>JXOR01000575.1:0-288772 GCA_001014335.1 Coboldia fuscipes
TGTACCAAATTGCATTAGTATTGGTGAATTCAATCTAATACTGAGGAAACTACAAAAAACTCACTGAAATTTCAAAAGTTTCAAAATTGTTGTTGTTATCAATGCATCGTGTCGGTGTACCAAATTGCATTAGTATTAGTGAATTGAACTAAGGATTCGAGAAGAAGAAGAAGAGTTTTTGAAACTTTTGGATTTTCAAAAGTTTCACTTTTTTAGTTGACNAATACTGAGGAAACTACAAAAAACTCACTGAAATTTCAAAAGTTTCAAAATTGTTGTTGTTATCAATGCATCGTGTCGGTGTACCAAATTGCATTAGTATTAGTGAATTGAACTAAGGATTCGAGAAGAAGAAGAAGAGTTTTTGAAACTTTTGGATTTTCAAAAGTTTCACTTTTTTAGTTGACAGATTTTCCGATGAGGGCGCCACTGTATAGGAATAGGATACTCACCTTCAGATGGTATGTTTGCATAATTGCAAAGAAAAAGTAAAAGAAATTTTTAGTTTTTCTGTTTTTCATGAAAATTTCAATTGAATTGGAACAGGCGAACATACAAACAGGAGGCAAATTTCTTCCTTGAAGAACAACAATTTATAGCTAATTTTACTGCAAATAAAAAATGTTGGTAATGTATCACACTTAAAAGTCCAATGTCTATATGTTTGTTAAATAGTTCTTTATTAGTCTATTTCAATAATGAAGAATACAATAAATTAAAAATTAAAATGATTTGATATTTGAATAAAACAACTTAAGTATTAAAATTAATTAAAATGAAAAGTACAAGCTAACTCCCACCAATATTAAAAAAACTTAATCCAATTGATATTGAACGATCGTTAGCGCAATTCGCAATAAACGATTCATTTCATTTCAATTGTGATTAGTTACAAAAATGTTTTATTTAAAAAACTGGGTATTTTGCAGGTACTTGGGAAGCTCTATGCGATTAAATTATGAACAATAAATAATAAGCGCCAATTTAAATTACAATTGATAGTTGACAAAGAGTCGTAGACTTAATTAAACAAACAAACGAAAATTATTACTAGTTACTGAAGATGGATGTTGTTTACAGTTGATTTATGAATTTTTGGACTAAAAGCTGTTAAAATCATTAGCTAATTCGTTTCATTGATTGGTACATTATTCAATACCTTGTGTCCTAAAGAATTATGAACGATTCTTATGCGCTAATAGTTGAAACATCTTAATGAAAATATTGCATTTACTCTTATACTGATTAATTTCATAAATAAATTATTGCTATACTTAAACCATAATATTAAAATCAATACTAAAATTCTAATTATTGCACCATTCCGGCCTATCACATTTTATAATTGCACATTAATATGATTAATGAATGCCTATTTACGTTATACATCTAGTCATTAATTATAATGTTAACTAATTACATAACTAAACTAACAGCTTTTTAAACGATTACATGATTGCACATTTATTTACATCTTTAATACATTTTATGATTTCATTTATTGCAACTCGTTTGAATAATCACTTAAAAAATACTAAAATTATTATTGCACCCTTTTTATCGACCTTTTTATTACTTGCCGGCCATATCGTATTACAAAAAAAATTAACGGCAAGATTTACTTATAACTATAAATTATGCTATGCAGTATTAAACTATTTAAAGCTAATAAAAGTATAGAATTGATTGCATAAATATTATTGTTTGTTGTAAAGCGAATTTAAAAACTTAAATCATGATTATGTATCTTATAGCACCACATTTAATGACTAAATACAAACTACTGGTTAATATTCAATTTACAAAAGTAATTACTTAAATTTTATTGCACGTTCCGTTTGGTTATTGATTCTTTACGAATTAATTGCACATTTATTATTTATGCTTTCTTATGTTTTTAAAGAAAACGGAATGTGTTTCAACACTTTCAGCGCCTGATTCACAGATTTCTTCTAGTGTAAAATCATCATCAGTTTCTGATGATACCTCACTGCTATAACGTTCATCATCCGATGAATAAACATTTACATTGATACCATCTTCGACTTCTAGTGTTAACTTCTTTGTTCTACCTTGGGATTGACAATCTAAGGATAATTCATCAGATGATTGTTCCTTTATCACTTGAATACTTGGATTACCACCGTCACTGGATGCATTACCACGAATTTTAAAATTAAATCTTTCATACAATTTTTTACAATTAATTTTTGATTCATTTGAATCAGCACTCATGTAGCCACTATCTAAATCCATTCGAGAACAACGTGATTTTACATCAGAATTATTTGATGGTGAACGGAATAGACCGCTACCAAAAAATCGATCTTTGGATTTTTCAAAATTTGTTAGACTTGTGCCTTGCTCATCGGATAAATCACGTTGAATACCATCAGAAATTACAGAGTTCTTATCTAGATCAATTGCTTCGGTTTCTTTATCGGTTGTACTCTTGCCATTGAATTTTGAGGCAGCTTTGCTTACAAAACGTTTCCATGCATTTTTCAAATCCTTTGATTTCTTTACTCTATCACGAATCCCTAGTGCTATTTGCATCCCATGTGTTGGTTGAGTCACATCAACACGATACACTTTTGGACAATTGATAGCCTCATTGCTAGGCGATGGATCAACATTTGACGTCTCATTGGCCAATTGATGCATCAATTCTAAATTCTTAATCAAATGCGATTCTGATTTCGGTAGAACTGGCACATTTAAATTGGACAATGATTTCGTTGACATCACTTCAATTTTATTCGGATCATCATCTTCTGTTTCAGGAACATATGCTTCATTTGTAAAACCATTCGTACGTGATTCAGATTTATTTGGTTTTATTGTGCTCGACTCACTTACTTGATCATTTTCAATACCACTTGGATCATCTTCATCCAATTCAATATATTGTTCCAACATTGTTTTCGGTTTCGTTAAACAAACTGTTTCAAATTCTGAATTTGGTTGTATATCAGATACACCGGTGATTTGTGTACCTTCACTGTTACAACTATTCGTTTCACATGAATTATAATTATCGTCATCTGGACTATCCAATTTCGTTACGGTATCATCAATGCTCCAACCGTTCAAAGTTTTTGTTGTCACATACGCACTTTGGTGAAGTGGGATCGGTGGTTTTGGTTTATCATAGAGTGCTGCAGTCTTATCATGCGGTATCACATCAGGTGGCATTACTTTTTTATTCTTTTGAATTGTTGAGGTACGTTGACGACGTGCATGTCGCTCTTCCAACGTTAGTATACGACCGTCTTCCATAAAATCAATTTCTGATAGACTCGGTCGTTGCATATTCTTTAAGTTTTTTGCCTCATAAATTTCTCGAAGACTACCAAAATTACGATTAAAATTTGATGAATTATTTAATGCATCACTTATCATCGATGAATTACTGATACTATTTGATTTAAATGAACCAGATGATTTTAAAACAAACTTTGTCTTATTATTCTTTTCTTGGTAATTAAGATCTGGTAATGATGTAATATTCTCGGCATTAGTCAAATGTATGTCGGTAAACTCATCATCAATCAGCTTCTGCTTTTGAAGTTGTTGCGCTTGTTTTAATATGTTTTGTGACCAAACTGTTAGATTGTTATTTTTCACATTATTCTCCATTACTTTACGATTGAAATTATTAAAATTTTTTATCACCGGATTTTGAATTGGCTTCTTCGGTTTTCTATCTAATGTGTCTGGTTCAAATTGGTCACTATCGGTTGATGGATCAACATCAGTTGGATTATGTTCTACCTCAATTGTCATGCTACCATGGAACGGTGTGTTATACTTAATCCGTGGTTGAGTTTGATCGTTGGTTGTTTTCTTTGAAAATATTGTTTTACTATACGGTGGAATGTAATCGGTTTTCTTAAAATTTATTGCCTCATAAATACCACGAATTTTCTCTACTGTACTTTCATTCTTTTGTTTAAAATCGAAATCTTTGCGAAATCCTTCAACTTCATCATAGACAGCATTTCGAATTTCCATTTCTTCTTCCAGTGGAAGTGCAGTGCTTAACGATGGACTTGGCTGTGAGCTAAGATCACTATTATTCGATGTGGGAGGCGTTGCTGTATTTCTAATATTCTTATTGGTACTATTTCTTTCTAAACTGTCCGTTTCATAATCAACAATTAAATGGTGCGGTGATTTCCTATGATAAATTGGAGAATCTGGTGGTTGGATTTGTTTCTGTGATCTAGTGCGCCCATAGGTATTATAGTCTGGCGTAGGAACATAAAAATCCTTATCTGGATTGTCTGGTTTTCTTGGATAACTATCATAATCGGGTGTTGGTAGGTTTATTAGTCCATAAGTTGAATCACCAATCTTAATTTTCCGTTCAAATGTTTGCATATTTCTTTGTTGTGTATAATCCTTAGCTAAAGCTTCATATACCATGTCCGGCATTTGATGGATATTTCTCATCACATCCTCATAGTGTTTTGGTTTAGGATTGGCATATTGATCCAATATTTCCATTGCTTGTTGTTTTTTACGGTTCTGTGATCGACTTGATTGATTACTGCATCGACTCCGTACTGATTGTTGTGGTGATCCATGACGGAATTGTGGATTATTATAAATTTCATTACCAATTTTACTCAAATGATTATATAAACTGTTCTTGTCACTCTTGGATTCTTGACTTGACGTTGTTGGTTTTGGTTCAGAAACAACCGTAACTGGTGCTGATTTTTGTTCTTGTTTCTGTTCTGGTTTTAAGAAATGTGATAGAATACGTGGAGCAGTTGGAGGTAATGGTGGCGGTTTACGTTTAACAGATTCCTTACTCTTAACACTGTTCGCTTTAATTGTATCCGTATCAGAAGCGGATGAACCGTCACTGGAACTTGTCTTGTTTAATAATTTCTTTGCTAGATTATTATCATCATAATTACTATTCTGCGGATCTACATTGCCATGAGTTGGAACTGTTTCCAACCATTTCTGAATACTATTCCGTTTATCACCACAATTATTACACGATGATGGATCTTGACATTTCTGGGTCGATTCATGAGATGTACAACTTTTACATTTTGAATTTTCATGCTTCAAACTCAACTGACTTCCTTGACGACTTACGATAGCTGTTGGATTTGTATAAGTCTCTGAACCATAAATTGTACTTCCGATTTGATTACCACTTTCTTCTGTGATCACATTTAATGATGGTTGATATCGTTTTGCTGCCATTTTGTATTTAGCAATAGTGATAACCTCTCGTATCTTTGTAAGAAATTCAACAGCTGCTGGCGGTGGTTGCTAGGAACCAAGTGGTGAGAAAATTCATTATTAGTTATTGAATTACAGTTAAAACGATAGAGAAATTTCTTAAACTCACTGCCAATAAATGCGGTTCAAAGTATGCTGGATTGAAGTAAAGCTTCCGTCGCAATGTACCATTTACCAAAGCTTTGATATTGTCAATTTTATCATCTGAATTCATATCCTCAACTATGGAGACATTTTCTTCTGGTAAACATTCCTGTTCCTGGGATGAATTGCCTGACAAACTGTCCATACTGAATTGTTTTCCATTAAAATGATCCATTAAACCTAAACTCTATAAAAACGATAAAACGAAGTGATTAATATCATGTACTTAAAATGTAATAGTCAATCAACTTACATTTAATTGCTCAGCATCTAAACGTCGATCATCATCACATTCAGAATTTGAATTAGACATATCACTAATGAAACCAGAATTATCACTTAAGTTCGGATAATGTTTTAGCAATGGATTACTCTTCACAATATTCATTTCTTCTTCATTTATTGATCCATTGCTGCGACGTGAGCTCCTCTGACTGTTCTGATGTGACATACCACGTGCCCCCAACATATTACCATGTCCCGTATTACTAAATGTACTACCAGTTCGATTAAATCCATTACCAAATGTTACTTGATCATTTGGCGGATAGTTAATATCATCCTTAATTGTATTCATTGCTGAACCGGATGAGGCTGAACGAATTTTACGTTTTTTAACGTGCAAATATAATAAAACTGATGCTACATAGATTAGGCCTAATAATAAACTGCATACAGCAATTACAATGTATTCTTTCGTTGTTAAACCATCACTAGTGCTGGTCACTGATAAATCGGCTTGAATTTCTGATTGAAATGAAACTTCCGTCACATCTGGATAAGAAACAATATTATTAATTATTATTTAAATATGCGCATTTTATATTACATTAAATATACATCAATGTTTATAAACATGTTTTTATTAATAGAAAATTAATTTATCTCAACGTCTTATGTAATTTCTTTCACTATGAAAACAACTGTATGAATTTTATTTCTTATCATGTTGCAAACGAAAAACTTTAATGAACATGAGTTCCGTTACCGTATTTTGTATTAAATTAAATTTTTTTTTTCTTCTTTCATTTCGTTTGAATAAATTGAGAAGCATTTTTATTACTTCTTTAAGTCATGGTTACATCTTGACGGTATAACAGGTTCTATAAGGTGTTGATAAGAACCGCATTCGGGCTACACATTTGTTACATTGAAGTCGAAAACGGTAAAGACAATATATTCTAACATGAGTATTCCTATCATATTATTACTGACTAAACATGGTTACTTATTTATCGTTATGAAATACCATTTTCTTCTTTAGTTATTTTTCTAATGGTAAATTTCTATCTTTCCAAAAACATACATTCAATAACGGCGGAAAATACTAAATTAGAATTATATTCATCAATTAATTGACGGTTAATTAAAAATTATACTACGATAGATAACTAATTTAAGCAAAATAACTTATTTACTTACTGTTATTATGTTTTGTTGGTGTACCAGCAACACGTATACCGACACATGGTGTAAATACCTTTGGTTGTTCATCGCTACCATTGTCCAATGTATCTAAATTAATAGAAACAATTTTTTATTTCTAATTAATTTTCACAAAATCAATTGATTAAACAGAATCATTGGCATATAATCAAGATAAAAGAGTGACGATAAGATCATTTTTCTGTGATTTTTATATTTCTAATCAAAATTCCATTAATTTTGATAACATTTTTATTAGATGTTTAACTTTCATATTAACAATTTAAATTAAAAATAAAAGTTCTTCACCTATTTTATTATAGATAGATAATAAACGATAGTCAGACAAAAGTGTAATTAATAAAAAAACGCTTGATTTCTAATTTGAAATTATGGAAAAAATATTCACCTGTATTTTCAACCTCCTCTAACATGTAATTATCAATTGATGCAGGCGCCACAGCATGACATAATAAATGAATTATAATAAGTCGTCCCTGCATTCGTTGTCGCAATTCAGGTTCACCAAGCCACTGTACATTTTAAATAAAACAAATGCCGATAATTAGAATAGATATTACGTTACATACATCAACAATTTGTTTAATTACACTCACCTGTAGAAAAGTGCGACCTTCATCAATGTAAAGTCTAAATGGTATTTCATTTGTCAAAGGATTACGTAGATCAGTCCAACCTTTAGTTGATAAGTACTGTGATGAGGACACTGTACACAACGGTGATTTTATTCCTGTGTTAAAGATATCATAAAATTAGTAATTTCGTATAGTACAGAATCAATTAAAAGGCAACTAATTAACTGTGAGATAAATGATTGTCTCCCAATACGAATGAGTTCATTAGAATAATCCAGGATTTATTGAATGTTAAATGGAATTTACGTCTTTATGTGTAAACTGAAACTGTTCTGTGAAGCAGTCAATTGATGTTTCGATTGATAATAAACTATTGATAATGGAACTGAATTTAAATAAAAATTTAAATTAGACTTTATTGGGGATTCTTCCCATTCTAATTAAGTTTTGATATAGAGCGGTTTTTGGTATTTTAGCCGTGGGAATATTTCACCACAATTGGCTATTTTAAAGGTAGCTGCTTAAGACGTGACAAATGGCATCTTAATTTTCCGGTAAAGCAAGTTGCCAAAATAAAGAAAAAAAAAATAAAAATAAAAGAAGAATTTAACAAAACAACAGATGATAGTCTCATTTATGGGAAATGTGCAAATCACCTCAGTATCTAATGTTTTGATCATAAAATATGCGAATGGTTAATCGGAACCATTAACAGAGCAACTGTTCCTATTTTAAAATCCATTATATAGATTAATCATCGAATTTAATCGATATCTATTATTTAAATGTGGTCAATTGCTAAGATAATAAAGAATCAACTGTTGATTCTTGAACCGTTAATAATCATAGGAGACTTTCTTAGAATATTTGTTCAGAGTAGTACAATTATCCCACCAACTTATGGGATCAAAACTAAATTAACCGCTACGGAACAAGTTTTCCATTGGATATTAATTTCGATTCCCACTGGATCATTATCCATCTAAATGCTACTCAAAGAGAATAATTTGGTCTGTTGAAAATAGAAAATAGTCCCCGAAAAACAAAATTCAATTAACGATAGTGTTCATTACAATAAACGATAATCAACAGTTTTTCTTTTGATCAAACAGATCTGTTGATGTTTACATAATGAAATCTACGCTGAATCTCAGGTATACCTAATTTTTATTTTTCTTTAAAAACCTCATAATAATTCATGTTTTAATGTTACCAATATTGTTAAAGAGTAGTTTATGTTAATTTGTTTAACATTATTTACATATTAAAACGATATAATGTTAAGAATGTGATTAATTAATCAATTTCTTTCCATTATTTTTTGTCTCATTTTTTCTTAACAAACCATACTAAATGAATTTTATATTTAATCAAATAAAACACTTCTTATTGGTTTTTCTTGAATGGATTTGACTGTTTTAAAAAATCAAGATATACCATGTTGTTTCTATTAACAAAATTAAACGGTTGTATAAATTTTTAAAAACTAATAATTGTATCGGTTTTATGGAAATTGATAAGAATTTTATATTCCAATGTTGTTCAATATAAAACTGTGTAGGAGTTATAAAAGAGAATCAATTCGAAATAATCGTAACTTAACATTGAAATAAATTTGCATTTAAAACATTCTAATTGACATTTATTTACCCCAACTCAGTTGAATGAGCAGGAATTAAATCGGATACTTTAGTGTTGTTTTTGATTTGAAAATGCTTTCACAAACTATCAAAGGTTAATCAATTAGGTACCATAAGATATACGATCGAAATTCTTTCTTGTACAAATTTCATTCAATATTGAACATATAATTAATATCCAGTTGTGACAGAATTGCTCTGTTTTACTTTTGTCAAGTTGAATACAATCTGTTTCCCCCAAATGACATTCATTCAATGTTCTTAATCGAATAAGAAAACTGTTTAATGGTTACGTAATTTATTAGCCATTAGCTAAAAAATTTCAAATGATCAAGTAGATGTATTATCAAATGTTTATTTTCAGAAGAAATTTGATTCCGTCATCATCCATTAAAATATTGTTGTCTAATTTAATGTAAATCAGTGATGTTATTCAATACCTTTTAGATCTAATTTGAATTTGAATTTTAAAATTAAGAAGAAATCTGCATAATATTCAGTTTATATAATGACAACATCACTCAAATAGATTGTTATTTACTATGAACATAATGGTCATTCAACGAAAGACAATTAATTAATTGAATTACCTCATTGGTTAAAACTTAATGAAATACATAATAATAATACAAATAGGTTGAATTGAATATGATAGTCCAAGTCAATTCCCATCAATTATAAGTTCACATTGAATTAAGTGTTTCTTAGTAACAAAAAACAAAACAAAAATTGTGAAAATCTTTCCCAATTATGTTGCACTTTTCCCATCACTCTGTTATTTTCAACCGTTTTATAACAATTGACTTTTACCACAGTTAATTTAACTAAAATTTCACACCTAATTTATATAATTGAAGTTCTTTTTTCTGTCATTGTTTTAATATGAATCACTGAATGAGGATGATTAAGACAATGATGGATTGTTTTTGATTATATTTTAATCAATTTTCACATTTATCTCTCTAATTCTAAGGAAAAAAAAAGAGATAGTCAAATGATTATACTTTCTTGCTCTATTAAACTATGCAGAAAAAAAAACCAACTGATTATTCATTATAAAATTATCGATTGACGTTTATTTGAGATGTTACGAGCAGATCGTTAAAATTTAAATAATTAACCAATAAATATCTAGCGCTCGTTTAGATACAATTACTATTATTCACACCTATTTCAGGTTTCATTCATATGAACTCGCCTTTTCTATTTTGTTTTGCTTAAGGACATTGGCTTAAAATAGAGTTTTAATAGCTACCAAACAAAAACACGTGCCATCATCATAATAAATCTTTGCAAAACACATCAATTTCTATTAAAAACTTAATTTTATCTATCTAGGCTTTGGATTTTGGGAGAGCGAGAACAGTTTTTTAGGTCATGATGATGTGATTCTTCACGGTTACCAATGAACGAGGATATAAAATTAAATTTACTATTAAACAACATTTGACGTAGAACAGAAGAGCTAAATCAACTACTAACAGTTCTAGTCAATTTATTATCACATTTTTATTATATTTTTCTGTGTATTTAAATTACGTTAAGACTTAATAAAGGCAAAACGGAATTTTAACTTCTTTAGATATTTCACAGGTAAGTGCGATAACTATTAATCCACGTGCTGATGTGGTAACATTTTCAGTTGGATCATATAACTTAAAATCCATACAAGAGGGATAATATTACATTGAAACTGCATAGATTTAATGAGGCAATTCACGCGATATTGAATGGTTCATAAAACACATAAACACACAAGACACTAAAACAGTCACGAATCAATAAGAAATCCATTTAATAGTTGATCCATTGGGATCATATTCATTGTGGTTACTATAAACTACAGCAATTCTTATTACAATTCCATAGTAATGTATAAATTCTTAAACAGCGTTCTATTGCGGTAATCTTAAAGTGAATAATGTTTTAAGGTAAATAAAACGACGAATGGAATGGAAACCAATAAAATTGTGGATACCATTGATCACGCAATTCATAGTAACGTATAGCACACTTCACATAAATGATTTGGTTTTGTAATTGATGTGTGATACTAACGAAGAATATAAAAAGATTAATTCAATAAGTGAATGATGATGGCGGTGATGATCGTTTAGAAATAAACAAAAAAGTACTTAAGTGATCAGTGCACAGCTAAGACAACCTTTAAAGGTCGGGTCAGAAGCTAATCTATGATTAAATCAATTTTCTGTCGTTTAAGCAAACATTTGTTGAGAGTTAATGATAGACAAAATGATCATTAAATCTATGAAATGTGTTCATTTTACTTACCAGTGAAACTGATCTCCTTGCTTGGATGGATAATTTGACCGCGTAATGGCAGAAATACAAATGGAATTTTCTCAGCTGATGAGCCGCTTGTGAATGAAGCTAGCGTACATTCTGTAAATTGCAAGAACAATATGAAATCATTTAAGAGAAACATTGAATGAAACTAATTATAAGAATCATACAGCACACCAGATTGAACGATTATATCATAATGAAGGTAAATATAATTTCATTTTATTAACGTTTGATTACTGTTTTTTTTTCTGTTCATAGTACATCAATCCTTCAATATAGAACAGGTGGTAATGGAATTTAAAGAAATAAATGATGAGAAAATTTTATTTACTTTGTTCATACTTCAAGTGGATTACAATTTTGTTGATTTTTTGTTTTGTTTTTCCGTATAAAAGAATAGAAACAATAAATTCAAACCAATTTTGATATAGTTTTGTTATAAAGTAAACGTTATTCTTAATGTTAGTTACAATGAAATTTAATTTTATTTTGTGCGGTTCAATAGATTCAGGTGTTTATGAGAAAAAAAATATAAAATTGAAGTTTTCATTTTAATTATTCACGTGAATTATTATGAACTTTATAAAATAAATAAAATTTTTATTATTAAAATGAAACTATAAGATTAAGTGCGTATTTAATTCTATGGTAGTTATAGCATAATAAACCACATTCACTTGAATACAATTCGCTGTTTAAGTTTAGTGAACTCGGAACTGTACTTTCTCTTCACTCCAGTTGATTTTCTATTCGATTATTTATTTATTGAACTTATTAATACAAATACTATTGTTCTTTTATTGTAGAATATTATCTTTATGGCAGATGTTTTCGGTTTTGGAATTTCGGAAACTGATTTAGTTCACTAAACTTCTTTCATTTATGAAATAAAAGAATTCACGGAATTTTTGATCTTATGAACTAGAACATTTCTAGGTGAATAATTAATTAGAATATTATCACAGAGGTGAATTAATTTTCCATTATGATTCACTTGATTTGTTTTATTTTTAGTAAAACCTGTTGATCTCAATGATCATTCTCGATGAATTTTAAATCATCTAGGATATTTATTTCATTGTTTATGCGAAAATTGAGAATAAATTCGATTAGAAAATTTTTATTTAAGATGAAATGCGTAAGAACTGGTTCATTTGTAACTCACAAAAACGATAAATTTTGTATCCCGTAATATAAAACTGTAATAATATGATCGTCTGATGACTCAAATCGATACTTAATAGAATAATTTTTATGTTTATCGTCCAATCAATTTTGATATAATAAAAATATATTGGTATCGTTTTCTCATCACCGTATTTATGTTAAATACATTAAATAATAATTTTTATTTTATTGAGTTGTAAATAATCAATATATAAATAAAATTGAATAAATGAATTAATTGTAAAATAACAGATTTTCTATCTAAAGTTCTTTTATGGATAAGTCTAACATCATTCCCATCGTTCGGTTATAGACAGTATTATCTTAAACTAAAAGATCCACTTGTTCTAGACTCTAGACAATATTCCCATTTAAAAGATCTGATGAAAAATAATGAATTTCATAGTTTGTGAAACACATAATTTTGGGATTAACATTTTTATGAATTTGGAAAAAATAAAAAGAATCTCATATTTTTATTACAGGTGCGACTGATATGAATATGAAAAGCCAATGTATAACAATAGCGTATTTGATTGTAATACAGTGCTAAGCTGGTTTTCAACATATCAAGTCCAACAAATTGACATATTCATATGGAAAACTTTATCAAAAATTTGTTTCTTAAAAAGAATAAAAGCAATAACTTAGAAGGTTTTCAGATATGTAACAATTAACAATCGGTGAATTATGGTATCCATTTTATAGGTTTTTTTTTTCTAATATTCAAAAGAATATTAAACCTCTTTGGATGTATGATAAAGAGACACTCTAATAATATTCGTTCTCTCTTGATTTCTTTACATAGTCAATTCTTATGAATTGATAAAAGACTCATCTTCGGTATTTTCTTGCAATTTTTCAAAAAATTCTTTTCATATTCAACGGCGTTAAGCAAATCCTGTGCGAAATTTTTTATTTTTATTTTTCGGTCGATGACCATTAAGGTGAATAACAGCACTTAAATCTCACATTAACTTACTTATTAGAATTGAATTTAACTCCTGGATTTCATGTACATAAATTTCAATGCAACAATTTTCTCTTCGTATTATAATTCCCCATATTGTAAATTTAAAAGATTGTGTCTGTTGGCCATTCAGTTAAAATTATTAACAAATATGGAATTTAAACAGCAGGAAATTGAATCGAATAAGTAATTTGTCATCATAGAATTGTTGTAATTGACGATGGTGTCTATGTAGTTCTTTAATATGCAATTCAATTTATAATTTTATATGCAAATATTTCACAGTTATTAACCATATAACCATGAACGATACCCAGTTGCAATTGATTTTTATCGTAACCGTGTGTTCAATTTGTTGCATGAAATTGAATAAAAAAGAAGATCATTGTGAATTAAAAAAAAAAAATGTTTTTTTCACACAAATGAATGGATATTACCTATACAGATTATTAGTTATGCTTCTGAGCATTTAATAATAAAATGAAAATATTTATTAACTGAACTAAAGTATATATGTTATTGAATCCTGCTGTGAGTAATGAATATTGTTTGTGATCTTATGAAATATCACATAATGGTAAACTAAACGTTTATAAGAAAGAAAATGCAACAAATTCCTATTCATGTGGGTGCCCTTATGCATAGTAGTTTTTCTATGTGAATCGTAATGAATCATAAATTTATTGATTTTCTAGTCATAAAAGGGCATGGATTTTCTTTAATGAAATTTCAAGAATTTTGCACAAATGCCAAGTGACCAATGACCGCCATATGAAAACAATGGATATTATCGGATAATCTTGTCACAGAAAAGAAAAAACTAAATCTCTGATGGCTTCATAAATTACGTAAAGTCTTCTATTCATTCGGATTTGTTTTAAGTTTGAAAATTCTGTTTTTCACCAAGAAGTTGATCCATACTAATAAATTACTCATTCGAGCTGTTGTAGTCACATGAGATAAGACAAGACTACATTATGCTGTTAATTATGTAAATTGTTTTAAACGTTCATTCCTTTAAATTTTTTTTTCGATTTCTGGTTTTTCTTTAGAAACGATCACAGAGAGTCATACGTTTCATTTTTCGTTGTCTTAAAAAAAGAAGTTCCAGGTAAATTATGAGGATATCAAAAGAAATTTAAGTGATATTATGTCGGCTCTGTCACAACGGTATTTTATCGTTTCGTCGATACATAATATGATTTTTTATTTACCGTTTGACTGTCTGTTAGCCAGCTAAGTATAGTAACAATATTGTCGAAATAATCATAAATTATTCGCTGAAAACAACTGATATTTTATCTTCATTCGAACTTTTCTATCTTTGTCTCACACTGAATATGTGTGATCTATAGAAAACGCATGTAAATTTCATCGTAAATTAATGATGTTCTATTCAATATTCGATATGTCAACTATAGTAGAATACATAACCAAAAAATAGTTTATTTTTAATAAGAAAATAGTTCTTATTAATTCTTAATTTGTATTCAAATGGCCTTTATCTCGTATTCATAAAATGTTATTTTTGTGTATTATCAATACGGGTGTTTTATATTATGATACCAGAGTGTACATATTATAGTGGTGAGTCAATGAATTCACCTGTTACCTGCAATCATCATTTGCAGTTCATTGATTTATGGCAATTGCTTTTATAACGGCTGAGGCATCGATTCCATTGAACGTTTTTTTTTTTTTTTTTTCCCAAGTTTTTCATTTCGTTAAGATTGTTTGTTTGTCTTTTATTATCCTCCTCATTCAACAGTGATTCAATTTCAATCAGAAATCCGACGAGAAAATTGATTTTTACTAGATTTTATGTATAACAACACAACATAACTATCTTAATTAGAGGTTTTGATATCAATCGATCTTTTTGTTGTATACATATACGTACATTTTATGATCAATATCATGAAGTTTAAAAATTTTTATCAAATCCTTTTAAACAAGTTGTTAAATCTGTATTTGTTAGATCAACCGATCAATTGATTATTGTATTCTGTTTTCTTGTTGCTGCTAACAGATTGCAATGGTTTGATTAAAACGAAATTGTGAATTATTCAAGACGATTCACATTAAATTCCATATAAGAATCAATTTTATGTCCGTGGGCTTAAGCCGTACATCATATCATTTTAAAATGTTAGAAAAACATCTCATTTTGCCGTTGATACTTTCCGTTTTTTATCAATCTTAGTTAAAAATGAGATAAAAAAAAAAATATGTAACCATGTTATTAATGTTCGCCATGTTTTGACTTGTTTGATAAATTCACTTATAATTACGGCATAAAAATCTGTATACATTTGCCATAGATAGAATCCAATTTACTATCAATTAAATAGTTAAATCCAATTTATCATTTTCTCATCTTTCTGTGTATGTTACTGTGATCGTGTTACAAAAATGCCCACAGCATACCAAATGAGCTAGTTACTTATAGACTAACAACAGTGAACAACTCTTATAAAACAACGAAAAATAAGAAGGAATAAAAACAATCATACAGGGAAGCTGCAGTTTGTTAACATAGACAAAATAATGATGTGCTATTTATTTTAGATTGACAGTGAATTGGCGTACCATCAACTATTCTAGCAGCATTAACATCATTCGATTTATTGTATCCAATTCAAATTTAATTCATTGGGATGTTCAGCATAATTGCAATAAAAAGAAAACAAATCTAACTGATTAATAAATCGAAATAGCAAAACAAGTCAAACATAATTGAAAGATATAATTCGTATGAAAATCGATGACCGCCCACACAATAAATAATCATTTGGATTTCATTTCATGTTTTTTCACAAACGAATCATTGGTTCACCAGAAGCTCCTTATCAAAGAGTAAAGCTTTTAATATTCACATTGAATTTAAAATTTCCATTCAATGATGCAATGACCTTTGAGTGTTTCTTTGATTTTTTATAAAGAAATCAAGTGTCAAAGGCGAAAGATCACCAAAAAACACATGAAATCATTGACAATCTAAGTGAGATTTACCATTCAGATATTCAATAACAAGTTGTTCACACAACAAAATGACACTTGCTCTGGGGATTCATAATGTTGATTGTTGGCTCATTATAAAATGAAACCAGCTAACATCATATGAGACGCAACAAGAAATTGCTGTCAACAACATAAGAATATAACCGTAATGGAATTTAAAGTGATAATGAAAAGGTGTTCAAATCCATTTATGATGAAATGATTATCTCCATATTTAGTGATATCTGTTTTAAAATCTGTACACTGATAATCGTTCATTCGTATCACAATTATACGGATCATGTTTGAAATTAAAATTATAAAATCAAAGAAGCGTTTTATTAAAGATGAGATAAAAAATTTTATTTCACCTGTATTAAGATTCTTATAAAAGGAAAACAATGTTGTCAGGTGACAAAACAGAAGCTAAATCATCAGGCCATTTATCGTTCCAGGAATTAAATAAAAAAATATATTGAGACAAGAGAGAAAAAGAAATGAACCATTGAATGCAAAAATTCATTGGCACTGAATATTTTATAGAAAGATCGCAGTACGATTTTATTTTTCTTATTAGCCTCAGGTTTAAAATGAAATCAGCGATTTATTTATTCTTATTTTATGTTCTTTTTGGTGTACTTTTTTTATACAAAAAACATTTAGATCGAATCTGAATCGTATTTTGTTTAAATTGGTTTTCCTACTGTTCAGATGATATGCATCTGCAAGATCAGTTGATTAAGATGCGATAAAAATTTATGAAAATCCATGTTGATATCTTATTTCATTCTACTTGTTTCCATATAACATACAACTCTTATAAAATATGAACGTCAAAATATAATTTATTGATTATTGAAATTATCTGAAGTGATAAATAAGACACTTCTGATTTAAATGAGAATTAGTTGATACCGTGAAGAAATTTATTAAAAATTTTGAATCATTTCGTTATGGTTGAGATTATTGGAAATCACTTGATCTAAAGAGCTGACAAATAGACGTTAAACGTTTTGTTATTGAGAGATTTAAGCCAATACTATAGAAGAATAGAAATTTCAATAATGATTCTTTAATGAAGCTGAATCGGAATTTATTAATAATTTTGAATTTGATTCTTAATCGGTCAAAGAAAAACAGAATGTAATTAAGATATTGAAAATATAATAATTTTAAATCATTGATTATTAATGGAATTAAAACATTCTGGTTTTTCCTTATATTCATACCATAATTATAGTCATCAAATTCTTAAATAAGAGAAACATAATTAAATTAAGTGTTGATCGAATTCAATGGCTACCGTACATTTCAACAACATTCCAACTGATTTTTCCATAATGTTCATTGAAATTCAATATCTCAATGATTACAATTTTTGGTGAATTTGTTTCTTTCTGTTTTTCAATCAAAATCAATTATAACGGGAATCAGAAAAACATTATTTTTAATTGGTGGTCGATTTTACTTTCAGTCCATGGTGAATGTGTAAATTAAGTATGAACACCGTTATCAAAACACCAGCAAAGGATCATTATGATTACGTTCACCTTATAAAATTACACTTCATTTTAGTTGAGAATAAAAAAAAAGCGCAAATTCTTTGTTTCGACGAAAATAAACTTAACAATTGAAGTGAATTAATTTCTGACTTCATTGATTATAAGAACAAAAAAAAATTCAACATGTTCAAGAGCGGTAAAAGAAAATGAGATTTAAGAGATCGGTTAAGAATCCATAAAAATTTGCACACTCAATTTAACCATTAAAACGAATAATGCTGATCATCATATGCAATTTTTATGATTAGAAACACTTATGTTTATTACTGTTGAACACCTGAACGCGTTTTCATCCGCTTCAAGTGTATACCAAGCAAAACCATTTCTTAGTAGCCGTTCTCATTCAACTAAGATGAGACGTTAAACGCGTGCCATTCAAGTGCAATACGCTTGGTGGTCATCGTACCTTAATGATTATCTCTAACAATATTTCTTTATGTTTAATAGAAAATCTATTTTAACATAGCACCAGAGGGTTAGTGGATTCGATAGATCAATTATGTTCTATGGAAATTATGAAAATTCCATAAGGATGATGCCAATCTGTATCCATGTGGTCAAGAATCATTTATATTTCGTTTGGCATAATTAATCTTCAAGAAAGTTAAAAAATACTTCAATTGATCGAATACCACATTTGCTTACCATACAATTTACAAGTGTATTGAATCGACCATATATTTTATGTGCAAAATTTATAATTAACATATCGAATATGTCGAAAAGAAAAATATAATATTTATCATCTACATAACTTCTTTTATAGATGAGTGTTAGTTATGTCTATTAGATTATTACACCTTCTCAATTTATAAATGTTAGTTATCCACTACACATTATTAACTATAACTGATCTACTTGAGGATAACTGAATAATCTTCATTTAACATAAGTTTAAATAATGTAACCGTTTCGCATATGTTGATTGTAATTATAGTAAAATGGTCAGTGGTACTAAAAGATGCAACAATTCAAAAAGAAAAACTGTTTTTTATTTGAACGATACGAACACCAAAGTCGCCTTAAGGCGATTGGATCATAGAAAGATTGTAACGATGATGATGAAAAAAACATACCCCGATGGGATTAATTGATCTGTAATGGATTAATCGAAAATGGGAGGTCGTAGATTTAACTAATTACGGTACGTTTAATATTCATGCTAAATCTTCTTGCATAATCGTTTACATGTAATTTTATGTCATTTTTTTTCGTTTGATTCAAATAAAAATAAACATTTTAAAATAAACGATAAGTGTTTCTTTTATCATGTATGAAATATAAAAAATATAGCGGTGATTCAACCGTTTGATATTACCAATAAATATTTGCTGCACTTATAAAACTTTATTAGCAATAGAATCAAAAGAAAAATTATGTTCAAATTGTCTGATTATCTTAACATTTTAAGCTTTTTCCTTAAAGTAAATTATTTAAAACTTTAATTTTTTCGTATTTTAACTCTCATCAAATGAAATTTTCTTTTAGATAATCATGAAAACCATGTGGCGCATTCAATTAAATAGCTGTGGAATATTAATTGTAATCACCTACAATGTACTTGTAAAAACAAACAGAAATTTATTGGTCTGTAAATCGATTTCCTTGTTTGCTATTTAACAAGCCGCCTAGCAAAAGATAAAATCGTTTATTTTAACGCCCTGGCCACAAAGTAATTATTGGTAAGCAAACGATAGATTCTTAATCTCATTGGTATACAGAATTCAGTTAAGATCAAAATGAAATTAAATTATTCGATTGGATTTCTTAATTAATGCAACACACCCAATTTTTTAATGGGATGATACAAAATTCTTAATTAAACTAAATAATTCCCTTAATAAAAACTAACAAATGTCCAAATCACAAAATTAAATTAAAACATAAAAATAAACGAATTAAATGATTCAGTGATCATAAATCAAATGGATGAAACATAAAACAAGATAAACATAAAATAATTTTTAATGTGCAAAAAATCAACAGTGATCGTGTTCATTGAAGGATTTTGCTTGTAATTTTTTTTCATTTTTATGTTCCATGCGTATCAAACATAAAATTGTTTTATTAAATTGAATAACCGTTAGAATATTTTGTAGCCGTTTAATTGATTTTTAATAGTTAATTAAATGATTAATACGTTGAACTTTATAAAAGAAGAAATTATTAAATAATAATCAGTTTAAGCTACCAGTGTTTTGAACTTGATTCTGTGTTTCTTTTTAAATCGTAATGTTTACAAAAGAAGAACAACAAAATTAAAGAAAAATAAACAAGAACAACATTATTCTTGTAGTTATGAAAGAACTAGTTACTCACCATGAAGATCATCAACACAGATTCCAGTATCATCTCTGTATGTGGGTAAATGTGGAAGACATTGACATTTGCATTTTGTGTTATGCACTCTATCATTCTGACGTCTACTTGATTTCTTTTCTATATCTACCAAAGATGAAGAAATAAATAATAAGTATTTTTATTATAGCGAAAAAATTAAAGGAAAAACAACAAGAAAAATAAAAACAAATAAAATAAAGCGGAATAAGAGAAGAGACATCTTATTGATTTCAAGTAATTAAAAGGTGGAACAGATCAAGTTTTCTCTTTTTCTGTGACGGTTTTTATCTAAACTCAGTTTTTCGTTCCTACTATTTTAATCACATATTAATCCAATGTTATTACATGTTCTAATCTCTAAAAGTAAAATGCAATACTAAAATCAACTAATTTAGTTGTAATAATATAAGATTTTTATTTTTTATAAGTCATTAAAAGATGTTCTGAGTATACCAATAATAATTCAAATTTACCTGATTCAATTCCGTTGGTTTGATAAAGTCCAGCGGTACCACTTGACATTCCAACACACGTATCCGTATCACAGTCAACGGCATCTAGTCATCGAATACAACATAATTAGAATTAAAATAACAGAATATGAAATGAATTCATAAAAGAAATTAATGTTTTTCTACTTTATGATTTCTGACACCATAAAATAGATTCTTAATAACTTCATAAAGTGATATACATTGGTGCAAATTGTATCTCAATGTTGAACGTTACACAAATGAATTTCAAAGTGCAACACTAAGGTGTAAATTTACGATCCTTTTCCTATTTAGATTAGATTAACAGAATTAAAATATAAACATAACTTACCAATTGCATCAAATACATCGCCAGCATGTTGTCGTGTAAAATTTCCCACTTTTGTTAATTGCGGTAGTAAATTTTTTGGTTCTAATAAAAACTCATCCGAATTTGAGAAGAAATTCTGATCATCAATTGGTGCTGATTGGCTAAATTCCAACAGTACAATGATGATCAATACAAATGGCCATAGGTATCGGTACCGATGGCCCAACATTAAACTTATTCTCACTTCCATGAGACCACCATAACATAATTTCGTTGTCTTCTTAAGTCACCTTGTCTACAAATTAACAAGAAATAGAATTTACCGATTGATTAACAAATAGCGGACATCACATCGCATTAAAACTATAAAAACTAATTATTATTATAATTAATTGAGACCAGATTAAACGGTTTAAATAAGACTTTAAAACTTAAAATACCATGTGGTTCGTTACCAATTAAAAAACCCGCTAATAATCATTTGCATTTTAGAATAATAGAGAGAATTATCTAAAAGAACAAGTTTTCATGTTATTAGTTTATCTACAGGTAAATTGGATTGTGTGTGTTTTTTTTCTTTTAATTCAAATACAATTTTTCTTGTAATACTAAGTATGAATAATATCAGTTGACATTCATTCCGATCAATATTGACTTGATTTTCATTGCTTGATATCAAATGGAATGGTCATCTCATCAGTGGCGCATTAACCAATACGGCCAATAACGAGACCTAAACTAAATATTCCTCCAATTATCTTAATTTAATAATGTAGAATTCTCTGTTTCTTACTTTTGATAAATATTTCTTTTTCATCTGTGCTTTTCCATATGGTCAGAATGTGATATTCTTAATGATATGTTGAATACAAGACACAAAGTTGTAAATATATTGAGGTTAAACTAGTTGCAATAAATGCATTATCTAAGATTTGAAAAAAAAAAAAAAGAAAACTGTATAAGCAATTTAGTTCATCTTTTCTTATATTCTGTATATCAATGACGCACATTATTAATCAGTCAAATATGGAGCTGGTGCCAGCAGCTAAGTATTTTATTTTCACTAATTAGTAGTGTGAATAGCTTATTATAAAATATCACACAGAAAATACAATTCTAATTAGCATTCTTGATGCCAATGATTAGTGGTAAATTAGTGGCTACTTATTGCAACAATGTAAAAGATTTTATTGATCGCATTCAAAGAATTAATGCCTCCTGGTATCGAAAGAATCATAAAGGAACGCCTACTCAAATCTCACCTAAGCATTCTTGGTCTCAATAATACACTGTACAACACAAGTAACAACTTAAATAAAATAAAAGTTCTGATAATAATGTGCATAAAATGAGACTTAATGGACTTTTTATGACTCTATTTAATCTCGATAATTTTCATTGCAATTGAATGATCTCTTAAAATCTTTCAACATGATATGATTTAAATACTTCAAATACACAATATGTCTAGTGTACATCTAACATCATAAAAGATTTAATGATGTACTGACATTTTAATTGAATTCAACCGATGATGCAAAGCTTAAGTACTGACTGAATATCACTGTAATTGAATACAAAGAAGTTCATGGAAATAGACTTAGAAGACACCAATGCATTTAAACAGTAAAAATAACACATTTTGATACGATAAAAGTCAAAATGAGAGTGATGCACTTAACCGGCGCCCGTTGAATGGCCTTCAAATTAATTAATTATTGTGATCTATCAACCGAATAGAGTTATGCAATTTCTCATTTATTCTCTAGTTTATTTCCGTTTGGTTGAAGAATTTCATTGATTTATTATAACTTGGTATTCTGCACATTCTGGTTCAATTCATCGAATATAAATCGTTTGATGCCAATCTAATCGATTTAATTATTATAATTTATTCTTTTTAATATTATGGGGTATCTAAGTAAATTGTTAGGTATTGAATGTATCAATTTCATTTGGTTGATGGTAATCTTATCATACACATTGTACCATCTGGATGGTTTTACTTCAACAATGATAATGTTGATCCAATAATTATTAAGTTTGAATTTTTACTTTAAACAAATTCAATTTTATTCAGTTAGTTATGTAGTATAACAACATTTTTATATTCGCATTTAATGCATTTGCAATGACATTCAAATGGTGAAGACTTTAAGCATAACAGAATATACAACATTATGTATAAATTGTAACAAATTGAACCGTTGCTGGTCTCGATTGACATGAACGTGGGCACCATAACTAGAGTGGAAATAATTTTAATCCAGGAATAAAAATGTGTCTTTTATTAAAACCGTTTTCTTTTTATGTTTTTCTCTTGTCGCATCCTCTTAACTATCGTGATAAATAATTATTGGTGTTGATAACCCAAACATATATATTTAGATAAATAATTCGTGCGAATTTAATGAAAAATTATCACAGTTGGATTATAATTATTGATATTAGACGGTTACAGTTGATACAGTAATTAACTGTAACGTGATATTAATGGAAAAACGAATGAATTTCTTTGATTATAACATTGAAAATTTGTCATCACGACAGTTACATTCAAATATCATAATTGGTAAATGAAGAATATCAAAATTAATTGATATTTAACCAGTCAATTTTGTGAACGTTTGAAAGTGAACATGATAAACTTGAAAATTATTTAAATTAACAAAATTGTGTCCACCAAATGATAACTAATTAAAACTTATGGCCGTCTAAAGAGTTTATCATTAAAAGTAATGATAAAATGAAATTTAAATTCAGGATCATTGAATCTCTATTATACTGTCTCTTTGACGATGTCTACATTGATTTATCTAAATGACTTTATACGCTTCACTATCATAATCATAAAAATAAATTGTTCATCATATACATATTCTGTATGTTATCGAAAAACCAATTACTGTAAAACATTAATTATAAGGAAAAAGATGAAAATATTATCCGTTTACATAGTTGAGGTTACACCCAAAATAAAGTGGAGAAAGCATCTTTCAATTAATAAAGCTTAATTGATTGCTAATAAGTGTGTATACAGACGATACACTGTTGTTTAATTGGTGAAATTTGTCTTACTATCATGCATTGAAGACGATTCTCTTAGTTTTTGTTAATTGAGCTGTCTCTCAGTATTAAGAAGTCGACGATTTATTCACTTCTTTCAATACAAGTAACCAAACTAAAGATTATTCGGAATCTTCAAATGAAGCACGCACCCAATAACATGATGGTAATTATTTGCAATCATTTTTCTTCCTTGAATGTTTACAATCTGAAGAATTCGTTTACATTTTGGTACAGTAATTAATGTTTTGGGACAAATTAAGTAATCTATAGTGTCACTTATCTTCAGCTACCGGTTAATTAACATGAAATTTTAAGGTCCACTCTGCCCAAAATGAAGAAAATTTATTACTGACATTATTTTGAATCAACGAAAACTTCACTTTTCCATTGAAATGAAAGTACACTTTGATTGTATCAATTGATTTGTTTAATTACAACATTGCATTTCTATTTGGTTGATTGTGAGAAGCAAAAGCTTTCGTAATACTCATGCAAGCTATTTATCTTTAAGTAATTGGCTTAACAGGTCAATCAATTGATAAACGAATAAATATTTGATTGATTTCAGGTCAATAAATTCCCAGTATTTGAGAATATTTCATCTTAATTCTAGCAAAAATTAAACCGACAGATTCTTTTATAATTTGCTAAGACGATTCAGTTATTTATCGAGACCTTTACTATTTAGCGGGACTAATCAATTAATTTCTCATCTGTCTTTTATATAACTTTTGTATAAATAATAAGAAATAACGTTCTTGTTATCGAACATCCAACGGATAAACATGTTCTCTAATGTGTTTAATGTCTGATTCAGTTCCATATTATGCATTTTAAAAACTTTTACGAATTTATTTTTTCTGTTTTTCTATTCTAATGTTATGTTCGAGACAAGTTCACACATAAATTATTATAATGTGCATATAATTTTAAAAGAAACAAAAAATATATAAATAATCTCTACACGGAATGGCAATATTCGTTTGATATTTGTTGAAAGAAATACTTCGATGAAAAAGTGAATATGATAAAGAACCGATATGTTAATGTTTTCACCTATCCATTTTCAAACGACCTGAAGAAGAGTTTCTTTCTCTTTTATTTTTGTTTTGTTCAGAAAAAGACAACGTTTTTTTTTTGGAAGATGAGTTGCGATGTATATTGTAGATTGTGTCAGCTTAAGCTTGATTCAACCGATTATTAACTGTACAAACAGACTTAAACCAATAGCAAATCGATTATATGAATAACGCACCGTTGGATGTTAATGAATATGTATTTTTAAATTAAAATCGCTTTATCAAATCATACGAAAGAAAATTGCAAAACTAACTAATAAACGATCACTTTGGTTCAAGTTCAATCTTGTTGTACAACATTTTCGTTAAAGAAAAATATTATTTTATTTTCTTTATCTGAAAAGATTATTTGATTCGTCTTGTCTTTTATGCAGCATCTATTTGAATTGTTGGTGCATCCTCACTTAATTTCTAAATGGCATCTGTTTGACCAAAGATGCATTGGGAATTCACACATGAAGAGGAATGTCTTCACTATTCCACCTTATTTCACTTTATCTTTCTCCATTGAATTACCATATAATGTGCAGTTGAATAATAACAAATTCATAGAGTATTTTCCGTTTTTCTTATTTTTCTCTCTTATAAAATACCGATTTTTTATTCGATTAATTAGATGCGCAACTGAATAATATACTGAAAATTGCATTACACGAATAATTATGAAATAAACTCTTGTGTCCGTGTGATCTTGACAGTGTAGCGGAAATTGTAATACAACCAAAAGACTACATGGAATTTTCATCATTTTCAGGCTGAAATACCAAACAAACGTATTCCATTTGGTGTCTCAAGACAAGCCAATTTTATTGGACTTTTGATCATCCAGCCGTATATACTAATGATATTAGTCTTCTTATTATTAACAGTGTAAGTAAAAAGGCGGCATTACGTAGAAAGTACATCATGAAGGTTTAATTAAACATTAAAGAGAGGTAACGAAATAACAAAAACAACACGACATACAACTTATAATGAGTTGAAAATTCATAATAGCAATTCTTTATCAGCCGATAAGTATTTGGACTTTAAGAAGAAAATTAAATATGAAATGAGACGCATTGAAACGCAACAAAAATAATATGAACCACTAACTGGTAAGACAAGTTTAGCCTGTTAGAAAATATCGATTAATTCTGTTTAATAACTTTATTGTTGATACATTAAATGAAACATTTCATGTAACACACAAGATGAGACTTAGGCGTTTGTCAATATTTTTGTTAGTTCTTTACCTCTTCTTAATTTGCCAATGTTTTACATCAAACAGCCAAGGAGAACAGGTAAAAAAATTAAAAGAGAAAAAATTTATTGTTAATTAATTTCTAGCATGAAAATGTAATAAATTTAAATGTTCGTTACATGTTTTATTAATGCCCAATTATTGATGTTCTATTCCCAATTGGGTGTTAATTCAATTTGCATGTAAGTGTCCAAGTATTTTGAAACTGAATGATTTATATGAATTTAAACATTTTCTTATAAAATAGAATCAACGTGTTACCAATAGAATAAGAATCAAAGGATTCAGTCAATAACTAGAGTAAAAGAAAAAACATTTCAAGTAAAGAAGAACACGAATACGATATGAGAAAAACTATTTAAAGAATAATTCGATCGAAATGGTTTTCTTTTTAGATAAAATTCGTGTGATAAGACTATCCATTTAGTTTGAAATTTAAAATAAAAAAATAAATTTCTGACTAAAATGATTATGAAACAGGTCGATCAATATATCGTAAAGGTGACATTTATTTAGGTATACCATCGATCACTGATCTATATCGTATAAACGGTTTTGATATAAAATATAACGATTATCTAATGCTAATTCTTATGGGAATAAAACTCATTATACGGTTGCAATGTGCTCCATTTATAGACATTTTATCATCCATATCACTTTTTACCGTAAAACAAGGGAATTTAATGGGATTTTAATATAAAAAAAAGAACAGTTTTTGTTTCTTATACATATATCACTACAAATGGGAATAATCTCACAGTTCAGTTAAGTACATTATGAAGGATAATATAAACTTGATGACTTCTTTCCTATACATTTGAGTGATCACAAACCCAATGATATAATCAAAAAATCATTTATAAACTGCACCAAAATGGTAAAAGTCGACTTACTTTACTGTATTTAATTATGATAATCCATATGATTACAAATCATTAATTTCAACGAATTATGAATTTAAAAAGATGTTCTCATGATAATAATTTGATTTTCATTTCATCTTTTTATTCGATTTCGTAATGAATAAAAACCAAAATCAATATTCAATGAATTACACATAGACATGATGTGTATTATGTTACCGCGTTACTGTACATTATTAAATCTAATATTTAATGATTTTTAATGCGTTTACGCGGATACAGTGAAATTAGTTGATTCCCTTTGCCAACAATAAGAAAAGTTAAAAATCTTAAATCGACCGTTAACTTAAAATCGAATCAATGAGATGATTACCTATCTATTGTACACCTTATTGTTATGTGTATTTCACAGCATTAATTTCATTACACAAAAATAATAAAAAGTTCAAAAATTTTTCGAAAGGAAAATTAGAGTAGATCATTACAATTTCGATTGCAGCCAAACAAAATTTAATTTTAATGAATTAACCATATTATTATTAGTCCATTTGTTGGTGGTTTATGAAATTTAATACATGACTCTCTAGCTAATAGGAGGGGGGCCATTCAACTTCCCAAAATACTAAGAAATTAATAGAAGAATAATAAAAATCTGGCCAATCGGTAATTTATGGCATTAAAATTTATTTTTTTCTCTTCGAAATCATTCGGTATCGGTTATTATCTTGGAAATAGTTTAACTCACATTATTCATATGGTCCATTTGATTGAAACGAAACACCATAGAAACACATTAAAGAAAACGAAAAAATTGTTAACAGAGGAAATTGTTACAAACAAACAAGTATATGGAATACTGAGAGTAAATTAGACACATTAAAGATGAATAATAAAATCACAGAAGAAGAAATACCAACTAATAATCTATTAAACCATATGGTATTGATGAACAGTTGGACGGGATTGTATAGTATTTTATTAAAAGTCATAACTGTGCAAAAGAACCACTAAATTGATTTTATTTCTTTTATTTTTTTTTTTCAATTTGATTTTATGCGTTTCATACGTAACACAAAATACTACAAATTATAACGAATGCTGAGACTGTATCTCAGTAATATGAAACATTAAACTGGTTCGTAGTGGAAACTCAATGAGATATAGACCTCTTAGAATATCATTTTGTTAATTTTTATTGTCAAACATTAAAGAAAAATCATGTTAAATCCAATTATATTAATGACCTCTAGATTAAACATACAGTCCGATAGTTAAACTGACCACAGCAGCTATGAGGTTAAGGAAAAATCAACTGTGATGTGTACCATTTTAATGGTTACCACTTAATGGTGTATTAGATTATTAAATAATTTTCTCTGTTATTTCGAAAAAAGAAACACTTTGCACATCAAAAACAATTATGTAAATTTTATCATAATAACAGAAGCTGTGTAAGTAGCCGACAATCACATTGTTTGATTCACATTATACAACATTATAATTGGTTTTATGTCAAAGGTAATTCAACAATCATTAAATCATAGTGGTATAACTCCTTCATTAAGATTAACAACTAATTTTAATTTTTACATTGAATTCTTCGTCGTTTTAAGATCTTTTGCCTTTAATCTCAATGTTCAGGTGGATTTGTTTATTCGAAAAACTACACATTCTTTGGAACGCACAATGTATTTTCTATACGAGTTATCTATTTAAAACTAATGGTAATAAAATCAATAGAAAGAAATTATAGTTAGGCCAATTACATATAATAATCATGACAATTTATTACATAGTTTTTATGTTTTATCAAAACATTAAAAATCTCTATTGAATCAAATGATCTGCATCTGTCATACATTTAATGGCATCAATTTATAATACCCAATCATTTTATACTATCGTTATGTTACATTGGCCATCATCATGCAATTCTATTCTTTATAACATAAATCAAATGTAAACTGACGCGTTTCTTTCGTTATAAATTCAACGTATGTGTCTATTCAATATAAAGAAAAACAAAATTGATACAATTTGGAAAACTCGTCCAAAGAGTAGTTTTTCATTTTGATGTACATTCTTAAAACAATCATCATCTTGTTTAAGGTTGATGCTACCACTCAAGTGTTTGCAATATCAAAGACACTAATTTATATCCTCAATGTTCAACGATTTTATGTTATGTGATTCTCTCATATATTCTATATAAATGATTAAAACAGTACTGGCTTAATATGTACAATTATCATTACTGTGAATGAATATAAAACATTAAAACGTACAGCAACTAGTTGAAATGTGGAGAATAAAAATTCATTGAATTAAAGTACATCATAGATGTAACTAGTTATACATTATCACGTATCCATTTGAATGCGTTCAAATAAACATTTACAGATAATTTAATGAGAATACAGAGCAATTAAACGAAAAATAATTTTAGAAAAAACTTAAAGAATTAATATTTCTATTTTCCATTTGCAACAAAGTACAAAACAAGTTTTCCTTTTTCATAAGATTGCTGACACAAAACTTAAAGGAAGTTTAAATATCATCACTGTGTCCGTTAGATTTGTTATACCAATAATGGAATCATTCGAATTTTAACGGGTTTACGTACTGATCACAATAATGATCGGTGTGTGCATTCTCCAATGCAACGGAAGTAATTAATTGCCATTATAGAACTCACCGTTTTACAATATCAAGAACATAAAACATTACTATTTGCATTATTAATCGATTAAAAAGACCCATAATTTTCATTTTCTTTTCATAACTTTGGTTTTCATTTTAATATCATGAATTCTTACCGCAAAGAAAAACATTAAATTATTTATCAATTGGTTATGAATACTAGACAATGATTTAAATCTTTGTCTCTATTGTTCTGCATCAATGTTACTAATGTGTATATTAAACACCTGTTCAATTTCCTTACATCAGAGATTGAAGAAAAAAACAAAACGTGCTGCTGTTGTAACTGAAAGATTTCTCTTTTAAGGCAGAAATCAATCGGCTGTTCATCGTGAGTAGCTGATGTGCCCAGTTACAATGTACGTTAATAGAAGCTATGATACCTATACATTTTATTATTCTGATGAACATTTAACCTTCTGGCAATAAGTAATCGATCAAATAATTGAATTGTATTAAAGTCAATTCACAACAAAGTATGAATAAGACGGAAAAAACACAGGAAGAATAGGGGCGATGATACAAGAATTCTATACATTTTCCAATGAAAATCAATATACAAAGTTGTATACAAATCATATAGAGGCTGATGATTTCTTATAAATAAAAACGTTATTATTAACGCCTTACCTTTTTGTTAGTTGAGTATCGTCTGTTATCTCATCCAATATCGATTTACTATTCTAATACAATAATGAAACGGAACAGATAAAATCATCGATCTGATCACATCATCTCATCGTTTACTTCCCCCCTTTAGTACTGTTGGTATCGATCGTTGATCTTCTTCACTACGTGATCACACTTTCAATAACGAATTCTTAACGTTCTTTCAAATTTTCTTGTATTTGATAAGAATATTTTGATATGTAAATTGTATTGGCGGTTGATGTTAAACCGTGATCATGATAATAAAGTACAACAAATAAAAAATAGCAATATTCGTATTGACTTTTTGGTGAATGCACGTTATGGCTAATGGTATACGGATAGGTGCATCTGAAATTATACAAGAGACGAATATTATAATAAATTACATTAAAAAGATGTTATCGGTTAAATGTATTTTCTTTATAGTGAGTGAAAACAAATAGTTGAGAAAGAAAAATCCAAGATTCGGTATTCCACTAAATGTTTGTTTTTTTCTCTCAGAATTGATCAAACGTAACATAAGAAAACATAGATTTTAACATGGAAAATCTATGGGTACCAAAATGAATAGAAAAAAAAGTTAAAAATTACGCCAAAAGAAATGATAAACTCTTATGCAAATAAGAATTCAATAAAAATAAAGAAAAAGAAACAAAAAAAAAATTATAAATTCTGATGCATTTAAGCTGAGAAGAAAGATTTCCAAGACTTCTTCACGTTATTCAATGTTAGTGGTCTTGGCCACGACACGGCAAAAATAAATAGAAAATCCAAAGTTGATAATCTTTTTTCCCGTTCATTTAGGAAATTTATTAGGAAAAATGTGTGGGTAATGTGTTATCCATAGGCGAAACTATTGATGAGCCCCTGTGAGAATCCATAGAGAATTTTCGGTTCTGTGTGAGGGCCATAACTAGCGGCACAAAGTTAAAAGGATTACTTATTACTTATTACGTGTACATTCCATACGGTTATAGCCAATTGAAATGTGATCAGGCACCATTGAATCAAAAGCATTTTTTTTTGTTACCTTTTACAAGGTAAATCGTAAAACGTAGCTGTATTGTGAGTAATACTTTTTTAACAAAAACAACTGTTAAATATGAATAATAATCTATGGATCGTTTGGTTTTGTCTCCATCGGTTTGGCGCATTAAATGCATTTCAATTCTTTGCTGTTTTCCATTATTTTCACTATAATTCGTAAAGTGCAATTGATGTACATTGTATTACAGTGTACCTTATTCATAGAGGATTTGTTTTTTTTTTTATTTCATATATTTTATATTGAATTAATTGTAAATCCTATTGTAACGAATAAATAGGTGAATATAATAAATATTTTACTTCGTCTGTTTCTTATTTTTAATGTTTTTTTTATGTATTCTGATTAAGAAGAATGAAAGAAATCAATATGTACGTAAGGTATCGTCTAAGCTTTTATTTTTGTTTTTCTGTGTGCTCAATTTACCAATTTCCGCATCATCTTTTGCTTATGAATCTTCCCATTCTCATTGGATTTTTTTTAATCGAATTGGACATTTGGGCTCATCGACTATAAACAGAAAATCAATGAGGATTTTCTATTTTTTTTTCAAATTCTTTTTTCCATGTCAGATAGGAAAACAGTTAATAAAGACAAAGTGGTAAATGGTACATGATTTAAATGTAAAAGAACTCTTTGCCATGATACCGATAACAATGAATGATTCAAAGAGCTACTTCACTATTAGCTGAGGATCGCATATATCACGTTATTAACGTCTTTTATTTTCTTTCAATACGAGATAGAAAGAAAGATAACAAAAAATTGTTATTTTCACCATTCAGATTTAGTGTAGATGAGAAATACCGCTATTATGTTCAATTGAATATCCATTTGTAATAATTTTTTTTATCGTTTTATTTTGGCGACTGCCAAATGTTGCATTTGGCACAAACTGTAGATTTTGTTATTTTCTGACTGTAGATAAACCATTACCAAGTTAATGGTAGAGATAATAACAAGAGAACAGCATCATTGCAACCAACAAACTGACAAAAACTTTATTAAAACGACACGTAATAAACTTATGTGTATAAACACCATTGTCAGCCGTTTAACAATTCATATCAGATTAATCCATGGCATTTTTCTCTTTTATTCATTCATTTCTCGAATGGCTAATTTTCCCATTATTCTTCTTATTTTATTGACACGTAGCAGTAATTACTGGTAGGTAAGATGAAATTAATGTGCATTTGGCATGATAGGGCAATTGAGATGGAACGTTTGTTTATGTTTTTTATTTTATTTTATTTAATACTTTGTTGGTCAGTCTTTAACACCTGAAGATTTTATTAGTTTCGTGGACAAATTTATTGTTTTTCATTCAAAATAACAAGAGAAAAGACAAGTGACGTGCGAAATAAAAAACATTGTCTAATCGGGAGAAGAAACTTTCATTTTTTTTTCTTTTACTACTCCAAAATTCATTGTTTTAAATAAATTGTTTTTTTTTTTTTGGAAAACACTTTCTTTCTCATTTTCCACTTTTATTTTATTTTCGGCGAAATTTAAACCAATTAATATTGGATGACTGTCTTAATTGAATCCATAAATTAAGAAGATGTCTAAATATTTAGACCGATTTAATAAGAATGGAAACTATGAACTAATGATGGAAAACTGTAAATGATCTATCATTTTCAAATAATTGCATTGACAGTAATGGATTCTAAAGTTAATTTGTTTCACACCAATTTCCCATAATTCACGTATATTCGTCAATTATGGCACCCCGAAAAGGTGTGCTTGATTATTATTTCAGCACGGTCGCGGTTTATTATTAATTAGGTGATATGGTCAATGACCTTCTCCTTTGTATAGTTATTTCACTGTAAACCATTCTATTTTCGTGTATAATCAACGAAAAATAAGAATCTGGTTAGGTCATTTGGCCATTATCCGTTCGATCAAATAAACTGTTTTAACAGTAGAATTTATTAGATAAAATTATAACATACAATACGTTGAGTATATTCACTGTTCGTTAAAAGCAACTCTATCTATCTGCAATACTTTATGCTTTAAGAAGTTGTTAAGACAAGGAATCTTGAAATTTTACCAAAACTTAATTTACATTTTTTTACACCAAAAACCGCAAAGTTTAGATTATTATTGAATTTTAGATGATTGTTAAGAGCCATCCATGTGGGCTATGGCCAAAATATGTAATAGTCCAGCCATTGGTTAAAAACTGTTTTCATATATCCAAACCCATATCTCTCTGCTAATAAATAAAAATCATAATATTTCTCATTCAACATTAGAACATAATATTCTATCTCTGATATTTCACTATAATTAAGATTCTAGATTTGGTTACTCTGACTACTTTTAACGATTTTCTTTTCTTATTATTACTTCTTTCACTACACGAGAGTGAAGATAATGAAAATGTTGATTTAATAATGTTCACTAGATGATGTACAGTTTTTAATGATTATATATTGTTAGTGATTATTACTTCGTTTTTTTATGAAAATTTACACCCTACTGAACATAAAACTATTAAAAACCATGAAGAATTAAAAATAATTTTGATTGACTAGCAAAGATCATAATTTTGAAATGTATATACATAAACATGATTTTAATCATTGCACTAGACCATTGTAATTGAATAAGAAATAACTCAGACTATTTAAGAATTAAAATTAAATAATGGAGTATTTCAAAGTGAATTATATAGTAATGCTCTAATATGAAATGTCCATGCAATTCTAATGATACTTAGGGGGAGCTTATTAATAATTTTTACTTCGCCTTTTCTTACTTCTGTATAATTGTTGCATTCATTCAGGTGAGCAACATGATTTCTTTTTTGTTTTTGTCTTAATGGTAATCGTGTCTCATTCATTCTAAAGTGGAAATAAGAAATAAGAATTGAGTGCCTTCATCATGCGATAATCAACAAACCGTGTCCCAATAGGAAGTGAATATTTTCTTAAACGAAATTCCCCTATTTAATTCATTTCCAGCATTCCATTTATCATCGCAAAGAGAATTTGAAATGAATGAATGATAATTTTATTATGAAAACCATACCATTTTTAATTATCTAATTTATATGGAAAATTCTATAATTATCTTTCTTATTTTACGATTGTAAATTTATTGTCTCAGTGCAGAACTATTCGTTATGATTACGCATTTATAATAATTTTGAATTAAATGTGAATCGGATATATTTTATTTGATAATATATTGTTGTTTTATTAGTCTTTAAATTCATATTCAGTAATTTACATTACAATATGATTAATATCGATTGAACCGTACCCTGTCCTCACTCTGTTGAACATAATTATTATTTAAATAAAGAAAAAGATAAAATACAATTCACAGTCGGTGGTGGTGTTACCACAATAAACATTATGAATTAACTAAACTTAATCCCAGTCCAGATAGAGAACTCCTATGTCTTTGGCCAATTATATGATCATATAAAAGCCAATCTTATAAATGGACACATTTTTCTTCTATCTCTTGGTAACTAAGCCTCATATAGATCGATGAAAACCATCGTTAATAATCAAACACAAAAAACTAAATGTTAAACAATTCCGTCGGTATCTCTGGTAAACATTGAAATTAATCGAATAATAGATTGAATCGATACTTTAGCATAATCAGAATAATAAATGCCATCAATAGGAAAATACTTCCATCGGTTTTTATTCCACTCCATTTGTTTGGTGAAAAACGCGTCATAATTAAAACATGGGTATATCAATGAAAAAAACTTGCGATTAAACTAAAAAATAAAATAAATTTCCATATGAATTTATGGATGATAAATCATAACAGCAACAAAAACTCAACCATAAACCATAATATATGGGAGATTAACTCTAATGATGGGTACCACGATGGCAACAAAAAACAGAAAAGAAATACACAAAAAAATAAAAGAGTTTACCATGGACATTATATGACCAGTCGCGTGGTCAGTCATTGGCACTTGTTTAGCTTCTTTTATCAACATATTATACCTTACGTGATTTACATAAAATGTAATTCAACAACAATACAATAAAAGAAAGCACCGTAATATGCGAAACCGATAATCGTGCGTTAACAAATAACAATATGGATTACAGTTCATCTTCATTTTTGGTTTAATATTAAAAGAGTCATCTTACATTAAGAGAGAAAACCATATCGATTCATAAATTACACAGCTTAATAGAGTTGTTATATTCGGTTATGATGAATCTTCATGTTTATTAACTGGAATTTTTAAATGATATGCAAATGAACTTATGATTAATTATTGGAACTAAATGTACGGATAAAAACCTTAAGCTTTAAACGGTTGTTATGGAATTTAATCCCTTAAATAGCATTAATTACTGTTTACCTGTTTACAGTATTACTAAGGTCTTATAACGTTATGGTTTGTATTATAAAAATCGTTTTGGCACCTTTTAATTTGACTTAAATCGATTGCATTCCATAAACAATATTAATCAATGGATTTTAAATACGTTAATTGGCATCATTTAGTATTGATTGGAAAGTATAAATATTGATCAGTTTCTTCCCTTAATAAAATAAATGGCTTTATCTGTTGCATTTGCAAATCTGATAAAAACCCATCAAATATCAATGATTTCGCCAATACGCAAATTGCCAAATTTGGTCGTAAAGTACAAAAATTTATATGATCTTGAGTCCAATAAACAGTGACTGTCACCAAAGTGAATGGTCACATATAATTTAATAATTTCTTTCAGAAATGTACTAAATAACATTAATGACTGTACACAAGTAATTATACGGTGCGTATGTTCGGCAATGGAAAAGACAGTTTTACTATGCTACTCTAATTATGACCGTAATTTAAATACCAAATTAATAATAAATTAAAGTAACACATCAAATTAAACGATTATAATACACACGTAATTCTCGTTTTACTTTTAACTGATGATGAACACACACTAAATGGTAACAATAAAGGTGGAAAAAGTTAAGTGATTCGTTTAAGAATTATAATAAACAGTGTTTTTGGTTGCACCAGAATAATGTGTCCATCGTAAATGGACAGTCTGTTAAGAAGTTTCCCACAAAAACCAGAAATTCTATTTTTTTTTTTTTGATAACAATTTTATTTCTTATTTCCATTTTGACCGTTTCATATAAAAGAACTCTTTAAATAAAAATTAAAGAAAAAAAAAAGAGCAACTGCTCATTTCGTAATCTGTACTTTATTCAGGTGATGTGGTTTATAACTAAAGAATTTTATTTTATTTTAATCCAGTTTAATGTGTAATATGCCAGCAACCGAAAGAACATTCACAGATAATAAGGTTGACTTTAAATTTTATTATATCGTTTATGCAAAAAAAAGAATCCAGAACAAATTATTTGAGGTTTGCTCTGTTTTCTTGTGGTTACCGGCATTAATCTTATTCTTATCCATTAAATTTTCAACAGAACAATTGTATATGAAAATGCAGTAGCAATTCCAATTGGGAGGTAGAATGAAAACTGATTTGGCAAAATTATTTCTTTATTTGTTGTAAATGGGAATGGAAGAGCTCTAACACTGATGACACTCAAAACAGAATTAGGTCAGATTAAAGGTAATAACTGAAGAAGAAGAGTAACGTTATATTCCAAGACAAATGAAATTAAAGTAATAAAAAATGAATCGCTGAATTATTAACAGCAACTAAAGAAAATTCAGTTCATTGATGTGAACATGTTGAATGTCACGAAACAAATAAAGTCATTTCAACAAGGTAAAACACCGAAGAACTGACAATGATCAGTGTCATTGATAAAAGAAATGAAAAACATCATAATTGTATTTGACGTGATTGCTTTTCCATCGAATTTTTTGTGGTTTTCATTTCTTGCGGAAATACAATGTTATTCATAAAGAAGATCAGTGAGATATTCATTCAAAAAATTGGAACAATTGAAAGAAATTGTGATCAAAATTCTTTTGATAATTAAAGAATTACATCACACTTCAATTGCCAATTGTATAATAAAATTCCATTACATTAGAACATTAATTATGTTTATCTAACAAACTATAATTGTAACAATTTCCATTCAAATTTGACATTGAATCATTGCTCATATTAATTTCTATAGATTATCTAACATTTAGCACACTTCTATAACTTTGTTACGAAACAATTGAATTCTAATAAGTGTAATTGTGATAGAAATTAATTCAGAAATATTAAAGACATTCCATTAATTACTTATGCAAAAAGAAAATTCTAGGTTGGTCAGCTCTAATTAAACAATTTTAAAATTTTCCTCTTTCGGATTAATGGTAACTGTTTATCTCTCGGACATAATTCAATTCAAAGAGATTAAAAGAGTCCTAATCGTTTTTTTTTTTTGCTTTACACCATTAAATATCACCGAAATATAGATTCCCATATGATTAAATAAAAACGATATCAAATAACTTTACCTGCATCACTATTAATTAACTAATGATTGCAAATTTCCTATAAACAAAAACGCCACACTCTTCTCATATTCTATGAAAAATTATCGATAAAAAACCCGATATAATCGATATAAAACATAAATCAATATTTATGGAAATTCTATTCGGTTTTCTTGTTTAACATTATCAATAGTTTCTCATTCAATTTTTAACTTTAAATCTCAATGAATTGGCTTGAAATGAACATGTCATTTTATATTTTAATACTAAACAGAGAAAATTATAGAATTTATTGGTCATTTAATTAGACAAAAGAATCAAGCGATAAAAAACGAAATATTCATATGTCTTGGCTAAAGGGCCATAACATTTCGTTTAAGAAAATTCATAGTCAAATACAGAGTATTCAAAGCAATTTAATACGAATATTTATTGCTATTAATTTTATTCAAGAAACAAAAAAAGAAGTTCAGATTCATAATAATCTCTAAGAATATTATGTGACCAAAAGAATTAAGTTCCAGCATTTATGTATTAATAATCAAACGGTTCAAGAAGGTGAATTCTTTACAGATATCATCCGAAAAGTCTTATAATTCGTGACCACCAAATTTAAATGAATTTCTATGATTTAATTTAACTGATATGAAATCTGATTTTATGCGATGCATTTAATTATGATTGTTTATGATAATGATGGTTTAGCATCAAGCAAAAAATCATCTCTGATAGACGTCATTAAGAATGACACACATGTTTTATCATCTTAAACATATTCATAAAAGAGATCATTGATACGAGAGTGTGATTCATTATTCAAACTGAATCCATTTATGCCAAAAACTAACTGACATTCTCTATTTTTGATAAAATTCGCTACACAATCTTCTATCACATTGTAAATTACCAAAAATTTATGTTTAATCTACGTATCTTTGAGACGCGTTTAACCATTAATCAATTTGTGAAATGGTCAGGAAATTAAGATTTCAACCAAAAAGTAAATCTAAAGTGTTTCTTTGAAATCAATTCAAATCAGCGAACATTTATTTTAATGAATATGTTAAGAAACAAAAATGGTTCATTTGTAAATTTAAAAAACTTAACGTCTTGATTGTTTTCACGCAGTTGGATTCAATTCAATATCGAAATCTATTATTTTCTTAAGTATAAAATTCAAGGGATCACTATGGTATCGTTTGGTCAAAAGATCATCATTGTTCAATGAGATATTCTATCCCGTGGTTAATTCATAGGAAACAAATACCCAACACTTGGATTAATTTCATTCAATGTAATCACACTTTTCACAATTCTATTCAATAATTTTTGTTTTACTTGTTACAATTTCGTCTGATTGCATTACATACTCTAATTTATTCCATGAGTGATTTAGATATTTATTATTTACAATTATTCTATCTGGGGGTAAGGTAAACGCGTAACACCTGTGCAATTTTATTAAAAAAAATTTCATTTCGTTTTAAAAGCACAAAATAGTATGATGTAAGATGCAAATAATTTTCGAGTTTTGTTCACACACATTAAATTATAGATGCGCACGGTTGTTGTTTTTTTTATTATGTTCAACTAACATGAAAAGATGCATTACGCATTAGTACAGTTGGATTCTTACTTTAATTTACTCAGTTCATCCCATAATGCATTTATGGACATTGAAACAATAAAGTTGTTTCTTCAATTATTTCATCCTCTATTGTTTTTGTTTAATTCATCTTATACTGTTACGCTGTGAATTTTGCACCTGCACATCTCATCTGATTTAATTGAATTTGACTGATTTGGTTGTTGTTGTTTTTTTTTTTCGTGTGCTACAATTGCGTAACGAACCAAATGGAATCTTAATAGTGAAATTCATAAAAAAACTAAAATTAAATTTTCACCCAACTTTGCTTGATTTTAATCGATTCAATTTTAATAAGCTTTCAATCTATTCGCTATACATTCGCAAATATTGGAACTAATTAATTTGAACAAGATGAAGAAAAACGATTTTATTTACCGAATAAATATTTATTTAATTTTTATTTTCTTTCAATGAAAATTAAAAAATTGTGTTGAATTGATTGTTTTATTTAACTTTCTTTACTCTAACAGACGGTTTTTTTTTTACAATTTCTCACATTATTATTTCTTATGTATCTTTTACTTTTTTTTATGAATGCGGTAAAAATTATGTGAAGTAACAAGTGAGACCCTCAGCTGGTAACATAAAAAAAGAAACACAAGACCCATAAGAAAATAATATTGTTAATAATCAGTTCTTTCGCGTGAATTTTCTCAATAATTGTGACAATGCAAACAGAAATATAATTGAAAATGTAACACAAACAATTGAAGTGAATATAACTAACAAACAGAGACAAAAAAAAAGTACTTCACTTCTGTTCTATCTTGATTTTTTTTATCGTATCCAAAGAGTTAATCAACGTAAAGAATACATCATCAGACAGTCACCAGTCAACTAGTCTTGGCTTATTAAACATTTTACTTTGTTTCTTTTACTAAAACAACGAAAAAAAAAAAATAATTTAGCACAACAATATTGTTCACAACGCGAAAAGTGTCTCACTTGTTATGGTTCAATTAAACTGTGTTCATCATGATATGAAATGAATTAAAGAACCAACAGATTTACAATAAAATACCCATTTTGGTAACCACAATAAATGTTAAAAGTTCTGCAAAAGTTGCATTATAAATGTGAAAGCAACAAATTTGTTCTTGTTAACTTTTATTGAACGATAAAATACTTCTTTTTCTTAATCTATATGGCACTGTACTTTGTAACAATTTTTCATCTGATTTATATGTGTAATTCTTATGTTTTTCATTATGATACTTATGGTTTCCTCTTACCCGAAATACACAAGTTTTCTCTTTAACAATATGTCGAATGACGCTTTACACGAATAAAAAAATAATTCATAAAACAAAACAAAACTAACAAATTTATTTCATTTAAATGTAACTGAGATTCTGTCATGCCGTATTAGTTCCATATTAATTTCAATACATTTGCATATCAATCAAGACAGCCAGAAAAAGCAGAAAATCATAAAGACCCAATGGCAAAGTGTATTAAATTTTAATGACATATCTACATGATTCGTATCACTGATAATTGCAATTGATCATATTTAAGATAAATAATATCCGTTAAAATACATACTTAATGTTGTGTAATAAAATTAATGATTATGATCGCGAATTTAAGAATTTATTTGCGCAAAGTAAAAGTTTTTTTCAGCCGAAATATGATCAGTGAAGGATTTATGATACAGAAACACGTTGTATATGCTTAACAACATAAACAAAACGAAGGTCTTTGAACTTAATATGTTAACGAGTAACGAAAATCCTTTGAATAAAGTGTTAATCTCTCAACTGACAGAAATTCCTTATCGCATTAAAGTTTTATACAAAACTAAAAAGATTTTTTTATATGAAAACATTAAACTAAATCACAATTTCTTATGATGTAACGAACCTTTCACAATTTATTTCCTCTAATTTATTCAACACTTTCACACTATTTTTCTCTTTTATTCTGCCAAAAAATTAAGTTTTAATTTTCCAGGCGCCTTTCATTAAAATCGTTTCATCAACGATTATGTTCAATGTGTTATCTCACTGTTTATCTTATTTACTAATTTAAACAAATTAGAAACGTTTTGCTAACTTTACACCAAATTAATTAAAAGAATAAAAACCTCAAGAAAGAATACAAAATCTCATCGAAATAATCACACTGTGTTTTAAAGAAAACGTAAAACATAACAAAAATCACCTGTAGATGAGTTAAAAAACTTTCGGTCTATTAAGGCCGCTGGTCACACGGCAAATGCAACGATGTCTGTCTGATAAGTTTCAATGAAACATAAACCATTTATTTTTTTTTTCTTTGAACCAACCTGCCTCTCTTGCGGTATTTCTTTTCTTGTTGTACCAACTCCACACTCTCCTCATTCAGTTACGTTCGCAGTTCTTTGGTAAAAGCATTAAGAGATACGCTACACTGTTATAACGTTACAAGAAGAGTTTTGGAAAACAGTTAAGATTATTGAATGGAGAAATAACGAAATAACAGAAAAAGAAATGCGATGGATATAAGAAACGATCATAACTTGTGTACTTCATAGCGTTTTAAAGTTTTCAACGTTTCATTTCTTTCTCCTTCCGGAATTTCTTTAAGCTTTTGTTTCAACTTTCAGCATACGATCACTTGATACTTTTACGCTTTTTACCACCACCATTTCTTGATAACAGAACCATCTTCAATGTTATTAAAAGACGCTGTGGGAATACATTATCGTTTTATTATTATTTTATGTTATACATTGTATTTCAACGTTTACATGGCACAAATGAATTCAATTGAAAGTTCTTAATTAACGTTCACTGTCTATTCCATTGAATAGCGGAACCAATATGAATTGTGGGTAAATAGTGTTGTTATTTTTACATTGGAAACTATGAAACAATTGCAACCTGTTGCATTTAGTAATTTATATTGGTACAACATCCTTGCTAAACACACTGACATTCTTTCAATATTTTTTATTTTAGTCGAAAGAAAATTTCTAATTTCTTTTGGAATTTCATCGTTCTCCAACGCATTAAAAGAAGAATAAGATAAAATAATTAATTAGTGTTTTGAATAATTATAAACACTTAATGTACAGTATGGTGAGTTATAAATGGTTTATAAAAATGATTAATTAATTCGATAACTGTATTCATTTGGTAAGAAATGGTTGGATGCATCATTGATAAAGTGACACCTCCTACGGCTAATGTGATTTTCATAACGATTTCCTTGATCAATTATCCATTCAATCAAACACCCGATTCACGTTTCAGGTGTATTCTGAATCGTCATTCAGGCTCAGTGCAATTGACTGTTTATCATACTCTTCTCCATCCTCATGTGTATGTCAACTATAAATGGATCTCTCATTTTAGTTTTCTCTTCATTCATGTCCATGTATTTTATTATTAATTGTATAAATAAAATGTAAATAAGTTTCTTACAAGCGATTTTCCATCTTAAAAACACAACTCTATTGCTATCAGTCAGGTATTTTTCATTACGTTTATATGAATGGGGTGGATGAAATACCGTCTCCTCGTTGATTCATTTCACTTGGCGAATAAATTTAAAATTCATCGTGTATAATATTAACATAATGTGCTGTTTTTATCATTTTGATATTACAATGAATTAAGTGTATGGACAGAGGCATCGTGACCAACATACTAGAATATATTGGCAATGGGTTTTCTATTCACGTTATTCTTCGAATAGTTGGAAGAAAACCGATGGAATAATAAACTAAATAAGAAGTACGATCCAATGAGATTGAATGTGCAATAATAAAACGGCTAATATCATCATCTTATCGTTTATATGTTTAATATGCTACGTATTGTATCGAATAATTCTCTATCAATTCAATGTTGGATTAATATCTCCATCTAATGGATCATTGGCATGATGTGTGTTCGCTCTTTCTATATTACAAGATTTTTACATCAAAATATTGTTACATTCAAATATCATTACATTTATATTGGCAATATTCATTAAATTATGTGTCTTTTACCTCTTTTATATTTTGGTATAACGAAATATAATTGAAATTCAATGTTATTTAATCCATTGCCGTTAAAGAATTGATATTTTTCATAATGTAATTGATACAAATCTTTGAATTTTTAAATTGTTGTGGCTCTTCTCTTTCATTAAGTTTAAATGTCTCGATTTCACTGTCAAATACATTTTTCTTATAATAATTTCTGTGAAAAATCATTTTTTTTTCTTTCATAAACCTAATGGTTACGATGATTTTGTTATTATTATTTAATGTGCTAAAAGAAAATAACAATATTTTCGTGTATACTTTTCATGTGCAGAGTTATGCACACCTTATTGTGCAAAATATATTAGAATATATTAATAATATGCGCCTATAATGGATATCTGAAGGTACACATAAAGTTTTAAAGAAAATTACTTTATCTCCGATACTTTGTAATCTGATCTTTATAAGATACAAATACATTTAACGTTCAGTTCAAATAAACCACTCATTCGAAGTTTTATTAGCTTGAGGATTACAAATCATCAAGAGATTTAAAATTAATTCATAGATTTCATTTACAGGTTCAATCCCAGTAGAGGTGTGTGCATTTACAGTCCTCGTTGATGCAATAAAATCACTCCTCTATGGTACAGAATAAGTGCATAATACGGTAGATATAACTAATAACATGATAGATTCAGAGCAAAATCTATTTAAAAGTCATTTATAAGATGATCTAGTCTATTTGGATCGTTAAAGTGGCTTAAAGTATATTAAAGTCTAAATCAAAAAGAATCAACTTAACATGAATGTGATACCATTAATTTTAGTTACAATTTAATGTCAATTTATATGAGTGGCAAGGAGACAGTTTTAAAGGCTTATTTCATATAAATCCATTTTATACAATAATTTTCATACCCCTCTGGTCATCAAACTGTGGATTATTCGCTTTTATTTCTACAGTTGAAGGGGCGTTTAATTTTTATTTTAAAATGTTCTCCAATTGCTACTTTATAATTAACAGAATCAAAGAAACATATCATGATTTTGAGTGCCACTTATAATTACAATTGCAAATCCCTCACCTTAGTACTCCAACACCTTCCAATTTCATATTAAAATCTTTCATATCAATGGTTTCGTGTATTTAAATTTCTTTCTTATTTTTAATGTAAATTTATTTAATTCCATTCTCATGGACAATTTATGTTTATTTAGATAACAAATAGTTCCTTAGATATTTTACGAAATGGGAAAATAAATGTGCCCCATAATGGGAAAAGAAACAAAAATATTTCTCATTTTGATATGACTAATTGTATATTGTCTTGTTCAACTGTATAGTTATTGATGATGACCGTTATCAAAAAAAAAAAATAAAAATTCTATCGTTTATGTTGATATTCAATGCCATTGATGGGTTACAACTGTACCTCTCATCCACAAGTGGTGGTTGGTGTCTCTTTAATTCTTTATAAAACTTTTGTGCGCGCGATAAATGACCGTTTGATTGCAGAAAAACTTCATCGTTTCATAGTTTTCCACCATACAGTTTGTATACCTTTTCCTGCTGTTTTGGAATTTAACGTCATCAAAACAGAATTCCCTTATTAATTCATTGAATCTCATCACAACAACGTGGTATTTAGTAAATATACATTTAATCGTTTGGATACTATACAATGACCAACTTGTATCTATAATTTTATTTTTCCTTAACTTGTTGCAATATCTATGCATTTTAGTTAGTTTTCTTCTCATTCCTATATGATTGCGATAACATTTGGTATTATGTTATACCATCGCGCCTTGCTATTATAGAAAAATGTTGACATACCTGTTTCACGTTTAGTGTATATTCATTTGGTATCAGTACTTATTGCCATTAAAATTATTATACAGAAAATATGGTAGTTTCACTATTTTCTTGTCTCTATGTCTTTCGCTTGATCTCTGTTTAGTTTATAATGCCATCTAAGTACCATCCAATTTCATAGTTTGATAACGTAGTTTCATTTATAATCTTATAGCATTATTGCTAAAACAAAAAAACTTCGCCACCAATTTTTATAATTCTTCGCATAAGTCCATTAATATAAACGTGAATAAATAATTATTCTTAAAAGATGATGCACATCTTAGTGTTATGAAAAGAAATTGGATTTTTATTAATTCGTATTTTATTATCTTTTACCACAGCTCATTACGTACCCAGCTTTATATAGACTTTATAGTTATAATCCAAAATTATAGAATCCTTTTAACCGATTTTACTCTTAAATTGTTAGTTCAATTATCGCGTGTTTCACAGTTAAATAATATTATTCAGTTCTTTATCTTCTTGAAATAATCGAACAAGTTTAAATTAATACCATTTAACTGGCAATATTTCTCTGGATATTAATATAGCGCCAATACCATGTAAGATAATCCCAAAAATAGAAATGATATTATTAATGTACATTAAATTTTAAACGGTTTCTTCTATAAAATGTTTAAATCCAATCTCGATTGCATGTTACGCTAAGAAGTACCATAACCTTTAGTCCAATGTTTTAAATGACACATTATACCACCGTTTGAATATTATTCCATTTCAATTGGGTGTATTTTAATGTTGTTACTATTAAATTACCATTAAATCATATGGAAAAAATATTTAATTAATTTGGACTTGAATACTTTGATTTGTGTAATTGAATACCAGTTTTGATCTACCACAACGACCAATTAACTAATTATTACAAATACTCCCCATGGAATTAAACGTTACGTACTACCAATTGAACAGAATTTTATATTTTGATGAAAAGACCACCACTTAATTCTGAATCCTGGACAACACAATCAAATTAAATGGCTCTTATCATTCGCTTATAGTTTATGTTACCATAACATTAGAAAATAAATATTAATTTTCATTCATAATTATTACCGTCATTAGTTTTTGAATGCAACGTTAAATGTTGTATAAATGATAACTTTAATAATCCACCAAATGGTAGTTTGCAATATTATTAAGTTTTGTTTTTTTTTTTCATTTTCAATCACTTGCAATTAAAAAATCATATAGATAAAATAGAGAATATTATGTCATTTCATTTCAATAATTGAATCTCACTGATTGTTAATAAAAAAAACTAAAATCAGGAAAACCTTCAACAAAAAATGAAATATAAAAGAGACGATGAAGTTATGAAATCAAAAAATCATTCTTGATTGAAACATTGACATAAAATACAAAAGTGTAATCAATAAGAATTCACAAGTGAAATGAATTTCAACGAAATGGAGAATTATCATCTTAGAAATTATCACCTGTACACTACAAAGACACCAAGTAAATATTTTGTATCACATTTTGATTACATCATACAATCAATGAAGTAAGTTTGTTTTATCACTGAATTTTCCATGGATTCAATCATAATTTTATGTAACCGAAATAACAATATTTTGTTCATTACGTTTTAATTATGAAATTGACTCTCTTTCTCTTTGATATTCGCACAGGTATTTCAGTGTACGGAAAGTACAATCAAATAAAAATGGTGACAAGATTTTTATAATGCACTCAATATATCGTGTAATGGTTCAATCAACTCTTATATTTTTTGCATTATCGGTGGCATTAAACGTAACGAACACATATAATGATATCGTGCTAATGGGTGATGATTTATGCTCATCAGCTGGGGTAATCAATCAAATTGAATATAATTCAACACATAATCAATGGATTGTTTTCATATTCTTTAATAATTTTAATTAAAAAAAAAAAAAAATGTTTTCTTTCATCTTTTGACAGATTTTGTTGATTCTGTTTAAGATGTTTTATTTAGAATATTTTAATGGAAAAATTGAAAAACTTATAAATTTCGCTAATGAGAATCTAATGAAGGTGAAGAATACCCGAAATCACCGTAACATTCACGTTATCAGATACCATTTGTTACAAGATTTTTTCATTAATTTCTTTCATTCATGCAATGCATATTCATTATGGATCGCCATATGCTTACAGGTAATTAAAAGTCAAACAACAACATTATTACTGTATCTGATTTTGATTGAAGAAGATTCCTTACTATCTGCCATAAATCTCTTTCATAATTCTTTCATTTAAAATTCGTATTCTTATTACTTTTTAGCCAATTTTCTTGGACGATGGAATTAACTTACCGTTTCGCTGTTATTTGCCCTTTGAATTAAAAGGTTACAAATATATTGTGTTGTATGCCATCCAAGTGATTGCATGCTTTTATCTATTGCGGATAATACTAACACTTGACATGCTCGGTATTCATCTAATCAATTTGGCTTGTATGCACTTTAGTATATTGGCCAATGATTTTACGGAATTGGGATATCGTGAAATATTGGAATGTGATAACGATCTAGTGGAATTCAATCGAATAATGCGTGAGAAGATGCGCAAACGTTTAATTCAACATCAACAGCTAATTGGGTATGACGAAATAATTGAATTCAACTTAACAACTCATTCACATTGTGACAAGTGTATTTTCTTTCTTTTGTTTATAAAAACTAAACAAAAATTTCATCTCATTTATTCAAAATTAACTAACAGATTCATTGATGATATAAACGATTTGTTTCGACCACTCTTTAACGGACAATGTTTATGCAGCACTTTCATCTTATGTTTGACGGTATTTGAAACATCAATGGTATTAAATGATCCACTGGTGCTACTTAAATTCGTCATTTATGCGTTGAGTGCATTAGCCCAACTACTAAATTGGTGTTGGATTGGAAATAAGTTAACATATACGGTATGTTGTTTTTTGATATGTGCATAATTAAATACAATCGATATATACAGCATTTTTTACATTTTATTTTTTTAAATAAAATCAAAACAGAAAAAAAACGAATCTCACCTGAATCGGACATTGAATGTTACCTGGTCACTTTAACTCCAATAATTTCAATTCCAACGATTCACATTATTATCATAGAGTTTATTTTTAATTCCTCACCAACATTGTTACTCTTATGTTTACTATATTTAATTAAATCAATAAATAAAAAAAAATTCTTTTGATTTTCCAAGTATCAATGCATAACCATAGAAAGAATATGAAACAAAAGTAAATGAAATTCGTTTTCTTATTATTATTATAAAAACAAAACTCAACAACGGTTACCATAATTCCACAATTGAAATCATAGCAAATCATAAGACAAGTGTGTAACTTGGCAAGTTATTGAAGAAAAGAACCTCTCATAGAACTCAATAATTCTATCATTTTGGTTAGACCACACACTTTGTGAATCTTCTTTATTGTGCTGTTCATTGCTCTAGAATAATTCCCACTTTTATTAAAAGAAGACAACAAATACAACATTAATGTTGTTTTAATTAATTGTTATGTTTCTTTCTTTTCAGGTAATGTCAATCTCCTTAAAACCGTTGAGATCATAATTTAATTCAATTCATTTTGTTTCAATAAATTCAAATAGTCAGATAGAGTTCATCGTGCTGTTTATTTCATTAACTGGTTACCCACAGATAAACAATTCAAGAGGAATCTGTCATTTATGATGAACCGTACCAACAAACCAATATTGATTAAAGCAAATTCATTGTATTCACTTAATATTGATACATTTATTCAAGTGAGTAATTTTTCTTTTTTAAAATTGCAAAGTAAACCGTTTGAAGTTATAATTGTTTTCTAACAATCTACCGGTTTTAGTGTATTAGTTATTTTAGCACAACCTGTAATATCATTATCTATCAGTTTTTGTTGGTCTTCTTTTCTTTTTTCTTGAACCGATGAAGGATTAAGTGCAATTAATTTTAAATAACTTGAATGCATTTTATTATTTACAAATGGTTAAAAAGAATCAAAGAAATGAATTTATTTTAGACAATTTATCATACACGAATTGAATACAGTCGCAACAGAATATTCATTTGACCAAGAGGATTGAATTATGTATTTTAATTCTTTTCGGTCATAAATCTTTCTTCAACTCTGCTTTTTTTATTTTTAATTTAATAAATTGCGTGCCATACATTTAATTCTATAGGTTTTGTATGCAATAAAAATAATAAAAAATAAAAACGGTTCTTCATTTACAGATACTGAAAGCATCATATTCATATTTCACTTTACTAAGGACCTTGAGCACAGGTGAATAGATCGAATCTATGCGGGGTAATTCATCAGAAAAAAATTCTGATGTGATTATTGGACGATGGAACGATAACAGTTTCTCTAACGTTCTATGGTATCTCCGTATGACCATACGAATATGTTAATAATTTATTAGTTACGTTAAACAGTGCATTTATTCCAATTGGGCCCCATAGTTTTCCTATTTAAAAAAATCTAAAGAGAAACAAAAAAACATAAACAGTAATTGCAATTGGGTACCTTCGTGTTGCTGACATTTAGAATGAAAATTACATATTATACGCGTTCAAATTGGCATACAAAATTATGCACTCCCAACCTTTTTGATCTGAATATTATCTAAAGTAGAAAACGGTAACACATTGGCTCGTATGTACATCTCTACAACAAAACAAAAATAAAATCCCATCTAAACCAACCAGAGTTCTTTACCCATAATCAAAAGGTATCCATAGATAAAATGGTTATCTTAAATCTCAATATAGATTTATACTAATCACATCTATTCTTTCGTGTCTTTAGCGATCATCAGATGAGCCAATTATGGAATATACAGTAACATAGAATTACAATTTAAGAACCGGGACGTTTAAAATCTGTATATAATACAGAACTTCTGGATTGCATCTTTAACATTCGTTTAACGTAAAAGAAAGAAAACAAAAAGGAACAATTTCAATTAAATCAAAAGCGATAGAAAATTTATTCCATTTCCTATTTGAATTATCCAATCACCTTCCTTTTAACCATATCAGGTGTATCAAAACATCGTTATTCCTTTATGTTAAACAGTTAAAAAATTAATGTATATCAATTGTATCCGATTATGATCTAAATAGTCTCCGTATAATATTGTTTGTATACCATAGTTGCGTATTAATTCACTATCACAATGTCACTTGTATTCAAATTGATGTTTATCTGTAGCGCAATTCAATTCAATTCAACATAACGAAATTAAATGGTTAAACCAGATTAGATTTGTAATGCAAATTATTAGGTATATTACCAATGGTATAGTACAAGTAGCAATCAATTGTAGTTCAATATCGTTTGACATTGGAAACGGTGCAACGATTACATGATCAATAAATTAGTAGTTAATTGAATGGATTGGCTTTTACTGTTTGACAATGATGTAATAAACTAATTTTTAAACCAAATATTCTCTTGTATTTCTATTCAACGATTCATACAAAACATCAATTGCATTCCGTATTGATCTCATTACAGGCATTTCTCTTCAAGAATGTCATTATGATCTCGTACAAACAATTGGTATTAGTTTGTTACCAAAAAACATTACACCAACATGTGGAATTTAAGAATACGCGATTTTTTAATGGAATAAACAACGAAAAAAAAATTTATCTCTTTCCTGTTTTCAATCACCCAATTGAATATTGTGACCGTTTACTTATGTAATTGCTTTATGAGAAGCTCGTGGCACATGCGAATCATAAATTACAAATTTTTTTTTTCTTTTTCAGTTTTCTTACTTTTAAATTAAATTTTATACTCAATTGAATACGGTAAATGGAATGTATAAAGCTGTTAGTATTACCTATACAGAAGGTATTGAATGGTTAACACAGACAGATTTATTAATTCTATAAACTTTTTGATGATAAAAATACAGAAAATTTAAACGGCAATCAACCATACATTTAGCGGCATTTAAATTTATTTTATTTTATAATTTCTGATTGACAGAAGGAAGATTCATTCAGGAGACTGTTATGTTTGCAACAACATAAACATACGTGAACCGGCTCACGATGAAAAAAAAAACATATAAAACAAGTAATAATATTCTTCAATTTACGATTAATGTTCACCGTCACGGTTATCAATTGCTGGCGGCTAAATAAATTCATATCAATTGAATTCACTAAATAATTCATTCACTGAAGACAACAGCAAACAATCAGTTGATTGGACCAATAGAGACGAAAAGTTAAAATTTCCGATAAGGATTGACCATTAAATTTTCACAAATTAACTAGATAATGTTGTTTTTGGATAAAAACTGGAAATAATTTGCCAATAATTAAGACACAGCTGGAATTAATCATCAATTCATGTAAATATGTTGAATCAATTATGAATTTATATGAAACATCATTGAATTTCTATATCAATTTCACTGGCGCTATAGAATATTGGCTAACACTCTTAATTCAATTATGGTTTAGCTTTCGAATAAAGAGATTTAGAAATGATTTATTCTTTATTGCATAATTTTCTTATATTCGCATTCACCTTAGTTATGAACATTCTAATCGGATGGACACACGTTATATTCTTTCTTTTGATCCCCATAATATTGGATAAAAGGTGCACGAATTAAACAAGAAAATATTGAAATTATGCCTGGTAGGTAATAATGGTAACATGGACATCAGAGTATATTATACTTTGTATACACTTGTTATTACAATGTAGTGATCATTTATCCACCTTCGTTTTATATTGAATATTTTATGCAACCAAATGCGTAATTGACCGTTGGCAAATTTACATACCAAGTTCTCTAGCTGAATGGATGAATCTTTTTCTTTTTTGTTTCTCAATTTTTTATATAAAAAGAACGTAAAATATAATAGAATTTATAATGTATAATCGCCTCACTTCTCTCAATGATATGAAGACATGAATTTATTATTATTTATGATTTCAATGCACGTCCAATACGTTTATCGCCTTTTATCTTTTACCACCATTAATATACCGCCTGTGTATCGAATATAATTGTGAATATCAAAACGGAATTCATATTAATCCCATCCGAATGAATTAATTGTAAATAATAGTTCAATTCAAATAGAATCATTGCCTTTGATTTATATGTAATAATCATAAATGATAAGAATCTTATGGAGCCTTTACTATGATTAAAAGGTGTCTATTGGCGTATTGGTTGAGTTGACATTAATGGTGATTGTGATTCTAGTGCTTTTTATTCAATCGATATGTGATGTACCATGCAGAAGTCAACAATTTCTCATCTTCTTTTTCATTTCAATGTTTCTTTAAACGTTTTTACGATTTAATAGGTTTTATTGCCAACGCCCAACAGCTAAACTTATTATTAACATCTTTTTGAACATTCTGTTATCAACGCAATGCTACTTGTTACATCAATTGCACGCGGTATTTGTGCATAAAATAATAAATTCAATGTATACCAGCCCCGTGAGATAATCAAATGCCATATCGCGGATTATTTCCTTTTATAGCGTATTAAAAGAGAGACGTATACGAAACCGTTATAAAATTTTTTGGTTTTATCAGAATTATGTGAAAATTTATTCATGTAAAACAAAATATTCTTTTAGATTGGAAAGGATTTCAATTTTATATTTTTGGATTGTACCTACAGCCAAGTGACACAGCAGATGATGATGATGAAGGTAATTGATATGCTTTTTACTTTATTTCATTTTAATTTCGATATTGCAGTTTCTTCTTGTTCCGTTTTCTGGGTAAGTAAAGACTCCTTTCACTTCTTAACGACATCAATGTGTAACAATTTTATATAAAGTGTGTGTGTGTGTTGACCAATATTTTTTATGCTTGTCATTTCAATAATCGATACATGATGCAACGGCCTTCATGACGGCCAACTATCGTTCATTAACTATCTAATTGCGCCTATGTCGGATTCTTCTTTCATTGTAGGGAACATTCGTGTCATATTTGTCGCCTATTCACACTTGTTATCTAGATGTGCTAATTTAAATTCCTCTGTTAACCCCATTTCGTGGTAATCCTCTGGCAATTTATAAGAATCACAATCAGATTTGTAAGTCTCAATTAAATTAAATAAAGAGTTAGAAATTAGATTTTGTTATTATTTATTATTGCATTCAATTCATATGAAATCAAAATAAAATCATATGTAGATATCATCATATATATTCGAGAAAATCAAAAGTTTTAACCATGAAAGATGCCGGAATTGTTTTGAATAGTTAAAAAATTAATTCTAACTTAACCCCTTCTTCTTACTTCTTAGTTAACATATATCACCGTTACAATTACACCCATAACAATCAGTCCATTGTGCATTTACTTCATTTCCATTCTGTAATAGTTGAATATTTTATTGTAATACAAGACAATTCTGAAGTGAGTACTAATATTACCATGAAAGAAATTAAAACAAGCAAAACAATACCGTAGAACGACGCGCTAAAGTTCATTGTTGTTACTTAGTTTTTTTAAATATTAAACAATTTAATAAGAAAAGTCAAGTATGGATGACCGAAACTACAAATTTTAAACAATTGATAAAAATTATTCGTAAATCAGTGGGGAACTTAATTATACTTAACCAATATGACTTACTTTGTTTGAATTAGTTGTTTCAGATTTTAGTTCGCCTTTTATATGATTTTTGAACAAATTGCATACTTTTGAATAACGTATCGCAGTTAATTTACAAATATGCAGTTGTTAATATTTTGCCTACCGATAATCAGGGTACCGTATTACTTCCTTAACATGATCATGATATGTCTTACAAAAAAATTATTTGTTTAATTTAGTGGATTTACACGAAACATTTGATCATGTAGATGAAAATTATGCACAAGAAAGTGTCACATTTTTTTGTTACATTTTCTATCGGTAGACAACAACTTGAGAATGTCATAACTGATCGAATCGACATTTTTATTTCAACAGACATTTATTTTCATTGTACCAGGTATTCTTCATTTTTTAATCGAGTGTATATACAATTAAGAAAAGTACAAATAAGCAATTTTCTTTTGAAATTCAATTAAACGAAACTCCCCAATCTGAATCAATTTTATGCAGGATATTGATCATGTACATACAACAAGTATTAACCAAACGGAGGATGTCTACAATAATTTGAAGTGGAACTCCAGTAATAAATAATTATTACATTTAATAGTTCAAAAATTCATGAAACTCTAATTACATTCCAAAATCAAAATTGTAATTACAATGTTACACAAGATACATTTCCGATGAATGCCCAACTATTTTTAGTTAATTTCTCATTTTATTTAACAATTCTAGCAAATGCTACACTATTGTTGACATTAGTGTTTACAAAAAAAAATTTAAAGAATGTTGTTAGTTTGTTTTAAGGATATTATTTAGCATGCAAAACGTATTGTTGGTCAACATTATCCGGAAACAAATCTTACTAATTTAAGACTATATAAGCACATTTTTTGGGTTATCAATACTCAATTATATGGAACGAACGTTAGATGAGCATAATGAAGATTTCTATAATTACAATGTTTCTATTTCTATAATTAAGTGGTGGTGGGTAGAAATAAGGTGGCCATTGAGCATAGAATTATAATTGTTAAAAAAATGTTAAAATAATTCCGAAAGGAAAAGTCTTTAAATCCATTTGTAAAAATTTTTACTGTTTGTGTCTTTTGGAAATTAATTTTTATGTATATCCAAACAATCTAATTTGAATAAAGGACTATTATTATTATTATTATATATATAATCAAGTAACAAAATACTACGAGTTTCTTAAATGACTGAGCTAGCCGGGCAGCCGGCCACAACGAAAGTTGCGATAGCGAAAAATTCGAAAACGGGTTTTTCATACTGCGGTCACTTTTTTTTAGCTATTCTCAATGTAATGGTAGAAAATCCTGAAATAGCTTCACCGAAACTAATCACTTTTTGAATTCTTTTGCATGTGGCATGTGATATACCATGAAGAGATACACATAGAGATGATCTATATATATAATCAAAGTCTTAAGTTAGAGATAAGTGGTGGTGGGTAGGAATAAGGTGGCCATTGAGCATAGAAATATTATTTTAAAAAAATGTTAAAATAATTCCGAAAGGAAAAGTCTTTAAATCCATTTGTAAAAATTTTTACTGTTTGTGTCTTTTGGAAATTAATTTTTATGTATATCCAAACAATCTAATTTGAATAAAGGACTATTATTATATATATATATAATTACAATGTCTGATCCCCTTAAATACTTCGACTGTTCTCAGATCCTTTTGAAATGCATTCCGGCGTGTCATTCAAAAGAGGGTGTCATTCGGGTCCATACAATTTCATTCTATTCGCTTTCAACCCCACCCAATCTTGACGTCAATCATACTAACGTTGTGAATATGTACGCAAGACTAGTAATAACCGTTTCAATAATTAACCATTTGGTAATAGAATCTGGTATCAAGGAGAGCGAGAGTGCCTAAGGCAGAGTAAATTTTACTTGGGAATGAAGCAAAATCAGGAACAATCTCAGAATTCTTGCGATTATGCGGTCAGGATCAAAAAACTGCATCTTATCATTTTTAAAAAAATTTTTCAAATACTCAAATTTTTAATTTTAAAAATATCACGGACACTTTTTTCTTCAAAAACTTATATCGAAATTATCTAATCAATACTGCTAGTGACATCTGGATTTGATTTGAAACAGTTATGAAAGTTGTACCAGATTCATTTCTGTATTTCCTATTTCACGAAATTCTATTAAAACTCGATAGAGGCGCCGCCGTCAATCAAATTGAATTAAATTTAAATTAAATTGAATGTGTCTCCGATATTTTTAAAATTAAATTGAATAATAAAAATTATTATTTTAATTAAATTGAAGTATTGAAAAGTGTGAAATACTATTCAATATGTCAAAATAATGTTATGGGAATGAGAGGAACCAAATGGTATTCAAATTAATCGTTTTTCGCAACAAATTGCGTCGATTCACCGTAAAAGCTTTGATTTAATTTGGCAAATCCCGCGTAACCAACAACGTGTCCGTGATTATTTAGCGAGGATCCAAATTCAATTCTTATTTATTTGAGTGAAAAAAAAAAAAGTGAAATTATTTGTGAATTTTAATTTAATAAATTATTTTGTAATGGACGCTAATATGCAACCACGTTCACGGTCAATAAAGTCTACGGAATATCAAATTCGGTTTTTCCGCGATTTTAGAAGTTTCATTAGTTTCCTGTCTCAACTAATTCAAATTTAACCGTTAATAAAATTTTCTTCTTACACCAATAAAAGGCTGTTCTTATATCAACAGTACGATTCGTCCCCAATAATTCGATACAGGAAAAAAAAAAACAATACGTGAATACCAGATTCCAGTAGTCAGAAACCGCGCTTGATTGTTTAATCAAATATTTATTAATGACCACAAAACAAACGATGTCTTTATTTACTTAAAACAAGAGCATAAAGCATACGTTCTTCTTCTAACCGAGATCAAGATCAATTCTCTATAATTTATTTTTTATTTAAAAGTCAACGAAATGAATTATTAAACAATCATCATTTTATGTTTGGCCCATACAGAAGGACGGGTTACTCAAGATCATTTATTCTGATCAGTTGAGTAATTACTAAACAATTTATGTGGTGGTTCGTGGCACTTGGCGTTTCGAGACACGCACAATAATCTAACGTAAGCACAACATCTAAATATGAGGCAAAGCGACAAACAACAAATAATTGTCTTGGGCCACTTCATATTTAAATTAACGTCAACAAGGGTACAGTGAATTTTAATTTTATTTGTATAGAATTTTTCTTCTATCTGCTTTGCGCATCGTTGAGAGTAATTCAAAACTGTTTAAGCTGTTTGAAGGCAAACAAATTATTTAATTTACATTTTTTCGATAAGTACGATGAATAAGGTGCATTCATAAATGTTGTATTCTAGTTCTCACTAGAATTTAATCGTTACCAGAAACGAAGTAGCCGTGAAAGTCAACAAAAGGAGCACAACTGGGAATCCAATTTCAAGTGAAAGAAAATTTTGAAGGATTTTCAACATTTTCAAATTAATTCTCTTAAGTCTACTTAGAATTCACTTATTAGCATTAATTTACTTTATGATTGTGTATATAATAAATGAATTTCGATTGAATTTGTTAGTCGCTTATCATAATGCCATGGATTATGAATATTCAATAATAAAATATGAATTCACCTTTGATTCAACAATTATTTTGTTTACATAACCTTAATGGTTTGGTTAAGAGTATTGTATCTGAGAAATGATTTCTAATTAAAAATACGTATAATAGAGGGTGCTCCTGTTGAGCCTACGTGACCAACAATGACCGCAATGACCTTTTGGCTGGAGGTCTTATTAGGACTCTCGTCAGTCTCATAAAATGTTATCGGGACACAATAAAAATCATATCAGATCATTCATAAAGAGATGATCAATGATATTAGTTATCATAACCACGTGGATTAATAAGCAAATGTAAACGTGCATTAGAAGCCGCTGCGGACAAAATTCTTTTTTTTTGTTACACTAAAAAAACAAAGATAATGATTTACTTACATTATTAGCAGCATCTCTAGTCATTTATAATCACTTTTATCAAACACTAATCCACTTTAAATCACTAAATACTTTAAAATATTAATTGAAAAAAATAATTAATTCGCACTATTGATTCAACTTTCACCAAATGATAAACAAAAGATTTGAGCACTCTGAGCTTGACCGCATCGTGTCGCTTAAGTGCATTCATTTGTGGTACAGTGCAAAGTCAAGGGACGCGCTTAATAGGCGCAAATCTCAAGAAATCGAACAAGTGTTACGTCTTTTATGGTAATTTGGCGCCTAATTGTCATAGATTTTCAATAAAAGAAATTTGTATGTAAATTAGTGGTGCTGAAAATTTTTTTGTGGTTTAATTTTTAATAGTTATTGAAGTGTAATATAAAGTTTGTATAGCGCAAAATGATCCTAAATCATTGATTAATTGAAATCAATTGGAGGTAATATGGAATTCATGTTATTTTATGTAAAAGCTGTGATTGAAAAATATGCATTTTTTTCATTGTTTACAATGAGACTCAATTCTTTGAATCTCCAATATTTACTTATTAATTGTTCATAATTCCGAACATTGGATCATTAAACTTTTACTTCTTTTTTAGATTTTGTGGATAAAGAATTGTTTTGCATTAATAGTGAGTGATTCAATTGGACCTGCCTCAATTTTTCTTAGTGAAGACCTCGGCTGTAAGTTCATATGACGGTAAGTTAGTCTAACACTGTTTATCTCTCGCAGTCTAACATTTTTCTTTTATTTTTAGGTGAGTACAATCATTTTCCCATGTTCATTTGATGCATCCCATTCAGATAAGGTATCAAATCACTTAGTATCCTTATAATAATGAAATATCAAATAATTAAAAAGTACAGTTGTTGATATTATCAAACAAATATTATCAATACTGTTACCCTGTGTAACCATTGAAGTCATTCACACCAAACTTGTTAATTTTGTTGTTCTTGTTTTCGACTTCAATTTCATTGAGTCATAAAAATTATTATCAACGAGCCAACTAAAAATGTAATAATCTCTTTCATGTTCAGTTGACCAATAAGATACACAATGTAAAGCGCACATAACTTTAAACGTTTAAGTATTACTGAACAGTATGTTTATTAGTTTCAATTTTTCTTAATCGATGTTTCTTATTCTTCCCATTTATTGACGGAGGTTACGTATATATTTGGCGGTAAAATTCACTTATCCATTTCATTGTAATTAACATACGGTGAACATTAAGGAGATATTATACATACTCTTTTATTTTATATTTTTATTAAAGAAAATTATAATAACAAAAAATGCTCCCGTTCACTTTCTGGCAATGGATAATAATAAGAAGCAAATAAAACAACAATAAATTTAAGAGCAAAACGGAATTAAAGTAAAATGCAAATGTAGCTCTCTTTATTATATTCATTAATATTTCTTTTGCATTATTGTTTCTTTTACTTGTATAACAAGACGATTTTCTTTAAATGCAAATGATACGAAAGAGTGAATGAATAAAAAGAAACATTGAAATAATCAATTTTTATAAAATGCTGGGCATTTAATTACTAGTGTTTTTAAGAATTTTCATAATTTATGTGACTTATTCGGTTCATTTGGCGTCATTTTGGTTTCCCAAGCTACCACATAAGACACAGTATGGATCCTATGGAACATAATCCAGTTTTTAAACTACAAAAAAAAGTAAAAGAAATGAGAACAGATAATCCTGTGTGTGTTTTTCGCCCTCCAATGTGAATGAAATAAATTCTCAGTTTATAACTAAAATGTCTCAATAATGGATTAAGTGGTTTGCTGGTCGGTTGGTTACCAGATAAGATTTGTTTAAAACAATTTTAAATGACAAGTTCCTTATGATTATGGTGTCGATCACACACATATTACTCATATTGGCTGGTTCTTTAGAGTGCTAAAGAACATGAACTCATATGACGCGGTGCGCTTTAACCCCTATTATACCATTAAACACTAGACATTAACATTTCATTACGCACCATATTAAACTAGAGTCTTCTTACACTCTCTAGATCTGTTAGTTATGTGAATTTTGTTATTCTTTCGTTTTTGTACTGTAAGAAAATACGGACCATTTGTTAATGTGTTTTCTTTACGATCTACTTATTCTTCTATTTCTTATTTATTTCACTTGCTTACTTGTTTTCTTTAGTAGTTTTGGGCATTAATAGATACATATGAGAAGTGAATTTTTATAGAGAATTATAAACGCGAGGATAAAGTACTCACATGAGAATTCTCATGGTTCCCAAATAAAATCAACAACAACAAATATGAAAACATGTGTCTTTAACAAATCTTAAGACATTTTTCTTTAGTTTTTTTTTCCACAACTGAACGACAATAAATTATAATTGTATAACATGTTACATAAATTTATGATGTGTTTGGACATCATATTACTCGTTGACGATTAACATTTGTGAATCAACCAAGTAAAGAATTAAATAAGAATGGGAAACGTTTCTTTTTATTTGAAAAAATAAGAAAAAAATTATTGAATAAAAGCCAATGATTTTTATTATAAACGAATAATTCAATCATATTTAGTTGCGCGTCAACTGTTACAATATTCAATGGACCATAACAGACTGCATTGTATTCAATTGATTATGATTTATAATCTTTGAATCAATTGTGTGTTTCTTAAAATACATTTGAAATTGAATTTTCAATTTAAATGACTCGGCACCTGCTTGAATCCTTCCCAAACAAAAAGGATTTTTCTTATTCTTTTTTTTTTTGTGTTTAATTAAAACTCCATAGTTTAATGAACAAAAGTTAGACTAATTAGTTTTTTTTTTCTTATTCAGCTCCAAGTATATTTTCAATTGAAGTACAGACAAGAGAATAATGTTATTGAAATGATGATTTTCTTTTTACGTTTTTCATTTGGTCTAATCATATGAAGTGATCAATATGTATTTGAATGACATTCACTTTCCAAATGGGCTATTAAATGATAATATCTAAATTAGTATTTTATATTTTCTTCATTCTCTCTATCTCTCTCTCTCTGTTAAAGAAGAGATGAGTATTTAAACATTAAACAACTCACGGTCGATTGATTCATCTTTTGATGTACAAGAGAAATACATTGAACGTAACTATATAGAGAGTGGGATGATGTTGATCACAGAAACCAATGTATTCGATCCATGTAAGGGTCCAAACATGACAGGACAAAAAAACCAAAAGTAAAACAACAATGAATTCTTCTTGTTTCACAACATTCGACACGTCTTATAGATCATTTTTATTCTTCGGATCTTTCAAAACTATGATTTGCTGAAATATAACATTTGCTCTAGAAAATTGTTAAAACAGTTGAATTCATTCATACGTAAATGGTGTAATTAAAATTTTCAAATATTTTATTGTTATGTCCGAAATTTTTAAACAACAATCAGATAAGAAAAATCAGAAATGATTAAATGAAACTAATTCATCGGGAGAAATCGAACAATTTCCTAGAAATTTCAGTAAATACAAAATATAAATGATTTCATTTAATTTGATTTACATGATTTCATTTTCCCATTAAAATCCGATACATTTTATATGATCACATTTAATTTAATGTTACCATCACAATTACACTACTTACCGGTGTAACTGAAGTAAACTAAAATCAACAACAACATAATATTAAATCCGTTAATTTCATTAAATTAATTAAGAGAAACAATAACAACAAGAGCTATCAACAGTTTCACGATAATATATAAAAAGGAATTGAATATTACGTACACAAGTTAAATTGAATCTCATTTAAATGAAATATTATAGGAAACTCTCTAAGTTGAATAAAAGATCAATTTGATTAAGAGTCCAGCTAAACGGCTAAATAATATTCGTATATAAAAATTACATTTGCACTGTCTTGGATTAGCTTAATCTAAATATAATTAAGATTACATAAATAATTGACTTTTCGGTTTACTCAGCACTCTGCTCATTTATTTGTCGTTTTACATATCGAATCATTAACTTAGAGACCCCTCATCCAGTAATCTTATATTCATTATCCAACATTCTCTTGTTAAACTGTTAAAACGTATCGTAATGTGTTACGTTAAATGATTGCATTATTCTTTTGCCATAGTAATTTCACAGTAGGCAGCAACCGATTTACAGTACATTGGGCGGTTGATTAATTCTGGTACATAGTATTTGTTATTTGATATCTGATCCAAAATAATAAAATTAAAACAAAAAAAAAAACTGTTAAATGACCATTGAATTCATTAATATTTATGATTTCATACTAAAAGTAACCACGTTCTATCACCGTTTACCTCTCTCTTTATTGACCGCATATAATACAGAACCAATGGGAAAACTAATACCCGCATTTGTATTTAATTAAAATAAGAAAAACGTTTTGTTTACCAATTCTTGGACAGTTTTTCGGTCAGAGGAAATCTGTTTTTTTTTTTCTTTTAATTTGAAATTTCAGCATTTTAATGTTTTGGGTCACATTAAAATAACGTTAATGAAGGCTTTTAGTATAGTTTCTTATTGACTTATCATCAGAAGAAACATGTAAATGCTATAGTTAATTGTGGCTAAACTTATTTTTTTTTGTTACCTTCATCAGTTCGAGCTTCTGAGTGTCGCATGACACAAAACAAAAGGTATACCCATAAATTAAGATTGAATCATTTGATATGGTATGAAGTAGCCAATCGATATTCATAATGGTCATCTATGCCAACACTCTCAGGTACCAAATTGTACAATGTGGAGGTGATTTCACCTCATAGTCTCTTGTGCTCTCTATGCAACCGATATCAGATTAACGTAATTTCCATTATAATTTTCTGAATAAAATTTAAATCTGAAAATATCACAATTAATATTCATCTCAGTTTCTTTAAAATTTCCGGGTTAATTTAAGCGAATAAATAAATGATCATTAGTTTAAAACCAAACTAGCCCAAAGGCTAAAATCAAAACGTAACTGACCTTTTATGAATTTTAAATATTCAATTGCATCTTGTATGTACTTCACTTTCTAATTGCATATCATCATTTTAATCTGTGGTTGAACCTCTTCAACGATGATTGAACTTTTCTATTTAGTCAATTTGGAATTAATTTAATTCAATTCAATTTCTGTGAGTATCGAAACAATCAAAACGTTTTAAAATAAATAAATAGGTGAGAATGCAAATGAATTATTTACCTTACCTGTTGATGATTATTCTATTTGTTACCAATGTGGTTTAGAAACATAATAAATTGTGGGTTGTTCAGCCACATTTTGAGTACAAATCAATTCAGTTCTTAACGAAGATGATTCTTAGGTTTAAATGGGGAACACACACTTCACTTCAAATTGAATCCGTTACAATAACATTAAGCCACACATCGATTATTTATGTTTCTCTTTAACATTACCAATCAATTCGGGATCATATCAAAACTAGATGAGGTTATGTGTATTAATTCTTTTGGTGCGTTACATGTTGTTGTTTCCTTAATCTCTGGCACTATTCGATCATTCACTTCAATTTATCGACACAATCAAAAAACATCGATGAAATAAACTAAAAAGACAAGACTATCATTTATTAAACAATCCCAAAAGAAGAATCTCTGTTTTGTTTTCTTTTGAATTTGAAGCATTTTTCCACACTTTCGTATCAGCATTCGTAATCTCTTAATCTACCTGAGAATACAATATTTTATTAACTATTTTCTCAAAACATATTTCTTCTATTCAATAAAAACATGTAACAAATTCACTATTTCCCAATGAAATATACAAATGGGAAACGATATTGTTGATAAAATATTTTCGTTAATTTAAAAATTTCCAATGTTTTCTTCTTCCATATCAAAAAATAACATTCTGGTTTCTATTAGAAATAAAAAAAAAAAAACTAAAGAACTTTAATTCGTTACGAAATTTCATTTCATGATTCAAATAAAAGATCGTGTCATTCGTTAGCCAATTTCCATAAAGAACTAAAGAACTTGACCAGGAATTGATAGATGTTTCATCCGATCTTCATTATCATTCATACAATTAATAATGAGAAGAATAATCAAACTAAAGAAGAGGAAAATTCTAATTTGATACGGAATAAAATGTGTCACCTTTGATTTCTCACTGTTATCGTTCATTTGTTCGGAGTCAAAGTCTTTTGATGATCCAGTTGTGACTGTGTATATTTAGACCGGCCAACAGATAATCGTATAAATTAATGTAATCCGATTGCAGACCATTTCATATAACTAAACTGATTCTCTTTCTTAAACTTTGTGATTAAATTTAATCAAGAGAATGATATTTTCTTAAGGAAACTATAAAAGCTGTTCAACATGGTCTACCCGTAGATCTTTTACGTTTAGCATTTTTTTTCATGCAATTTGTTTTTATGCTAATGCGATTTATCACCCATAAATAATAATCTGTGCTGGTTATGAATATTATTCAGAATTTGTGATCTTTCTTTTCATTTTTTTTTTTTGCTTGAATGGTCAAACACAAGGATCGGCCATTTAATATAAACTAAATGATATTAAAGTATAAATGTTTATAATATTTACTTGTACAATTTATTCTTTCATCTGTATCGGTCTATATGAAATTTAACATTTTATTTGTACGGTATACCGTTTTGTTTGGAATACACAATACAAATTCAAAAAAGCTAAGGTTTTTTTTTTCGATACGGAACATAATTAATAGATGTTAACAACGACATACCACAGAGATGAGTTTTCGTGAAAAACTATAATTCGCGGTGGGTGCTTTTATTTTGCGTACACAACCAGAACAACTAATGAAAAAAAAAACTGTATCGATTGGTGGCACCGAGGTAAAAAACCATAAGGAATATTATGAAGTCAAACGAGAGACCATTTTTAGTTATATTTACGATTGCATTTAATCACAGCAGGTGAAATGAATGGTCCAATGTCAGATCATAGCCATTAGTTGTATTCAATGTAGGATGATACACTGATGTATTGGATCCCATTTGATTATACAATAGTTTTGAATACATAAAATTTATTATTCAATTCGATTTTTTCTTCATATTCATAAGTTTGGTTCTTTGCAACTTATCATATTTTATCATTAAATGGTATTAAAATGGCAAATTAATAACGTGAAAACGACAAAAATTCAATTGAGTCTCATGAATTTTAAATGGCTAAAGTATTTGATCAGTTTTTTCCTTGAAATTTTTGTATAAAAAAGGTAACACTCGTGGTGATGACGATATAAAATCACAGCTTGGCATCATTGCTATCAAGGAAAGGCAAATCGAAATTGAACGGTACTTAATCGCGAATTGTTCATCAAATAGAATCAAGTATTTGGAAATAGGTACTAGGTACAAACTCAATTGTCGTAACTCAAGTATTTATTTAACGTTTCTTTGATGGAAATCAGTAATCTAATTATGCAAAAGACTAGTTTTGCCATTGGTTACACATTCAAATCACTTGTCATTTCATAATTGCACTAGAAAATAAAATAATAATTTTAAAAAGTGGCTGAATAAAATGCGTACGATAGCAATGTAATTATATGTAATAAATGATTGCATATCATAAAAACAGAATACGGTTTTAATTATAATAATAAAACCGTGGAAATGAGAGCTAACATTCAAAATGTTGTTGAACATAAATGTCTCGTACTGTAGCTATGTGTACCATTTCTATGTGTATCATAATTTTAATAATATGATTGCTATTGAGTAAAAGAAACACAACGAATTATAAATGACTATAGCGGCATTAACAATTTTATATCACAAAATAGATAACCAACTGTTGCAGGATTACAACCAATTATCAATTATTTTCTTGTGGAAAATCTCTTCAAATGAAAGCATATCCAGCGGAATTTAATGGTTCTAATCTTTAATTTAATTTTTTTTTTTACTTGTCCAGGTTAGCAATTTTATACCCATGCACTAACGAATATCCGTTTGATTTAAAAAGAAAAAAATTTTCTAAAATAATAATCAACTTGGTATAATGAAATTCGGGATAATCAAATAGTAATTTAAACCAGATCAAATCTCTTTGTTATTGTATCTTTATTCATTTTCTTATTTTTTTTTTATAATTTTATGTGAATCCATAATATTAATATAAAAATTTATTATGAATAAACACGTTGAAAATGATGATGGTGTTTGCCCGTTTCATATTTATATTGAATGAAAATTATTATCTTTAACTGATCGTGGGTTGCCGCAAAATTGCGTTTACCATTGCCAAATGGTTTGATTCTTATACCAAATGAAAGCTTCTTTAGATCTCTTCTTAACTTCATGGTTAATTTGATACGGTTATCCCACTATATTCTATTTAAATTCTGACTGTAAATGTGGATGATTATCAATACGAATAGAAGGCTATTTTTTTGGAATTTATCGTTCGTTGATATCTTTGGGTAACAGAACTTTTAATGCAAAAAAAAAAAAAAACAAAATCATAAAAATTATGACTATAAAATCGCATTAAAATGAAATCACTAGATGGATTATTAATGTTAAATCATTCCATATGAACTAAATAATAAAAAAATAAATCGAAGCGGTAAATTATTTATTATTATTTTTTAATTCTTTTGCATTTTGTGCATATAAAACTGAATATTTTTAATAAATAATCAGCTCATAACTATGCAGTGTACCTTTTATATTGTAAAACGTTCAGATTACCCATGTCAAACATTTGGTATTATAAATAATAATTTTTAAGAGATTTCATTTGTTTTGGTCTTTAAGAATGATCAAATGAGGTATTAATATGTCCACCAAAATCGACATTGATTTTTAACAAACTGAATATTTTATATGAAACAAATTAAGTCCTCTGTCTGGTTATACCACCAAATGACTATCATCTCTCATTCATTGATTATGCATATGGTAACATTAAGAACGGGAGCATATAACATTATAAATTCCAGTGTTAAAGATTATAATTGTTTTCATTCCTTGTTTATTTCCATTCGTTTTTATTTGCTGATGAGATTTCTGGTTAATATGGAATGTTGTTGTTGTGACTGAACATTTTAAATCCGTCGTAGCTCATTAAATTGCTACAAAAAAAAAGTGCCTCCAATTGATTAACTCTAAATTCATCTACCTATTGATTTCTTGGATTTATTATGAACGTGTCTTCTACTTTACTTGAGGATTTGTTGTACTGTTCTGTTTTTCCACTTCATTACCATTTGATGCCTCTGATATTTAATACGAATCAAGTGAACTTCTTTTTAATAAATTTAAAATTGAGTTATTCAATAAAATCACGTTTCTAATTATGAAATCATATAATAATATAGGGAAAACATGAAATTAAATAATTGAAATCATTCAGTGTTAATAAATAATATTAATGTTGTATAAGAATTACAGTTTTCTACTGTAATGAAATGATGTTTAGAATCAATTGTTCCTTTCTTCCTCAACGGTTTCCTCAATTTTTACTTTAATTAATTTCCATGACATGAAAACTTACAGTGCACAGACAATAGATTCAATCCATCTTAAACCGTTTTGTAGTTAATTTAGTCTATGATTAGATGATTATTTGTATCCAAGTTTCTTCATTATCATTTAGTCATGTGAATTCAGGCGTGTTGTATAGTAGAATGAGAAAAGAGGTTGTTTACCCATTGATAGGTGTTAATTTTCTTAACCAGAATTTGTGTTTTTTTTCTTCTGATTTTTTTTTTTTGTAAAATAAGAGATTCTTTTAATTATGAAATACATAGAGAGATAAAATTCCCTAATTGTAAATTATTACAATATCCAAAGACTACGTTTAATTTGAAATGAGTTGTGGATGGTAGGCAAACTGGTTAGATCAACCACATAGATTAGAGGCGCACATAATTATAGAGTTGTTGTTTGATACAGAAGAATCGCTGAGACAATCCTCTTTTACTGTATTTTGTTTTCTTCTCACCTCATTCAATTGGCAGTCGATTGAAATTTTTATTTATCATCTATTTGGTATGAGGGGAAGATTATATGAACCGTCAAAGACTTACATAGAGAATATAAGAATTATTAAAAAGATTTCTTTCTATTCAGTGTTACATCTTAATTCATTTACCCTTTTATGCTTATGGACAGATTATAATGATGTGTTTATAAGCATATTTTTCAGTCTTATTGACTATAAAAAAAAATAGAAGCGAACATTCAATTTTATATTGACTGAGATTTATATTTTATTATTTTCATACCAAAAGAAGCGAAATGAATCAGTGGCTATGATGATTGAATTCAAAACGAAGAATACAAAATTTTGGGAAATAATTTTTTAACTTTTTTTTGTGATAGATCAAGAAGAATAGCTTTTGTTTAACGTCAAGCTTTAATATTGATGGTATAGAAACACTTGCTAGACAGTACTATATTATTGTACTGAAACTTCTATTGAATCATCTAAATATGATTCTAATCAATTGATCGAATTCTTAAAGATGAAATTTCAATTGGATCGAATTCATTATTACCTTGAATTTATGTTTTTTGTTAGAATCGTTCTAATGAGCCACTGAGTTATTTTTTGAAAACATAATGAGAACCAATAATGAAATTCGATGAAGATTTTAAAAAACGATTTAATGGGAAGAATATTCAATTGAAATGAATTGATGAATGATTTGATTGGACTATTAGAGCGGTAGATGACTTAATTTGAGAAAAAAAACGGTATAACATTGAAACACAACTAATCCTTGGCTAATTATCCTCTGGTTTAGTGATAACAACAGACAATGAACCACAGTATTTTGTAGACTTTTTTCCCATAAAGTTTCATTTTATTCCATTCAAATTGTTTTAATCTATGAATCATTGAATTTCATTAACATGAGACTTTTATTAATTACATGTAAATTGCCAATAAAATTGATAACGAATAAATCAGTCCGCAGAATATCAAAATCATCGAAATCATTTCTTATTAACATTTTAATTTTTATTTTTTGTCTTTGACTTCATCGTATTTTCAATAAATTTTAGTTGATTTGCATAACTCTGGTTTAACATAATTAAAATATGCTTTTGCGATAAGACTATTGAGTTTTTCTTCTTATAGCAATTCTGTGTTCATTACAAACATTGATTTTTATTGATTATCAACTTGGGGACTTACAATTTTTTTTTAAATTTTTATTTTTTATTGAAAAAGTAATTTATATTCGGTTGATTCTGTACAATAAAATTTAAAATGACGACAGAATTATTTGTCTCTTTAGTATATTCATCTATTATTGATCGAGTCATAATTAACTCGTCGCCTTAATTATACCATACCTGTTTACCATTTGATATAGAAATAATCGTTATGGCTGATTATTTCATCTGATAAAAGCTAAATAAAACAAAAAGAAACATTTTAAAATCAAAGAGACAAATATAAAATGAATATCAAATGACAAAATGTTTTATTTTCTGACCATATGAATTAAATTAATTTATAAATTGGTATTAAAATAAAAGAGAATTTTTAGAGCTTCTGATTCGCACTTAACACTAGACGTTTTTTTTTTTCTTAATTTTATGATGAACGTATTGGTCACATAATCATTAACATCTTAAAGAAACTAAAACACAAAATTTTCATTTCGTGGAAATTTATAATGATAATTTATCTGAAACCAAATGAATTATAAAAAAATTAACAACAAAATTTTATTCATTTTGGTATGAGCAATCATATAGAATCGAATGTGGAATTTTAATGAGATCGCTAAAATCGGTTGTTATAATCAAAACTGAAAACCAAAGATTTATGTATAAGAGATCGATGATTCGATTCTTATTTCGGTGTCTCTGTAAAGCTTAGAATTCACAAAAAAAACTGGAAAGGAAGAGATACAAACAAGAGCTTCAATATGGAATGGTTTACTCATTTTTAGGCCAAAATTTAAATCGGCACTCAAAATCAATGAAGCAATTAATTGCCATTTAGAGTGGATACTGATGTTGTGCCATTATCCATTGTGGTCAATTATGCAAATTATATGGTTTAATTGAATTGGTGCAACGAAGTACTTAATCATCATTCAATGATGATACACACAATCGAATTGCAATTGAATTTACTTGATTTGTTTTTTTGTTTTCTTTAATTGAATACGTTAATCATTGACTACTCATTCCACAGTATCATAGAAGACCAATATCACCTTGACCAGAAGTTGTGGTGTGGGAAAACTCAACGGTTGCAATTGATTTACATTTTTTTTGCTTCACTCATTTTAATTCAATGGCGAAATCCGTTTGTCGGAGGATCACTTTGGTGTTGTATCTTTTTAGTGAGTTTAATTAGAATATTTTTTCTTGTTATTGTTGGATTTGTTTTTTCTTATAAATTACCAATTCCAGCCAATATAAGACAACAGAAATTTCATATCGTCCAGTTTTTAATATGTTTATTTTCCAATTCTTTGTACATCTATTCACTGAATATTGATTGTTAGTATAACAACAACAAGAAACCGGTAGGGAACTTTAAAGTGCATAGCATTGCTGGAATTTTATTCCAATCAAAATACCATTAGCATTATTTCGATCCCTTTTTACATGATGATGTTTTGGATATTTTTTTTTTGCTGTTTCTCTCTGTATACCATCGAATGTAAAGAAGATTTTCTTCCTTTCTTTCAACAATTAATAAGCGGCTGCTTGTTTTTTAGGTAACAAACTATAACGAATCCAATGAAGTTTAACTAATCGGCTTTTCCTTTCATTTATGGATATGATCCAATAATAATTTTTGTGGAGTTTCAAGGCAAAAGGATTCCGTTGTTCTGGTGGCAAATAAGAGAAAATGAGAACGTTTTTACGGTTTAATGAGTCACGGACATTCAGCACATATGTGTGTCTCCATTGTGGAGTACAGTAGCAAGGAATAAAACCAACGCGGTCTTATCTTAACTTCCCCGATATTCAATCCGATGTTTATTATTGTTCAGGTATTTTTCTGTTGTTTTGAGGTAACCGGGTGCAATCAATGCTCATATCATGGACCCACAAACATAACAGATAAATGAAACCAATCATTTGGTCCAGTGAGTATGCAAAGAATTTCACATCATTAAGCGGTATTCCGTCAATGCTGATTAAAAAAAATAAGAAACATAACAAGAGACAATCATATTGAATGGAAGTGGTAAAACCTCCATGGGACGCAGATCATCAAGTGTTATTTGTTGTACATTTCTGAAGTTCTTTGTCGTTTTTTTTTTTTGTAATTTTGTTGTTTTTGGTATATTCGTTTCACATCAGTTACCTCGGGTGCTTTAGTGATGGCATTTATTTAACCACTTCTGCCAAAAAGATAATATTCTCTTCTTCACAATTCGCAGATCTAATCCGAATGTCTAAAAAGATTGAATAACTTTAAATGATTTATTAATCCACTCAGTGGAAGAGTTCAATGTTGTTTCAATTTTTAATTCTGAATGAAATTTTTAGTTTGATTATTACTCACCTTATTTCACATTTGGTTAAGACTTCAAGATAGCAATTTCAATATTATGAGATCAATAATTCATTGTTGAAATTTGTACGCAAATAAAACGAAGTTATAGTTAACTTGTGGCGAGACCAAAGACATAAAGATGTCATTTTATGTGCTCCTTCATTATAAAACTAATGTGTTTTTATATTTTATGTGACTTCAAAAAAGGAACGTGGAAACATCTAATAGATGATGATAGATAAGAGTAAAATTTTTATTATTATTGAAGAAACTTCAAATGAATATTGGAAAAGAAACGTACTAAGATAGTTTGAAAGAAACAAATCAATATAACATTGAAACTGTTCACGTAATATTTATGAAGACAGAGTTTTGGGTTTGGTACAATTCTTTTTGGATCAATGAAATGAAGTTTTATTGATACCAAAATGTTATGTTTACCTAAAAGAACACACATTAAATAGATTTTAATGGTTTTTATGCAAATGAAATGCGACATTATTATATGGAGATCGTATAATTCAACAATATTTGACTGTGATTTAATAGAAAACTATGTAAGAAATAAACATCATTGAATTAGACTTTTTTTTAACTGCAAGAATACTTTTAACCAGAATTTAATAGAATCAATTTAATTCTCAAAGAATTAAAATAAAATTTTCTTTTAAAATTCTATTGTTTAATTTGATGACTGAAGGCCGACGAGTTAACACAACAAACAGTATAAAACACCCAACGAAAATGATTACATTGAACATTAATTGACATTATGAGAAACATCTAAGACATTTTTATGTGAAAAACAATGAAAAGTTTCATATAAAATTCATGTCTATGATCGGATTTCCATCAAATGTGTGTACATTGTATTTGATTTCACCAAAAATTTTTGATTTCAATCAATCAAAGAGTTTGTACTGGTATGGTTACGTATTGATTGTTTTATATCAATTTAATGATACTGTATTTTAGTGGAATTTCCATTAATTTTATATGTTCCTCTCAGTCTAATGAGTGTTCTTAGTTCTTATAACCCAAGCAACATTTTAGGTGATTCAATTATAGAATCAAAACTGGATTTCATGACATTTTCAACTGCACAGAATAATTACCCATATATGGGATACTAAAACGTATCAAATTCTCAATTAAAAACATCAAATTTTCATTTAAGACGGTAAAACAAATAAAAATTTGATTTCAATAATTAAATTGACTCACATGGTAATGGTTTTTCAATGGAAATCAATTAACAATTTAAATAAAAACTCTAATCAAAGTGAACCACAAAAACTGTTGTCGTTAAATCATCTGATACTATAAAGAAGTCCACCACTGTTGAACCGCATGGTCTTAAATGGAATAAATGATGATTTCGTTATTCAAGATTCTTAATTTATGCTGGTACTCCAATTATTCTAGTTTATGTAGATCAGTTCTGATTCAGCCAGGATGTATTTTATGCATTCGATTAATAAGTCTGTTTATTCTTATTCAAATTAAAGCATAACTAAACAATACGTTAAGGTATAGAAATAGCCGCAAGTTACCATAGAGAGGCATTGAGAAATTCTATCGAATTTACTTAAACCAGAATTATACAATTGCACCACGAATATGCATCTAATCTACATAAAATTGTAAACTAAAGCCTAAAGGTCGAGATTCATATTATTTAATAGCAAACGTGTGGGCTCATCCGGGCATGCATTACATACGATAGAACAATTACACTTTATCGCGTTACTCCGAACAATAAAATGTAGATATTTATATTCAAACGATTCAAAAGAGGATTACAATTATTTAAAAAAAAAACGGCATAATGGACAACCAAACATACATAAAATGACGATGTCTGTATGTATTCATAAACTGGAACTATTTGCAAGCTCCCCTTACTTCTTCAACTCAATTGCTATTACCATTGAAATTGCAATTATGTTTTAGTGTGCAAATAAAAACGCTTTTTATTTGATATAGAAAAAAGAATTTTTACAATTGTTAATTTATTCGTTTGCAATTACCCCCTTCTATTAGGTGAATTTACTTTCTGTCTGATAATATATCGTTTACCAAATGATTCTAAAATATTCTTCTCTTTAAAATGCAATTTTCTGTTAAAAAAAAATCAAAGAGAAACTTCGCAATATGTAGACAAATATTAGACGTAAACGGAACTCTGGTTATTTAGCCAGAAGAACCAATTCTGTCCGCCCCAACAACTGTTGACTACAGTATGGTAATATTGTTAACAATTCTCTTTTAATTTTCATTTGTATATTTGCCTTAACTATTTTATTACATTAGCTATTTCGGTTTGGCTTTTGAAACTCTCACTCATTCCATCAAAATTGTTATACGTTGAGATTTATTGTATTGGCCAGGAAGAGACTATAATAATAAAATGGTTAAAGTCAAATGGTTTTATATCATATTAAATGGTGAATATATAATTGTAGAGCACATTCAATATTAGAATATGAATGAATTGTAAAACTTTTAAGTGAAATGCAGTACAGAATAAGAACGAAACGAATTAAAATGAAGTTAATCTGAATAATCTAACGAACATAAAATGCGATCATATAAAATGTGAGTGACCTTAAAATAAAGAAATACTTAACATAGAGAGATCGTTTTCAGTTGTTATTACACATTCAATTTAATTTCTGTTGCACATTGCATTAAACGAATGGATAATTCTACTGTTGGCTATAAACAATTTATTTAATCATAGCGCAAAATGACACCAACACTATAGAACACAATTTAGAACTTTTGTTGTTGTAACATTCATAACTGGTTCATGTTAACTGGCCACCTCTATGATTAAATTATATGAAAATGAATTCTGTCTGTTTATTTATGTGTAAATTAAGTGAATGACACACAGTATAACACTTGATGCACCTGAATTCATAGAAATTGTTGTTCTGTATAACATTTTCTTACAGTCAAAACATTTGTCATCTTAATTCATGTTCGGGTCACTCTTTCATTAACTGGAAATTTCACAGAAATGGTAAGACAGTGGAATCAAATGATGTAGAATGGAACAGATGAAAATCTTCATATAATTATTATGATTTTACGTTGGTAAATGGACATGTTTTGTGATTGAATACGCCAACGCTGATTGACTTAAGGTTTTGAGTATTTTGATTATTTATCGTTAATCAGAATATTCTAATCATATTTAAGTCTCATTCTAGATTTTTATCTGTTCAATGATGTAAGAGAAACAGTTAAAAAAGAAAAAAAAAAACTATTTCTTTACTTAAACTCGTAGTTCATGAAAGAAAGGGTTACGATTTATTGAAATCCATTTATTTATTTTTTCGAGGTTACTTGCTGTTTGTGTTCACTCAACGTACTAATCAATTTTCATATTGAAAATAAATCCGTAACTGGCATGTAAAAGCGCGGCTTAAGTATTTACCAACTGTTCCTATTACCAAAGTGAATATGCAATTATTGGTAAAACGTAAGAAAAATCACTGTCAACCGCTTAGATTTATGTTCACCAATTGACAGTTCTAATAAGCTGAAACTTTGAATATTGCAAATTCATTAAATTTAATTCATCGTTTGTAGGTGTCACTATATGAATGTGATCGTGGTTCTTTCAATTCCATTCATCATTTAAATTCAATACAGCAAAAACCGTTTAGTTTTGTATTGAAGAACTAAAGCTAAAAGAAATCTTATTAAAAAATGGCATCATCCGTCTATGATTGATAATATTAGATTGCTTTCAGTCATTTGCAATGGATTTGTTCTCATTTTAAATTGAACGATAAAGAGTTGAACGTGTGTTTGGGTGCCTCACACTCCATACAAGAGTAGATTAATACCATTGGCAATTTACTATAGAATACTTTATATCTAAACTGCATATACGGGGTCTATCAGTGCATGTGACTCTTGTTATTCCATATGGAAGTGAAATACCAAATCATCATAGAGTGTTATTTAGTGAAAAGATGAATTACTATAATAGTTAACTATACATTCTGCCGTGTTATTACACATCTAGAAAACTCAGAATACCATTATATTAAAAACAACACCTGAGGTCTAACATTTATTCACTCTCTTAGTGTATCACATGTATACACCATTCACTAGTGATCTTATTAACTTTTCTTTCGTCTCCTCCATTTGGAACTGATTGCAAACAGTAAAAAGCACAAATAAAATAAGACCTTTGCAAAAATAAAAAACAAAATGAGAATATTTTAAAATGATTTCCTATCTTAACTGAATCACACATCACATATACGATTTATTACAATCATATTGTATATAGAAAAGATGCAAATCAACATGCGAATTTTCAATGCAAAAGAAATTGTGTAAACTATAATAACAATTGAGGAGACGTTGAGTCGTAAGAAAAACATTTGCGTGCAATTTTCATTTCGTTTGCTTACATTCAACAATGGAACTTTGATTTTTGTAATTCCATTGGTATAGAAACCCTCCCGGTGATGTGACTTCAATAAAATTGAGTTCAATTGCTTCAGTCACAGAGAAAAGCTGGCATATTTGTGTCTTTATTGCATCCTGAAATAAGATTATTCTTTTCACAAAAAGAATGAAGAAAACTGTTTAATGTCTCTTCTACCTTAACATCGTAAAATTCCAATAATTTCAATTTCATTAAAATACGGTTTTATGCAATGCTGTGTTCACAACATTCAATTTTAGGGTGAACAGAGATATTAATTCAGTGATAGATAATATCAGTTATCAATGTAATGCACCATGGTGGGCGTTCGAAAACCATAGAATTATTGGTTCAGAATACAGGTAATTTTCATTCATGCATATAGAATCAATGGACAATGGTGATTTAGTTAAGCCATACAAGAGAGCAATTAAATCATCAAGAAATGGTTAAAACCAGAAAATAACAAAAATATAAAAGCAACAAATGTTAATTAAGAAATGTTGTAGTTAAAAATACAAGAATTATTCTGGTTCATCGATATCCGATTGTATAGCGTATAGTAGTTAATCTTTTCCGATCGTATGCAGAAGCTCAACCACAGGAACGCATGTAATCAGCTCCCCCATGCTTAGACATCGTTGCTTTCGACATTGAAAAAAGGCAGGTGTATTTTTATGCACTTTAATTGTTCAGGATTTAATCGATGCTCCACTGTATGTTAATACAGCAGAATTGAAGAAAATGGAATAAGAAAAAGTGTTGCTATCCACGTCATTGTCTTTTATATTGTTCTAAAAGTCAATACTGTTTTACTGATGATCAGTTTGTTGGTTTTATGGTTCGTTTTTTTTTTTGCTTTTCGCTCTGTTTTTCACTAGAGATGATCTTGTCTAAAACGCACAGTGGCCTTTAATGAAATGGTAAATCAAATCCAGTTTATTTATTCATTTTGCGGTATAATTTTTCATTACTGTTTATTATCTGTTGAACCATATTAAAATGCAGAATTCTGTTATTTCTGTTTTTTTCAATCATAAATTTATGAATGTACAACTCAGCATGATTATGGTTCGATCAAAAATCCAGAAATTTATAAGTGAGTGAGACAAAAATCAAATACTTTGCAAAAAGAAACAAAAAAAAGTCTTAACGAATACATATGTCTGTGAATGGTGATCATAAGGAACATGGCAAAGGAAAAAAAAACAGCCAACGACAAAATCAAGTAAAATGAGCTTGAAAATTGAATGCCGCCGAAACTTTTGTATCGAAACACAAGAACTTAAGGTGATCTCGGTGGTTTCAAAATTGATCTTTAAAATGATCATAATGGTTGTGTGGTAATCTCTATATTCCTCTTTGTTTTGATAACTTTTTATTATTATTTTTTCATTTAATATTTTCTTGTCTTTTATATTCTTGTGGTTTTCTGATTTAAAAGAATAAAAATTCAATTGAACTAAAATTGAATTAGTTTTCAATGTATTCGCGAATTAATAATAAATATATTGCCATTTTTTAATGGTGTGGTCTAAGTGTCGCCTTCGATTTTATTATTCAATAAAATACAGTGAAATAATACAAAACAATATGCAATTTAATATATTCCATGTTTGAAAAGAAATATTATGTTGAATACGATTTCATTAGTGGTTTAACAGATACATATATTTGCAGTCACGGAAGACATAAATTTCATGTATTAAATGGTTCGGTGAGGTTTAAGTGTTCCAAACACTCTTACATTGAACAGTGTTCCTACACTCTTGGATAAAAATTCTGGACGAACAGGCGTGTATTCACTGATTGTTTGGGATAAGCACACGACGATAACAGAATCATTGAATGGTTTAGTGAGTCTTGTATATTGTCTGTGTATTCTCTATACATTCACTTTGGCTTAAGAAAATATTCATTAGCCATGTTGTGGCTAAACGAAACGTCGTACCATTCAACCAGTCTCTGTTTAGCTGTCGATGAAGACGTGCGCGATACCAACGTGAGTTTAATAAGAAGTTAAAAGAAAAGAGCCATCGTGTGTTAAGTCTCTTATTGTGGGTATTGAAGTGAAGTGTTTTTTTGGCTCTTTGATTGATTTCTTAAGCCTCATGGTGATTGATAATAATTGCAACTTTGTTTTTTATCACAATTTAATGCAAATGTGTGAGCTGGTTATGTGATATTCTATTAATCGTGTGTTATTTAATTAAACAATGTGCATTTTATAATTGAATAAATTAAAAAATTTAAAATCCATTAAATCAAATGATCGAAATGTGTTTTGCATACAAATTTAATGATTCTGAAATGTAAAGAATTACTTTTGATTATAATAAAGAATTACCGTTTATTGTGCCGGATTAATATTAAGATCATAATGAAAACAATGACTGTGATTGCAGTATTTGTCTATTTAACGATACTTTTAACATTGGCAACTAGTGGATATTCTAAAATATTGGTAAAATATCTCTTCTTATTTTGTTTATTTTTTTAATTTATTAATTTATTTTATTCTTATTTAATTGTCAATAACAAAGAAAAGAATTGAATTCTAAGAAAACGAGTGCTTGAATTTTAAATATGAAAATCAATAAATAATTAAATATTTATATGGTGACTGCCAGAATTTTAATTGATTGACTGTCAATATGATAAATATGGTTGACTCTGTGTAACATGGAACAAAAATTCATTTTCATACCAATTTGGTGTTTTATTTTGATTTTATTGGAACAAAAAAAATTCTTCAACTTGAAGAAATAAAACAAAACATGAGAAGTTAATCATCAAAATAGAGTAAAATAAAAATCAGAAGAAATAGAAGAGAATATGAAATTGAAAATGAAATGATTAATGGTTAATGATCGGTAATGAGGCCATCGAAGATCATTAATACAAGTCGCACGGTATCTTGTTTTTAATTTTATTTTTTTTTGGGAATTTTCAATCATTGATTTTCATAGAAACGATCGATGGTGTTTTCTGTGCCACCACTAAACAGCAGTTGGCGATTTGTTGATGCCTCTGAGAGATCTCTCATTAAGTAAATGGTGTCTAAAATGGGACGTTATTATTCTTTAATAATTGTCTAACGCTAAATATTAATGATTTCTTTTAATGGTTAATGTTGTTGTTGGACAGTCTCAACGGATTTATAAAAAAAAATTCATGGTTCCAGTATATAATTCGGTTTTTTCTCTTAGATCGTTTAATGTTATTAATCTGATCAATATTAACTGATCTCTAATGTACGCATTAGAGTTTATTAATGAAGAAAAATTAACTTAATATCTTCTATGATCGTTCTGCTTTTATTCTGAACGTTTATTTTCACACACAGCCGATCAGTTTAATATTTAAAAATTTTGTTTTCTTAGTTTAATATAAGTATAGCCGGTTTAAACTACAGTATATTTGGTATTTTAATTTAATATTATGGTAATTTATTTTCTTCACATTGTAACATTTGGAATTAAAAAACCAAAGTGTATTCAATATGTTTCATTAATTCCGGATGGCCTAATGGATTTGTAACATGGAATGATTATAGTATTGAGAAAATAGTGGTCATTAATTGAATTAGACGGATTCTTAATACCATAACAGCCAAATAGTTAAAGTTTTACATTAAACGTGATTAAACTGAATCACACAATATCAACAAGAAAAAACAAAAACCTCAATTGATTTTAGTTAAATGAAAGAAAAAATTGATCAGTTCTTAATACATTTTCCATATTATCGATTTGAGTGTCTTAATGGTCACGTTTCTGATGGTGGTCTTAACCTAAAGTAAATGAGATCCGCTGAGTGAGCCTTTTAACACTTTTAATGTAACCAGGAGACATCGGTGTCTTTCTCTCTCTATGATGGCTAAAATAAAACAGAAGATACTTTACTGACACAACAAACATACCGCCAATATGCATTTTAAAAATAAAATTATGCTTCTGTTTCAATCAATTTATTTGATATTCACGATGTGTTTTTTGTCTTTTGACTTTTGTTTAACATCACGCGCTGTTACATTGAAAATATTGTAACGTTCAGTTAAGTGATTTGTGGTGGACATCATCTCATTCTCATATTGTTGAATAGATTGCGAATTATTTATTACTTTCAATTGTTTAATGTGTAACGTGTTGTACTCTTCAAATTCAGTTGGCTGAAAATATTGGCGTTCATTGTTTACTTCCGCTTCTCATCAAGCACAATTTTTTGCAACATTTTCGTTGTTGCCAATAAACGAATTATTATTATTATTTTTCGCGAAAAAACCGTGCCTTTTACTATCACATAAGACCATTAATAATAAAAGAATATTAACAATTTTCGTTCTATAGCTCAATATGAATAAAACATTCTTATATGGATATTGTGCTTAACTGGCAGTTTTTTTTTATTGTGTCGCGCTGCTGCCTTTTTTTTGTGCCATTATTAATGCCTCTATATGGCAATGGTCTTGTTGTTCTGGCTGGAGAGACATACAGAACAAGAGAAGCAGCAGAGAAAAACACTTGTATCACGGAACACACGATATGTAGAACCCCGCAGTTGGGTTGATGTTACAATGGTAACCATCGATGGATATAAATTGACTTCTTTCCAAAAAAAAAAAAAAAACAAAAACCTCTTTAGTTTGGACACACGAAATAACGAATGAACAGCAAAAAAACCAAAATTATTGTTTATTGTCAGCCAAGTACATATTGTTTAGCTGTTGCAAACTTAATACGTTATTATCTACTTTGCTATAAACATTAAAATGGCACAAAATGAATGAGAGCTTTAGTTCAAGTAAATTGCATGAAAACTATTGATAGAAAACACTTGCATAGTTACATTGTTGTATAAAGGTGAAATAGATCTATTGACTGAGCTCAATTGATTTAGCGGTCCAGGAAAACTTTAGTTTTAGAAAATATCTGGCTACACGAGTCATGACAGTTCACTAAATCTATGTCATCGTCTATGAGTTTAAATGAATTTATTAACGTTAAAACCTTAGAGGTATCAGTATTAGATAGTTTATGTGGACCAACATAATAATTGATATTCAACAATTTAGAAATACATATAAGTACTGATCGCCAATATTAATACCGTCTAAAGATGGATTACAATGTTTTACAATTGGTCACATAAGTCAACACATCCCGCGCATATTTTATATGAACACATATTGTATGTAATATCTATTTTCTTTATATGAAAGACTTAGTATTTTCTTAGTAATTCAATATCATTGCAAGAATGTATAATAAATGTGCCATTAAGAATGCGATCGACGCATGGCCCATACCATTTGTAATATACTGGCTGGACCAGGTTAAGCACTACAAAGATATATAGTTTTGTGTCATTTTGCAGCATTAACTGTTGCGCTGTTTTCCCCCGCATTCGAAAAGTCTGTAGTGGATTCTGTACAACTTGAATTAAGATTGGCGAATTTAAAAGAAACTGCAAATGGTAATCAGATGAAATACAATGGTTAAATAAATTTAAACAAAAATAAAAAAAAAATCCAAAATGACATAAGACAGCCTGTAAAACATGATTCGGTACACAATAATATGAATTCTTAATAATAAATATAAAGAGAACATCTTACTGAATCAACAAGAAGAGGAAAGATAATTATATTTACAGACTGAATATGACTAACGATTGATATAATTTAAATGCTGTAGTTTGGCAAAAAACATTGAACATTTAAAGCGACTTTAAAGAGAAGATACCAAATGTGAATGACGTGGTTGGTTTTTGGTAGTGAAAACAACCAGAATCGGATTAGATATCTTCTTGTCATGTTCAACACCTTAATCAACTGTTTTTGCAGGCGAAAATGTTTGTATTTAATATTTCGCAAACAATGAGAATAATCTTGGAATAAAACAGATGGTATCCACTTAGAACTTTAGCTATTCATTCGACTAGTTTATTTGTTTTCACAATATTACAAGTTCGATGGCGCCTTTTAAGTTCATTTGGATTCCTCCTCATTTTAAAGGCAAAGTCCCCAAGTAACAATGAAGTTTTACACTTCAGATTATTTATTGCTTAGTTTTTAGTTGAACCGAGAGATGATTAAACATTAAAACCTTTGAATTTTCTTCTATTTACAGGGCCAACGTCCATTGGATAATAATATTAATTATAGTGGTACTGATATCAATAATATCAATATTAATTTAAATAAAAATTTAAGTGATAGTGATAATTTAAATAAATTAATTTATGTTATAAAACGACCATATAATAAATATAAATTATATAAACATGATAAAGTGCAATCCAAAGTGAAAAAATTTAGTAAATATAATAATAATGAACTATTTATAAGTGGTACTGTATCAGCAACACCAAAACCTATATCAACATATTTAAATGATTTATTTATAAGTGTGAAAACAACAAAAACAAATCATTTGACACGTTTACCAGTTCAAATAAATACGTGGTATCAATTGGCTAAGGATCAGGTATGTAACATTACACTATAGTTCAATATTCAATTATTCATTTAATGTAAACACTGCATGATATCTATGGTCATCAACTATACACTTGATTTGTGTGCTACCAAACTGAGAAGAGTACAAATCGATAGTTTTGTAATCATCAACATATTATAGTTAAATTCTCACGTAATGCAATTGATCTCTTTCGACTTTATAACTATGATTGATATGGAAAACAGCAATTATAGAGTGTACCTTATTGCACTCAATGCAATTGCATAGATAAGTGTAGAGCAACAGTCACAATTCGATATCAAGGTCAGGCAGGTGTAACATGGATTACATGGTATACACTGAGATTCAATTCCGATCAATAAAGGTCGGCACCACCGTTTAAATGAATTGAAAGAAGATGCATTTTACATGATATTGCCAAAGAGGGAAGCACGTCCAACCAATCTTTCCTTTTCTCATCGATATTTTAGTAATTTTTGTTCTTATATTGATCGGTTTGTTCTTTTCATTTTGGCATTCATTTTTCTTGTAAACCAAAAACGTTGACTGCAAACGAAAAATCTCTTTTGAGAATTATAAATGTAACAAATGCCCTTATTGCCATAATTTCTAATACACCCAAAGATGAACTGAATAAGTAATCAAATTCAACGGAAATAATCGCGATCAAATTGCGTGCAAATATTTCAATAAAACCAGACTGTTGTATTGGAGATGATTCTTTTCTTTATCGAATGCGCTCTTATAGAACGAAGACACATTGAATTGTATGATACATTGCCTCTGGATGAATATAACGTTCCACCAGAAAAGATAATCCAGTTTTGATGGTAAATTATTATTAATAGTGCCTACTAGCTATTACCATGTTCTCTTCTGTTGCATATTATAATCATCAAGTTAAAGTTTTAAAATAGATGATAGCAAGTGGATAGAACAAGTCCAATTGGTCTTCCTGTAATCAAAATAAAAAAAAAGTATTCAAACCACATAATTCTAAAACTTTTAATGTTTGAACTTGGATCAATAGGTAAAACTATAATAGTAAATTCATAATAATAAAAATTAGTAGCCTGAAGGTGGCACAAGAGTGTATTTTATTAAACAGCAAAAAAAAAACACAACTAATTTATAAGACATCTCCATAGCAAATGTTCATGATTGTTAGCAATTCTGTAGATTCTTTAAAATTAAAAATGGGGGGAAGATTTAATAAGAATGGATTTGCGTTCGGCCGGAAATTCATTTAATTATTATCTGTTGTGCTTATGACACACGGTGACTATGCTTCGTCAAGCATAACACTTATTTCACTTGAATTGAATGCGTTTGCAATAAGACATCGCGCATAAATTAATAAAATGGAATTACAGGAATTAAAGTATATCAGAAGTGTTTTTTATTTTCTATTCTGTTCTTTATTTTAAGTTTTTGCTAGAAGGAAGAGTTTGCTATTTTTCTAACCAAGAAAGTTTGATTGAAGACATTTGCTTTGATTTTTAATGGAATAGCTCACGTTATGCGGTTATTATCATTTTAAATTATTGAGAAATGGTATCTCTCTCGCTTGCAATTTACCAACAATATTTTGTTGTTTCTATGTATTCATCATCAAATATAAAACGGAATCTGTTCTATTCATTGTTTTATATTATGAAAATTTTAAATTCTTTATAAGTAATGCAATACCATAAACAAAAAAAAAACCTCATTTGATTACGACGAGTGTTCTGAATACTCATCTGGATCTGGTTCTGTACTTTTTTCTTATTTTAAATAAACAAAACCAAGAAAAATGGTAACAACCGCAAGTTTTATATTCATTGTCTCGCGCTATATAGCTTTTAAATACACCGGGGCTTTTATTTTAAACGAAATATTCTGGATATTACAATTGTTGAATATTAAAGTAACAAGCCGGAACAAAAGGTGTGATGTTATCTCTATTAAATACCATTTTCATTTTGGGCTTGGATTGTGTTTTCTTTAAGAAGATTTCGCTTTATTTAACTGTGGTTGGTTGTACAGTGTAACATTTATCATAAGATAAGTAAAACTTTAACAGAAAATTAGAACGATGGTGTGTGCTTTAATGAATCTAAATAAACATGGAAATATTATGAGACTATAATTTTCTGATTTTATTTAGTTTCGTCTATGATAAATTAAATTATGTTGGTTATTCTTATCAATCATTAATTTTCTTTTCATTGTTGACTGTAACAGTGTTACTAGTTAAAGAAAACTGCTTGTAATTTCATTTTAAAAATTCATAACTTTTGGCGTTTTATTTATCTACCTGTTTCGCTTAAGATATAAGTAAATGTATTCCTAGGAATGGTTGATTATTTATCCTTTTTCTTATTTCAGTTAAAAGTTATTGTTTATTTTTCACCTTTTGAGAACGCATAATTTTATTTTTTTTTTTGCTTCATTCTGTATTTAGATATGATTTGTTTCACCATTTTTCATGTTGTTTTTTATATAAAAATATTTATTGTACATATAGTTTGGTTAGACAAACAACACGACCGTTAAAACTTAATGTAAATATTATTAAGAATAAAAACGGTCTATTTGTTATATGGGAAATATTTACGGAGACAATTCGGTACCTTTTTTTTTCGTGAATTGATTCATTTTGTGTCTTCTTGAATTACATAAAGTAAAGTGCCGACGTTAAAGGTGAAAATTAGGCTGAGGAGGTAATCAAATATTTCAGTGTTTAAGAGTAAACCAAAAAGACATTAAAATGTTGATTCATTTCAGTTTGTACTTTAAATACAACTGGGTGGTCTAAATAGATAGCGACTAAATGAAATGAATCTTATTCGTATGCTTATGTTATGCCAATTCTTAATAAATTTATCGTATCAACTGTATTTTGAATAAATATAAAGAAACAAACCATAATAAATGAAATCAGAATGGTAGAATTTGATACTTAAGAGAATAACGTTGATTTTATTTTTTTATTTGCTGGTTAATATTTTAATGTTTCGTTCGTAACAAAGAGATAAATTGCATATAAAATGTAGATAGAAAATGATTAATTGAATTGAATTAAATTGAATAAGCAATGAAAAAAGAAGACATTCAATTTGATCTTAAGTTTTTTGGATTGATCAATCCATTCATTTTGATATATTCAATTTAAATGTGTTTTAACGGTAACGAATTTGATGAGAGAAGAGTAATTCAAGTTAATTAAAAAGAAATATTTTTTTTTTTTTGGGAAAACAAAACAATTTTGATTGTGTCTCCATATTGTGGCTGCATTAAATGAAACCCTTGCGCTCAAGATGAGATAATGATGTACCCATTTTTGTCCTTCTGTGTTCTATCTCTGGCAAATGGACCACAGCCAAGTCGTTGCTCAATTGCGACATCATTGGATATAGAATTCAATCAATTGGTGTTCAATAATTTTCCATTTCATGTGAATGCGTTGAAGAACGAAGAATAATATTCTTATGAACTTCACCTTATCCATTAGTTTTATTTACTTTTATGTTTTTCAATTCCTTCATGATGTTTTTGGATCAATCTTATTCCAGTTCACTATAAAATATTCAAAATCGTGACAACGACATTGAATTAAGCATTACCTTTTATCCAGTATTTTTTTGTTGTTAACTGTCTCGTTTCGATAAATGAGATGAATTTTCGGTGAAGAAAATGCCATATAAGAATCTGCATTTTCTGTATCACACAACAAAAGGTATTTAAAAACCATTTTGTCTGTAAATTTATTTTTTATTTTAATTCGTAACAAAACGTAAAAGAATTCAATCGCATATGAGATGGTAATGCATGAAAGACGTTTTGTGATACTTGTGATAAGCATTAAATTCATCATCATATGTGCCATAACATTGCATTGAATTGTATGCATCAAGTAGAAATAAAAACGTAACAATAATGTTTCATCTCAAATTGTCCAAGCATCAATTGAATATCATTTTGTTTTTATTCATCTGATGAATACAAGTAGAGTACTCGTTTTATTGATGTCGCCATAGAATTTAATTCGAAAAGAGCCAAAAACACATCATCTCATCGCATCATGTGTCGCGCGGGGCATTGAAAATTGTGAAATGTTTATGTGCATTGAATCTTAATTAAGTAAATATCCAAAGATCTTCTTGTTTATTTGAACTTAATTTTGTAATTTTTTAGATCCTTAGCGTATTGTTAAAGATCAATTCGAATTGTATTTTTTTTTGTAACTTGATTTGGGGTTTTGTAAAAGCTTAACAGAGCAATAAAATCAGAAATGAATAAAATATTTATGTATCGATTTTGTTTTTCTAATAAGTGAAAGAATACAACATCGAATTTATTTGATTTGAAAATTTAGAAATTTCATTATGAATTGATGGCAAATTTCATGGTAGATTTAGTATGTTACCTGTACTTTACCTGTAAAAGATGAATCGTTTTTGATGGATGTCTCTTTTCATTTGATGTGTGGCTGATCTCTTATAAAAACAAAACATCAGTGAATATGTTTTAAATATCATCATATAAAAACAAAAAAAAACGGGATTTCTATTTTGTTTTGTGTTTATGGTACACGATCCCAAACATGGGATGAGAAATAAAACATCAGATAAATATGAACGACATCTTGTCAAAGATTTAAAATGTTTAGTTTAGTATGATGAATTTGAAGAACATCATCGATTCCATAGAAAATTATAACGTAAGAGAGCTATAATTTAATATTATCCCGCCTCTCGTTATTATGGTTCGTTCAGCTTCTTCTATTTAAATATAATTAGGAAGTTCTAATTTAATATAGGCGAATGTTTGATTTGAAATACTTTAAGAAAATAAATGTTTTACTAAAGATTAATTTGCATTTATTTATAATAAAAACATAAATAATATATTATTTACCTAAACAGTTATAAAAGAACAAAATTCCAATAGATGAGTCTCCATTGACTGCTTAATCACATACAATGAATCGGTATCTTATATCGAACAGGGATGCTAAATTGACACGGTTATTCTTTTCATTTTCTGCCTCAATTATCAATACTACTTGCAACTAATTATTAAAAGACACGCAATCAGTATTAAAGAATTTTGATAAAAACCAATCGTCAAACGCTTCAAGTTATAGACAAACATCTAATTCAGTTCATGTGATGGACCATATAATAAATAAAATGTGAAACGCAAGACAAATATCAAAATCGATGAAGTTTTTCTTCTGTTCTTTCCTTAATGGAAATTATCTAAATCTTTTGTAAAAGATTTATCTGCAATTACATTCACAATATCATTTTTCGTTATTTTTTGGTTAAGACATGTAATTGTGAATCACACATTTCTTTTTGCGTGTTAAACACCGTATCGTGTTCAAATTCTATCAATTCACATTTCATATATGTTTAATGTTATAACCAAAGGTATTCACCTAAAATTGTAAACCAAAAACATTTTGATTTAATTATTTGATTATGGTTCATTTTCTGTTTTATTCATTTTCATATAAACTAACATCAAATAGTAATCGATATATGCAGAAAATTAGTGTGGTACTCCGACAATAATTTCAATGATTTTTCTCATTGACGGTGAAACATAAATACCAAAAACTTATCGAATTTCAACATTCACTCTATCAAAATAACATAAAATCAAAACTTTAAGATTGAAAGAGTGTTACGTTCATATTCGATTTTCTTCTTCTGTTTCAATTACCAATTTTATATTGAACGAAACTTTATCTTTTAAATTCAATCTATTTATCCTCCGGGGGTCAAAGCATTATTGAATATCTCTCAAACAGATCAATGAATGTTATGTAAATTTTCATTATAAAAATGTTGGCCCAAAATTGAAATCATTAATAATTAATAGTTTGCACTTAATCTATTAAAATATCCCATTAACTGTGGACCATTTATTGGTACATATGAGTACATCATATAATGTTACACATGATCATTTCACTGACTCTAGTGCTTGTGAACAACCTTCATTGGTTACTATTTACACCGTATTAAGTGGAACAAAAATATTAATTAAAATTGTCTGTTGAATATGATCATAAATGGAGATTAGTTTTAATCATTTAATATTTTTTCATTTATTTTACAGACTTGGTTCTTCAGTGACGCAGATGACGATACAATACAAACGTTAACAAGTAAGTTTTTAAATGAAATAACCAACAGAATATAATCGTTTGTAAACGGAAATTCATATTGATTAATCCTTGATTTTATTACAGATGGTCATCTCATCAATACAAACTGTTCCGTTGGACACATTAGAGAAGCATTATGCTGTAAAATGTCTGCTGAACTTGATTCATTCTTGGAAAGTGGTAAAAAGTAAGTGAATGGCTTTACGAACAATTTTATTATTGATTAAATAATCGTATTGATTGATACCAAATGGATTCTCTTTTTGGATTGTTTTTCGTTTAATTTTATAACATTTCATTGGGCTTTTTCTTTTGATGAGAACAAGAATGATGGATTCTTAGTTTCTTTTTTACATAAAAAATAAAAGAGAAACAACATTATTCCCTTGGATTAAAGATAATAAAATATCAGAGCAAAAGGAGATAAACATCGTAAGTGTATAAACGTGAATCGTTTCTGAAGAGAATTGATGACATCCATCTGATGTGGTTTCGGTATATTGCTTGTTGTTGTTAATATGTAAGATCCCCATTGCATACCGAAGAGTTACAATGTATGAATATCTGTTGAATTTTCATCCTGATTGATGAAGTCTTGTAGACGTGTATCGATACCTAACACTTTATGCACATTAAATACCAATGCAGTGTTTTAATAGTCCTACTTCACTTCAGATTCTTAACGTTCCATTTTATTGATGGTTTTAAAATTTCATTCAATTCTTTATCGGTATAATGAGAATTCCAGCTCTTCTTAAATGGAATCTCTTCATTGTTTTATTCTTGTCGGTTTCCTAGAGATAAACTCTGATCAATTAGTATCGCCATCTGGTCTGCGTCACATCATTAAGATGATTTTATTATCATATGTGTATTCCGTATTGCACCATGGATAGATTTTAATTGATGTAACGTTGTATAGTAGTTGGTTCTCATCCTTGTATGATGAAAACCACCTGCTTTGATTTATCAACAGCAAATCAATGGGAAAAAAAATAGAATGAGTAAATTTCAATTTTATTAAACCAATTTAATGGAAGCGATGATTATTTTTATTCTTTGAATTGTCAAATAAAACATTGTAATCAATAGTTTCATCTGTAAATTAAAATTCTAAAGACATTCAAGTAGAAGAAATTGAATTTGTTACTGACAAGGAGCCGATTGTTAGTCTCATGAATCATGGGACCCATAACAATCAAATTAATCAATTTTTCAATCATTCAATCGGTTTGAAAGAATAAATTATTGGTATGGTTTTGACTAACCTTTAATTACCGAATCGTTTTGAATTTCGTTATGGTTTATTATATGAATTTGGTGGACAACCATTAAATTAGACCAAAAAGAACTACTGAAATCGTGCTGAACCATCTCAATGGTACAAAAGAGTGAAATGAGGAAAGAAATACAAAAAGAAAAACTTCGTTACTATTTGATGGCGTGAAAGATGTACAATTCATATGGAACTGCTTAACGTTCATGTTTCTTCGTATTTTTCGGTTTTTTAACTGTTGAAACTCACTTAACTATATCATTTAGTTAAATGCTGCAAACAGATAGAATTAGATTGTAGGATTGTACATCATCATGTGAGTAGTGAAGATGGAAACATACAAAATGAAAAAAATAAAAAATGAAATCCAAATTGTCACAACTCATTGTGCTTAATTGAGTTTAATAATGAAAAATAAAGTATAATTGAAACGTCCGGTCACGCTTTATAATATGAAAAGTACCAATCCAATATGAAATGATTAAGCGGCTCTATGGTCTTCTTCATCTCGCGGTCAATTTCTTCAGCTGTGTAGTCAAGTCAAAGAATTACAGAAGAAAAAAAAAAAACAAAATCATTTTCGGGATCTTTTAATTCTTCTGTTATTGTTGAACTGTTTAGATCGTTTCGTGTCATGAAGAATGTGCGTTCCACAGTGATTTAAAACATTCAAAACGATACAATGGAATTAGTGTGAGGGCCCAACGTCTCATATTTGGTACAACATAAACATAAAATTTGATTAATCTGGTATTTTATTAATGTTCTGTTACATTACATTTGGATGTTTTCCGTTCATGTTCTTCGACCATCGTGGAGCTCTTAAGTTCATCAGATTTTTGTTTTTGTTTTTATTCAATTCGTTGGTATTATTATGCATTTCATTCTTCGATCGTATTAAGTGAAGTAAAAAAACGCGCAAAACATTACAACATTATGAAATCCATTGTATGTCGATCATTTCCTATTATTTTAGTTCTGTTAAGTTCCACTAAAGGATTCAAGAAGTGACGATGAATAACATGAAAATTGAAATGAAGAATGAAATGAAATGTAAAAAAGAGAATAACATCACTGTAATAATGGAATTAATATAAAAATGAACACATCAATATGTTCTTTCTACTGTATATGGATAATGGACCAAAAATATTCACATTTACACAGAGATTAAGTGATGCATTGAAGCCCTGGAATTTTACCACATCAGAGATTCGATGATTCTTTCAATAAGCCATCAATACTGATGAATTTCTATAGTAAATGCAAACGTCCAATTTTCAGTTATGACTTAAGGCGATTTAAATAACATAATTCGATTGGTTCAAAATCCGACTAACAACTAATAACCGAAAAGCATTGATGATGATGGTCTTTGCGTATAATTTTTTTTTGTTAAGCCACTCGTTATTAAAATTATTTTCATGGTCGATTGGCAAAACATTGAGATTAGTGGTGTTTAGTTTCAAAACACGTCTCATTGAATAATTGAAGCATACACACTCATTAATTTAATGTTGAGCTTGAAAAACCCACCAGGACTGATTAGTCTGTACCTGCAGATTATTTAATAAACGAGCAATGAGTGTAGGATCGAAATTCAGCGGGATATTTGAAGAGGTCGCACAGTAATCCAATACTCTTATACTGATGTTAATTCAATCAAGTTCGTTGTGTATCCGTGTATTATTAACAGTGTAATGCATTCGCATTTAATCATCGGTGGTGTCCTCTTATATGGCATTGGAAACCCACCGATGAGTGTCATTCAGCCATTCAGAGATTTCAGTTTGTTTTTTTGTTCTGTACCTCCACCCTGTTTTCATATAAATGGCCAAATGCTCTTTTGTATTCATATATTCCACAGTTAACAAAAGTAAAATCCCAAACACTGTATACAAAGTACATGGCTGATTAAACCGTTGTCATCTTCACCATGTTAAATTGATCGCGAAAATATTATGCATGGTTCGTTATGGATTATTTTTCATAACAATAAAAACGTTCTTCTTTACATTGGAAATTAACTGTGAGGTTTTTACCACTTTTTATGATTATATGTCTCCTCTTCAGTTTATATGAAAATAATAATATTCAAGAACAGACAACAGAATTTCATAATTGAAATTTAATACGTAAATGTGTAAAGAAACTTCTTCTTCTTGTTGAATCTTATAAATAAAAAGTATTGAACTTCAGTTTGAATTATATGATAAACTCTGTTACAATTCACGAAGACATGATTTAAGGATTTCTGCTTTTAATGTGGAAAGGAAAATTCTTTGCGATAATGCCAAACGAAAAGTTTTTCATACAGAAAAATAAAAAGATTGTGTGGTTGTCTGTAATTTGTTTTAAGTGAAAAGGATAAAAATCATCATCAAATTTATGTTCAATGCTTTATTCATTGATGAAAATTAACTGTTTGTTTATGCAAGTTTGAGTAATATAATCGATGAGGAAGCGAATCTATGAAATACAGTGATTAACTTGAATAAAGAATGATTCAATAAAGAAAGTTTTATTATTGATCTGGTAAGCGAATTGAGACAGAGAAATGGACTCTCTTCGCAGAAGATATGCTAAGAGGTTTCATCAATTTATTCTCAAGTGATACAGTGCTTCATCAATCATTCGATTTGGGGGGAGAAGGAAATAAGAATTATATTAAATGGTGTTTTCAGCCAATTCAAAATTATACTGATTCAATGAATCCGTCATATGATGTTTTAGTTTCAATGTTAATAATACTTGGATATTGAATGATTTCTATCTAGAATAAGAAAACTGTTGAAAATACATTTCTGGTCTAATAACACATGAACCATAATAAAGATTGAAAATTGAATTCATATTTTGATAACAATATAGCAATAATTCAGAATGATTAATGTATTCTCTTCCCCATGTTTTTGCCATCTAACATGGAACAATTTTAAAATATCAATGATATTTCCTCAATCATTAAAGTTTAAAGAATATTTTTTTTTTGTTCGTTTAATGAAATCATGTTTCTTAATACCAAATTCAATCATTTCAAATACACTTGAGACATCGTATTCATATTTGCAAAAAGAAATACCAAGAAGACAAATTGATAAAGATCTCTTTGTACATTGAGTTCAATACCATACGAACTGTACCAAATAGTTAATTCCTATTTTGAATATTAATAGAATACCATTGAAATTTTTATTAAAAAAATAAAATTGCAATTTGTATGTATTACTTTTGCATTAAAATGACTCATTTGAATTGTAAGTTTGTGATTAAAATCAATTGGTTGCAGCTGGCGTTGTTATGGTAAGTCCCCAATGGAATTCACTGAATATTTTATGATTAAAAAAATCCATTCACTCATTAGCCGAAAATGAAACAGAGATACAATCATAAAAATAAAAACCTTTCATTTTGGCACAAAGTGATTGTAGTCATTATTTTCTACCGAATTATTGACAATCCATTTACATTATTGATGAATTTCCATAATAATTCCAATCAGTTCTTATTGATTATTAATTGTACTTTAGTGGGCTACCGCATTTATTCCTTAAGGTGTAATGAAACACTGTGTTATGAAACAATAAAACTATATAAAATACAAATCATAATTATGTAAGTGTTTTTCTTATTGGACAATCTAATTTACTGCAATAAAAAGATACATTTCGCGACTAATTAAATTACTGAACAACACCAATGTTTTTTAATCATGAATTTCGAATCAATAAATTGAAAAATATTGTTTTTATTTCATTAAAAACCGAAAAAAAAAAATTAATGAAACTATATCGATTAGAAAGTGAAATTCAATAAAATCCATAAGAATAAAACTTATGTTTTCATGTTTCAAGGCAATGGGTCTTGTATAAATGCACAAGCAAAAAAGTGATACAAATTTCATGTTATTTAGCAGTATTTCATGGTAACTTAAAGCATAAACGGTTACTTAATCTCCTCTTAATGTATCTGCAGATGCAAGAAACACAGAGAACAACATTTACAGTATAATGTTCATTTAGTTTCAGAGTCACCGTAAAACCAAAGTGGGAGCGGTTCAAATTGACCATCACTGATTAATATTATGTTGCTGTTTATGTTGCTCTATACTTAAAGAAGTATTAATCCTATCGCATTTCATTATGCATTAGTAATATTTCAATATTTCTCTTATATTTTCCGGACCTTAAGTAGATTAGAATTAAAATATGGTTTTAAATACATGACGGCACTTCATCACCACTCTAATGTTTATATGAATTATGCAATGGTTACATGGAGATTTCAGTACACAGCGCAAGTAATTAAACAACAATTTTGCATTCTCTATAAAAGATCACTAATGGTTTAATTAAAACAATTATTTGGTGTAATCGATTTGTATGGTATGTCAATCTAGCAACATAATTTTAAACATAAAATATATGTTTTCTTTAATTAAATACGATTTATTGACTGACATTTTTAGTTAAAATATATAAAATGAGTTTTAATTGTTGCCACTCCAACATTCTTGTATTAGTTTAATTTAACCAGCTGAACATAATATTTTTTTTAATTCAATTGAATTGCATTGAATCAACTGAACAATTTGAATTAGTAAATGCATGAAATGTACGACTATGCAAAATCCCAGAAATGCATTCTGAACTGGTTTAAATTTAAATTGCGTATTACTGTACACAAAGTACAAGGGAATTGAAACGCTGTGGGGCACTCTCTTCTTCCGATGATTTAATATTATTTGTAAGAAGACTGTTTCTTCCATGTGGAATTGCATACGTTGAAGACACACTTGTGCGCCCACATAACATAATCCGTTAACCGTGAATTGGAATATCGTCCGGCTGTGTCATATTCTTTACTTTTGTTATATCGCTGTTGCCAATATAGTATGGACACCATTACGTATGTTACCACATGCAACCATGATTAATAGGGCCATTGTACCTTTGCAAAAGTGCAGCGAAGAAAATAAAAAAAAAAAAATCTTTTGTTTGCTAGAACATTATTCTTAATACAATTCAGTTTTTCTTTTTTTTTTTCTTGATTTAGTGCAAAGGTGCAAAAGACAAAAAAAGCATAGCACTTTGAATTCTGAAAAAGTTCACTGAACAATAATCAGTGACGAACTGAGTCACCTTGTTATTTTCTTATAACTTTTGTGGTAATAAAAACGTTGAAGGAATATTTACCAATGAATAATCCCCAATGGAATCAATCAAAATCGAATGCAAATCCCTTATTTGTGAGCTTTTTCATATAACGAAATAATAAAAAATTTATCTTTTCTCTTTTAGATGGTTTTGTCATTTTGATGATGATAATTATGTAAATGTACCACGTCTATTAAATCTATTGGATGGTTATAATCCATCAATGGATTGGTATCTTGGTAAACCGAGTGTTTCATCACCGTTGGAAATTTATTTAGAATCGGTAAGTAGTGGATGATATATTACATTTGTGGAATATAAATTTTCCATCTTTTTTGCTTTTGGTTAAATCCAAATCGATTTGATTTAATTATGTTTGGCTGTTGTCCAGATCTTAAGGAATAGCATTATTCAAATACTTAAAATACCATTGAATACAACCACCGAATAAAGGAAACCAGAAAATGTAATGAAAATCTTTAATGGAATTGAATACTGAAGATTATGTGTTACAAATAGCTGAATGCTTTCGACATTTTTATGTTCCGAATTTATGTCGATATTGTTGTACTCACACCCATGAATTATGTTGATTTAGCTCATTTTTATAACGTCTGATGGTTTTCTGATATTCTTTTTTTTTTTTTGATGAGTAGTTATGGTGGCAATTGAATAATGTCTTTTTGGATCAATTGGAGCAAAAAAATAAAATTTTTGGAAGATTTTTATATTCCTTTTTTTTAAAGGAAAATACATGATTTTTATCTTATCCATGCCAACCACTTAATTGGATATGTTTTTCTTTTATTTTTTTTTGTTGGGTTGTTGTCTCCTAAATATAGAAAGACCATAAATGGCCGGAAGCAACGACAAAATTTTGGTTTGCAACTGGTGGTGCTGGATTCTGCATTAGTCGTGCATTAGGCCTTAAAATGCTACCAATTGCTGGCGGCGGCAAATTCATCAGTATCGGTGATAGGATTCGATTTCCAGACGATGTTACAATGGGATTCGTAATAGGTAATCATACTTCTGTTATACTTCAATTTATTATCCAAAATTTTTTTTATTTCTTGGGTGTCGTTGAAAAATATTTGGTTGGAATCATTTTTATTCATTCATGTTGTCTCTCTCATTTTGAATTTATTAAATGAACAAATCATAATGAAATATAATTTGTTGCCTAAAAACAAAATCCAAAAAAAAAAAAAACTGAATTATGAAATGTTATGCCAAAAGAGACACAACCAAAAGAAATAAATAACAAAAAAAAATAAGTTAAAACACACGCGAAAAAGAAGAGGGTTTTTTTGCTAACATAAATTATGTTGATCTTTCACAGAGAATTTATTAAAAGTGCCACTAACCGTGATCGAGGGATTCCATTCACACTTGGAACAAATGGAATTTATTCATGCTGATACATTTCAGAGTCAGGTAACAATGAATAACACAGAATTCATATGCTTTTAGAGATTTTAATATTGAAAATATTTTGAAAAATTCTTACAGGTGTCATTCAGTTATGCTCGTACTATTGATAATGATAATTGGAATGTACTACAAATTGATGGTGGTATCAATAAAATCAAAGATCCAACTAGATTTTATTCATTACATTGTTATTTGTTTCCACAATCAGAAATTTGTACAAGATGATTATTTTCATGTATTTTCGGATAAAAATTGATTACATTTCGAATTGATAGTTTATTGATGCCAAAAATACCAAGACAAATAGATGAAGAACAAAAGATGTTATGAAACCGATAACCGGAGTTTGTAGACAGTTGAATTAATGGAACTAAATGTACTATTCGCTATCAACCATATTGAATGGCAACGAAAATCAATAATGCAGAAGTGGTTTTAATAGCAGCAAGTGAACAGATAGCGAAGACTCGTGAATTGATGAAACTCCGGAAACACTGTGATAGATACGAATTCGCTAAATAAAATAAAAGAAGAATGGAATAATATTAATTTTTAGACTAGAGGATGCAGCACAGAACTTATACCTATAAAGTTCACCATTCCCCTACTTTAGAGTGTACATACCTACAAATATAACTTGACAGAGAGAGACTATTCAACAGAATTATTGTGTTATCATTCTGTTTGTAGAAGATTGTGTCCACAATGGGACAAACCTATAAATTTATCTATTTTTATACGAATTGTCAACAGAAAGCATACGATATGCCAATACCAAATTGGTTTCTATTTCTTATTTCTTTTTTTTTTGGACTATAAATCGCCATAGATAATAATGTTTCTTTTTCAACAAAACAAAAAAAAAATTGAAAATTATAATTTTGTATTTTGACTATATCAAATTGTAAATATCTCTGTGTATTTTAAATTTTAACTCGCATACATTGTTATTACCTAAAGAAAACCGCCTAGTGTTACAAACTATGTATATAAATATCATGTTAAACATCTAGTCGATCGCGTTTTTATTTATTTTTTCCATATGAATATTAAGCTTTTAAAGGTAAAAAAAAAAACGAATGAAAGAACAAAATGTATTTTATTATTTGTAATATATTATTATGCTGATAAGTAATTCAAATGGAAAAACATAAAAACGATAAAATAAAAGAAATAAATAAAAAAAATAAAAAAAGAGATTTCAATATATTTAAAATCGAACAAAAGTGTTCTGGTTTCAATAAGAATAATATAACAAAAGTGTATAAATTTTAAATGGCCCAAAGAAATCGCATTTAAAGGAAAAACTTTATACTTTGTTATATATCTTTTCAGTGTTTGGCAACCAAAAAGAATAATTTATATTTTCAATTGTATTACGAATTGTAAATGGTTAAGTGTCGCCTTATTCAAATCCAATATTATTTTCCAAGTTTAAAAGACACCTGGTCAAAGAAAACTTAAATGAAATAAGAAAGAAACAAAAAATAAAAATGAAATATTCTTTTAAGAAAACAGAATTGATTAATTGTATTATGGCACTAGGTTGGAAACTGTAATGCAATTTTACCAATTGGTAATTATTTTTATAGTGGAGACGACACACATATTGATTGACTAACAAGAGATTGAATCAGTTTATTTTGTATTTATTAAATCACAATTCATTATGGTACAAATTTTATTCAATGGACAAGTCTTTAACGGATAATAATTCAATGGTTTTCCACACCTCACGTTAAGAGCAATAAATGAACGATGGAAATGAAGAAAAATTTTCATTGATCAATTTATAAAAGTGCAATGGAACTGGTCGATTAATTGAATTCACTATTTCATTGAATGTGACTCAAGTCAACATTCGTTCTATATTTTCTGTGTTTTTTCTTTAAGTTTCTTATTTATCGATTTTAATTTTATTACCATTTCAGTTTTCTTATTTAAATTGCAATTTAATAATATGAAATTTAAATTATCGCGTGTCTCTTGGGTGTGTTCGACCGAAAAAAAAGTCCATTAGATTATGGATTTCTTATTAACCAAAGTCCACACACATCTGGTGTCTCTCCCACTCCTTTCACTTGCGGCCACATAATGGGCAATGAGAGCAATCGCTTATCGCGGTTTTTCTTTCTCGTACTTACTAAATATAGATATTCAAATTACTCAGTAATTCAATATGGCACAAAATTTATACATTTACCATTAAAAAATTATCGTTTTCTGATTATTTGTTATTTAATTTTTTTTTTCATATTTCGATTACTCGTTGATATACAAATTTTATTTGTGTACTTAGTCAATATTTTTTTGCTGTTTATCTGTCCTCTAGCCCTTTACTTTTGCACTGTTATAAACGATTTTTTTATTCAATATATTCGATTTCATTAAATGTTCTGTCCAATATATCCATTTGTTTAGCTGATTCACGTAAATACGGTATAAATAAATATTTTCAACGATATTTTATTTATGCCTTTGATTGTGCTTTTTTTCGCTGGCGTATTTTTTTTTTTTCAATTTTCATTGTTTCAGTATTTTTACGTTTCGATTGTATTACAATTGTTCGTATTTGATGTACAAACTGCAATGATTGCAAAAAAGAATCAGAAAAAAAAAACATTTTTAAAACAAGAGAAGGTAACATTACGCCAAAACCAACAGTGGAGTGAGCAACAGCAAATATAAACGAGAGTTGCTAAAATAACAAAACAAAACGAATATATTTCATTACTGCATGTTGCATTCATATTGTTACCTTAATACTTTTGACGCGCGTTTTATTCATATTCTGTTTTCACGCTGTTTATATCGTTTTTGGCGAATGAAAATTCAATGTTTGTTGCTGTATTTCCATATTATGATTTACAATGAGCACTTCTGGTTCAAGTGTATTACGGCAGTCATGTATTTTACCGGTTGGATTAAAGCTCCAAAACCACCGAAAAGCAAAAAACAACTGATTGCGACAGATTCATTTAATCCACAATTTCCACCTTCTCCTCATCATTTATACACGATTCGTGTCCGTGTTTGTATTATCATTTGTATGTACCCGGTTATTGTTAGACAAAAAGGGTGCTTCATTTAAATGCGTTTGCCATTAGCATAGAACAATCAGAATTTGACTGAAAAAGAGACACGATTGAGTAGAACAGTGTAGAACTTCAATTAAATTTACCAAGGTAATCATAAAAGCACACAAATTACAGAACCCATCAAGAGTGTCTCATGTCTTTTAAACTTAAAAATATTGTTCTTATGCATAACAAAATGTCATATCATTTTGAATATTTCATAACTCAAGGATCAGTGAATTCTTTTATTCCTTTTATATTTTCCATTTTGAAATAAATCGTGTGGCTAAAATAACAGAACATGTTGAACTAAAATACGAAGAGAAATCTTTTGGATGAAATTCATTCAAGTTACACATTTTTTTTTTTACATTTTGTTTCTTTACACCACTTCAATTGTGAAGTTTTTCGTCGTCTCGACAAAATGAATGGGGAATAACCAACAGCAGCATAAATTCTTGTGTTTTCTTTTTTTTTTTTGTTAACACACAAAAGCGATGCTACACTTAATTTAATCCATTGTGGCAAAAAAAAAGAAGAATTTTGTATGCATAATTTATGTTGGATTCATGAAAGTGTGGGAGAAATCATAAATGGCAGAATAAGATAGATAGATCAGTGGAACAAATAGTCAGTAGTAGAGACTAGGGGATAAACAGTTGATGAACCCAACCGAACATCATAGAAACTCATAATTAATGTTATTCTAGGGTAAGCAGACCCAATCAACGATGTGTTGCCATTTCAACGGCAATGGAAATTTAAATAACGATTAATTTACTCTTATTATACCCCAGTGGTAATGGAAAACATTTTGTGTTTTCATTTAAAAGCCTAAACAGTAAAATAAATAAAATCTTTATCCAAAGTGATTGCCCATTGGCAATAAGGGATGCATCCACCAATGAGTTTATAAAAGGAAAATAATGTTAAATTAATTAAGATTGTCTATGCCCATATTGGATATTAAATTATATTTTTATTTTCTATCAATTACCAATAGAAAAACATTGTGCTTTTAACTAGAACACTAGAAGTTCATTATGTAATCCATAAAAATGTAATGTTATAAGAGAAATGTTGTTTAACATAAAATTAGTTCAATTAGAACACTTCTTTCCATACCGTGGTAAACAAAAGCTTTTGGAAAATTCGGTATCATGTTACCATTGTGACATTTAATTAAACGTACATTATGATGTGACTCCATAGAACATTAACATTCATGCTGTGATTTAATTACAAAACAATTGTTACATTAAAAGAAAATAAAGAAATTCTCATTTTGTAAAGAAAATCAGTTTAAAATTTTCTTCATTTGGAGTACATTGCTCCATTTATTGGACACTTATTCAATAGAGCGATGGTGTCTAAGAACATTTGTATTGTTCTACTTCAATTTAATTTAAATACTCGGATATTAATGGACATTTAAATATGCCCAACTGGATTGTAAATGTTTATTTGTTCATGTTATTTACCAATTCTTTTTTCCTGAAGTGATGCAAAATGAAGAAAAAAAAAATGACGATTACCTAAATGAATTCGATATGATGCGCATGACATTCAATGTATTCAGTGATCAGAAGATGTATTGGAATTCTAAAAAGTATAAGTACTCGTGCTAACTTAAAATTCTTAATACTGGAATATGGTATATGGCGAAATAATAAAAGTAAAATAAGCAGTAGAAGTGTCTGAACGATGTCTAAGAATGTCTAAACACATGACCTCAGCACGACTTTTCTCTTTCTCTTAATACTCTCACTGATGTTATTTCTTTGCTCATAATCGATTGAGAGTATAAATAATATTCAAGAAGATACAAAAAAATAGAAGGAAAATTAAATACAAAACAAAACATTTTCCATTTTCCGTTTAGAACATCAAAAGCTTTCGGATTTCTATTTCTCTTTTGAATTCCCCTAGTTGGCACATCCACAATTCATTCATACAACATGAGTTGAACTTGTCGATTCACTAAACTGCTATTATCATTTTGGGTACGATGAAGGTGTCTATTCTTCGATAATGTTCTGCCACGATAATAACACAATTATCCAGACACAATGTAATTACTTTGCGTCTTCTTTATTCTTTAATAAAAACCAAAGATTCTGACGTTCATTAACATTTTCTTTGTTTTATTTTTCGCTTCTATGGATGACGAATTTTTCCTAAGTTTTGCTCATTATTTGATTTGATTATACTTGACTACAAATAACCACTTTATTGGCGCATTACTTAGTAAAAATGATAATTAAATTACTGATACCCATTAAATTAATTTGAAGATTTTTAACATTCAAAACTTTTATTTTTTGGTTCGTTGCCATTTGAAATCTTAAATAATGGTAAGCTGGTAATATGAAATAAAAAATTAATTCATTAATAATTGATTTCAATTTGGAGGGTAACAACCAAACACTTTGCCAAGAGTTTATTATTTCCCACAATTTGATGAATTGGAAATTTTACTTCGTTTGTTTGTTACTTCGCTGTAAGGTAAAACCAATCACTTGATTATAATTAGCCACTACGAGTCTAATTATGTGCAGATGTTTGACTATGATAGCTCATTAAAGGAAAACTTCTATTAACACAAGGGTGAATCCTTGTGGGTTTGAATGATTTTCTATCACAAAAAACGACTCATTCTCAGTCATTTTGTCACACTTCTTTTTTTTGCTTTCCACTTGAACGATAATTTATGAGATAGTCGATGAATTTTCTTAACGTTTTTTCTCCCCCAATATTCGTTTTAGGTTTTCCAGTGTTTAAAAAAAAAAACAGAAAATGTAAAAGGAACGCCATTTAAATTTGACACGCTTCAATAGTTAAATAGTTTTGTTTCCTATTTTGTTGTTAAACGTTTGTCGTTCGTTGTCAATTTCCCTCAATTTTTTTTTTTAATTTTTCATTTATCCTGGTTCGGTCGATATGAGTCTGTCAATGATCAAAACATTCAATATGATGAATAAAAAATCATTACTCTGTTTTGACCGTATGAACGTTGACACTAAAAGAGTTACACCAAATAATGTGAACAGAAAAAAAAAACAAATGAAAAACCATTCCAATATCAGTGAAAATAAAGCCAACAAATGAGAAAAACCGAAATGTATAGAGAAATAACAAACATAAATAAATTGAAAAACGATTTAACCCCTAGAGCGTTACCAGTTGAAAATGATTCACACCAACGAAAGAAAAAAAAATGATTTATCCAATTCAGTGTTATTGTGTCTCTTTGGTACAATTCTAGTGAATTTATATAAAAATGTGCAAAAATACGAAAAGAGATGAAAATGTATTCAATGAATACCGCCGTATCTTGAATGTTAATTTATTCTAACGTATCTTTAATGACGTATGTACTAAAAACACAAATCATTTCCAATGGCATGCGCATTTAACAGTCGGATTACTACTTGGCTTTTATGTTGGGGCAGATCACGAGTTACACCATAAGAATTCAATTCTCAAATAAATTCGGAGGAGTACTGGAAAATGGGGAGTCCTTGAATTCAACTGAATTTCCATTGTGTATGTGTTCTGTTTTTCTCACGATTCAATGCGATAAAAAATGAAGAAAATTAACTACGAATTTGTATGTGAAAATTTTTGCATTTTAGAACTTTGGCGCGCAGCACCTTATCAGTCTGGATGAGATGCTGGGGCTGTGAACAGCAAGAAAAGAATATAATTTTCATATTTACCATAGTGGTGTGGCCAGAGGGTTTTGCTGTTTTATAAAAGAAAAAAAAAACTTTGTGAATGTGAATGAAAACTAGATTTTGTTATTTTATTTTCGTGTTAAAATTGTATAGTAATGTTGGAAAAATGAATATCAAAACATATAATTAAACGTAGAACAAATTAAAATGATTAAATTGTCCTCAATAAAATTGAATAATACTAGCACTGCCCAGCATACAATTAATTTAATTGAACAAACAGTGTTCAATTGTAACTAATACGAGTTATTCTCGCATAAATCTGTGACGTGTATACAATTTATTTTTCGCTTTAACAGAATTTTATTATTTTCTATGTTTTCAATTGGATTTGGGTCAAAATATATTTAGTTTATGTGTTATATGGAATCAGGTTTGGAAGCCAGCCCAGGCCAAAAAGTGTTTATGTAATTATACAGAAGAAAAGTTTATCCAACAGTGGATTTGATGGAACAATTTTTGATTCCATATTTTTCTTATGAAAGAAAACTGCCCCGAATGAAAGATTAAATGTTACGTATAAATCAAAAAATCAAATATTAAAGTGCTTGTTTCTGTGTTAAAGAGTGAATCCTTTACAGGAGAAGAAATTATTCTGTTTGTTATAATAAACAAAAATTAATAATTGTTACATGTTGTTTGTGTTACTGAAACATGGAAATTAATTCAGAATTTTAGATACAATTTTAATGTGATTACTCGTTTTTAACTTAATAAAAATAAAAGGATAATAAAACGTTTGTGCTTTAGCAATATTAGTTTAAAGAAATCAACTAAGAATCAATAATTTATGAATTCATGTGCAATAACTATTATGTTTTATTCGATTATCGTTTACTTATGCAAACAAAAGAAAATTGAATTGTATTAAACCACCAAATGTGTTAAATTGATGATAACTAAATTTCATTTCTACAAAAACGGGATTCCTTAGTACGTCATCCCCTTTTCCGTGTTTCTCATGCTATTTGGATGAAAAGTGAAAATTTGATTTATATTTCAATTGCGTTATTTAGATCAGTACCATCCTGAAAACGATAAAAAAAGGGTTAAGTGGTTAAATTTCATTTATGTGTTCAAAAGTGTAAACATGTTGAGTATGAAATCTCGTCCATTTCATTTAATAGAGAAATAAAAAATTCAGAATAAAACTATTGAAATTTTCAACAACACTGACTCTTATCCTTGATCTAGATTTGGTTCAACAAACGGAAAACAGTGTTGGGCATATACCAAAATATACACACAGATTGAATGCAATTACATAATACACGGATGGTTGTTCTGGTAGAGATTTAAATCGACCAGTTGACAAAGAATTTTCATTATTATTTTCATTCTAACAAGACAACACACACACACATATTTTCTAATTCAGTTGGATTCATATACCGAGGAGTGTATGTCAACTGAAATTACAAACAAGTGAAAGAAGTCAAACGAATCAAAGGTGTCAAATGAAATCACAATATTATAGTGAAAGTGGAAACTTGGATAAAACCAGCAGAGATTAAAATATCCCATTGTTAATGAAAGCATATTCCTTGTTATTTTTCTTTTTTTCCATCGTATGCTCTTTGTGCCTCATCGTATTTTAATCCATACACAATTGTGACACAATAGTAACACTAGTGAATGTGGCGGATGACAGAATCAAAAAAAAAAGAAAATTGTGCCAAAATGTTGAGTCATTTGGATTCATTTATCAATTAGAATAGGAATCTTCAAGTGACATCAAGAGACACCAAATTCAAGTTGAATAAGCTATAACGGAAAACCATAAAGGAACGAAAGAATCACATTTAGAAAGTGTTTCACTTACTGACTTCCTGAAATTGATCGAGATAAATTTACGAAGTTTTCGGTGTATCTTCAAATTTAAGAGGATTTGTTATCCAACGTTTGTTTTCCTTCGACAGTTTTTCCTTTTGATTTCCTAACCATTTAGTTTCTCTTTTTTTTTTTTGGTTTTTCCTTGTCCCACTATGAAGTAATGGCTGTTACCGCCCGTTCTATTACGAAATATATTCCATTCGTTTAAACATCCCCTTGTAAAAAGAAAAGGATTTAAACTACATTTAGACGATAAAAATGGGTATGTATACCAAAAATCATTTTAATTCAGATTATAGATAATCATCATTTTTATTTTACACTAACACACAAGAAAACAAGAACACTTGTAAAATATTCTCTTTATCAAACCATTTGATCCAATTTGTACTTGAGATTCTGTGTAACTTCTTGTCCAATGTTCTTTGTGGTGAAAATTGAAATAAAGCAAGTAAAAATCTCCTGGCATATTATTTTGGCAGTGAATAGAGGCCACACTTTGACATTAGCCATTAATAAGCCAAGTAAAGAAGAACATGATTCTAGTATCTCACTGGCGATTTATTCATCATGATACAGTTACAGTTACAACAGAAATTGTATAGAATAATTTTGTTATGTTGGACACCGAGGCAGCTCATTTATTTTTCTAATTTAATTTCATTCCACCACGTCTTTTGTGCTATTAGTTTCTTTAGGTGGGATCACAGGAAATGAAGCCAAAAAATTCTTTTTTCTATTTATTTTGGGGAAGAAAATTAATGGATTTTCACAAAAAAAAAAGAACAAGAGAGTTGTTACCAATTTCAAATAAAGAGAAAAAAGGAACAGTATAATTCGAACCAACACATAAAAGTCAATTTGTTCCATTGCTTTACGGGAACACTTTAAATCTAAAGAAAAATATAAGTAAAATTTAATTTGTTTCGTTTTCGTCTTATAACAATATCACTATTATTTGAGGGACTAAGAATTTTTCTAAAAAAAGATGACAAAACAGTCATCATCGACCAGTTTTTCATAGAAATTTAATATTTTGTCTAAATGGAAATAGAATAGAACGGTTTGTATAAGAAACCGGAGGAAATAGAGGTACAAAACGTAGTGTAAGTGACAACAGGAAAGAATAATCGTTGTTCTGGGACATTGAGAGTTATACGTCAGTTTGAATAGCAAATAGAAAATGATGATTCTTGAAATGTCTGTTAAACACCATTTTCGTTACCCATCCCAAATGGTTCGAGTTTATAGTGTTGAGTAAATCAAAAGCTATCACATGTGTAATATAAAAACGATGGGAAAACAAAAATTACAAAACCCCCTCACAATTCACCCATTTAAGTAGAGATGTATGATGAATATAACTACACTAGATGTATCCAGTATCCATAAATGGAGCTTTTCTTTGACTGGTTCAATGCATTGCCTCTGTGGTATTCCATTTAGCTGCTGCTGTGTATTTCATTTTCTTTTATTTTTCGGTTAAAGAAATGTGAATTTGAACAGACATAAATGACAGTTTTCAAATTTTCCCTTATTTCACATCTTATATCCCTTTCAGGCAAACTCTCATTGCTTGTTAGTTATTCAATGATGATTTTCACCGAATATATAAGGAATTTTTTTCGACAGAATGTTAGTAATTCATTCGCTTATCATTCCAGGCGACTGATATTTTATATTTTCTTCATTGGTTAAAATCATTTCCTCTCTGTGTTACAATTTACGAAACATTTAATGTCTTTTTGAGCCATACTACGGAGTAATATCCATTGAAATACCGTGTATTTACTCAAATATTAAAGCTCTTTTATACTTTAAAGTAACATTTTCTTTTCTACTAACAATTTTCCGGAATGAAAATCAATTTTACACACACTTCTTGAAATGAAATAAAATTGTTTGTGTTGAAATGTTCTTAAGAAGTCAAAATTGAAAAATTTTCCAAGCATTCTGTCGATCATAAAAGTACATGAAGTAAAGTATATTTATGTTGATGCTGAGTATTATTGATGTATTTTCTTTAAATCGAACGATATTAATAGTTTTGACATCTCTTGAAAGAAGTTAAAATTTTCTTGTGGAAAACACTTCTCCTTAATTGGAAGATAAAAAAAAAAACTTGATAGCTTATTACTTAAGGAAAAATGACGGTTGAATTCCTAAATTGAATTAATAATGTATGTGAATTTGAATTAATTCAAATAAAAATGGGTTAAAAAAGTTTTTTCTTTTAGCATATATGACTATTAAAATTCATCTCTTGTATTTTCCAAACATTCAGCGGACGCGAATTTATGCTCTAAAATGAAAATCGACCCAGTTATAGAATAATCATTAAAGTATGTCACATGCTCTAAACAGTACAAAATTCTAAGGGAGTGAGAGAGAGAGAAAAGAAGAAGTGATTACGTATATGTTTCATACACATTAATGTGGAAATTATGTAAACGTACCACCTCGACTGGCGGCCGCCGTTTCTCATTCCACCTTGAACAAAAAAAAAAAAACTTGGCATCAACAGTACAAAGAGAATTGAAATCCAGCACTTAATCATTTAGGAAAAATGGTGAACGTTGCCAGTTATTGCAGTAAAATAATAGGAAAATGGAAAAAAAGAACACACTAACTGTATGAAAACGATGTATTAATTCTTATCCGGTAGTGGCAATAATATGCACTAAAAACTTTTCCATTGTGGTTTAGAATCGAACCACCCGCTAGAATGAACTGAATTCCTATTACCACCGTAAGACATCAAAATTCTCTGCTGTTCCCAAAAAAGCTCTCAATGGATGAACATTTATCGTTTAATTCAGTTCACTTGCATAAATTTTCTTTAATATTTTTCATTTTTTTTTCGGTTATTTCACAACGTTGGCATATTTATTCCGACATTTCTCTTATATGAAACAAAAGTTAATATAAGGAAAATGCATTTAATCCATTTTCTTGTTCACTATGCCACTGAAATGTATAAATTGTGAAAAAGCCATTTAATGGATATCAAATCATACCTTTTACTTATTGTTTTCGGTTTGAGGGAAAGAGATGTGTTTCTTTTTCATCATTTAACCAACGAGAAAAAGTGAACCAGTAAGCTTTATTTCAATATAACATGTTCATGTTATACCAAATGTTGAAATTGTGTTACATTCAGCTTTAATGTTTTTTAGCAACAAAAATGAATTGGATGCTGTGCTATTTTCATCACATACCACCTGTCCCAAATCTGATATATTCTTTCGCTGGGTTTTATTTTTGTACAACAAAACTGTTTATAGTCAGTCCAAAGTGAAAGCGAACAGATGTAATATTTTACTGTTTCATTTCGATTGTTTCGCAATGTTACAAATATGAACGAAGGTATTCCTGATATACCAAATTATTCTTATCGTATTGATATTGTCAGGAAACGCACATCACTGAATTTTAACTTCAAATGTATTCTTTTTTTTCTTTTAAATTCCATTGGCATAAAAATAATAAAATGAAAAAAAGGAAAAAATATTGTACCAAAGAAATACTTCTTTTGTACCATTCAATTCTCGTTATACATTGAATGGCATAACACAGGAAAAACATAACCGTAAAAAGTGTGAGAGGAAAAAAGAAAAATCCTTTTTGTATGTGAATTCCACAAATTTCAGTATTTATATTTTTCTTCTGTCCTCATCTCTTATTATCATCAATTTTGTTATGTGTATGGTGAATTCTTATGGTACACGATGGTAAATTTATGTCATGCGTTCTCAACGTAGTTATATTCTTCGCAAAAAAAAAAAATAAATAAAAATTGCCAGTGTACGTAAAACGATATCACCCATAATATGGAATGGTAGACAAGAAAAGGTATGGGACTCTTACATGTAATATAAACGATAAACCCAATAAAAGTTAGATCTAGTTAGTGGAGGCGCCCCCACAGATTTTCATCGAAAATTGAACTTTACGAATCAAGAAAAAAAAATAAAAGAAAACAAACCAAAAATATTTTCTCTTGTCTCGAGCTGAGTATTTCTTGTATCTGTTCAGCTTGAAAATTCCTTACCTTACTTTACTCTAATTTTGTTTTATGATTGTTGTATGTCCTTTGATTATGAGGTTTCATAATGAAATCAAAATACTGCAATATGATGGAGTTAAAATCACATTCATTTATCCATGTTATTCATATGGTGATTCATTTGTAAGTGGCTGTATCAAACACCAGTCACAACCGTGTCACTTATCAAGGGACGACGATGTTGTTGCCGCTGTATCAAAAATCCCTTACTCAACAGAATTACGTACACTCTCGTTCCTTTTACCCAAATCCAATATTTCAAATGGGGGGGTATTCTTAGTGAAAAAGGCATAAAGCACTCCAACTGGTTTCAGTCATGGGACACTAACACATAATTTCATTAAAAGTATCCGTAATAATTTACACTTTTATGCTGCTGGGCTTGCGTTTGTAGCTCATAGTACCAAATGTCTCTAGTGATTTTTTTCCCTTTATTTTTTTTGGAAAATCAACTCATTGTCACCATAGAGAAATATAAAATACTAAATAAATTTAGATAAATGGAATATACATTGCTCTATGGAATTGAATAACAAACTATATTGCTTTTTGTAACGGCCTCTCTATTTTCCCAGAATAAAAAAACAAAAAACAAAAGAAAATTTTGAAGCTTTTCCACCGTTTTTCCAGCTAAACATATTATAGGCGCGCCTACCATTTACCATTTTTACTAGATTAGTTACACTTGAATTCATTAAAAATATTTCCGTTTTTTTGTTACTTTATTTCGTTGCTGTTACACATTTAATTACAATCCTCATTTCAGTCATAAATTTTGTTCACACGAATTTTTACGTTTTTCTAACATAAATTACTTGTTTGCGCGCCAATAATCATTCATATAATGTTTGGTCATTATGTATACCATATAACAGTGACTGTTCATTTACTCTATATACCTCATTCCCTTATCATTACAGATGAAATCAGCCATTATCACCGCAGGGTACTAGAGAAACATTACGGATTTCCTAAATTCAAATATCACGTAATGAAAACAACGATATTTATTGGACTAATATTAATTACGTCCACCGTTGGTAGTTCATTAAAGGAATCAGCAAATAATTTACCGCTAGTTGGTGGTACTGTAAGTGGTGGTATCAATACTGGACCAATCATACAAAATTCAATCACTAAAACCAAATGTTTATTATCGGAATACGAATGTACGAACGGTAAATGTATATCAATTGATAAATATTGTGATAAACGTGATGATTGCGGTGACAACAGTGATGAGCCACGCTTTTGTTCAAGTAATTATAAACAATTTTTGTTTTTTTTTTTGCATTTTGAATTCACATTGAAATGTATCAACTTAATCATCTGTACATCAATTATTTAGTATTGGCATAAAACGATTACCGGTTCCAATGTTAAACAATTGTAATACGGTGTAAGGTAAATTACAAAACAAACACAAACAGTATAGTAATAATGGTTGGTTTAGTCAAAGACAATTTCTAAATTGAACATAGAATGGAGTTCAATAACATCGTTTTATGTATAGAAACTTTAACCAAATGGGTGAATGCATTTTCCACTTTGATGTGTTTTATCCCCACTGTTAGAGACACTCTATACACGATGGGAATTGAATAATCTGCTTTGTACAATTAGCACTTTTCCACAATTTTTTTGTTTCCCCTTTCACGTTTGTGTTTACTTTTGTATGTTAAATGCCTAACGAAAAATCGTTTTGCAATAAAATGAATCCGGTGTGGTAGAACAAAGTGAACCAACCAAATACTTGTGATTTACCATACGATTTTATTGTAAATTTTCACTATGGATATTCCCATATGGAAAACCTTTTGAGGATTCATTCAATTTACCCCCAAAATAAAAAAAAAAATAAAAAGGGAGTAAACAGAATGATAAACTTTTGTCTTTTGTTATACATTTCTAAAAGGATGCAATTTCACATATTATGGAAATGTTGGACGAACTTATTCATTGGATTTACATCGACCGAATGAAGAGAATATACCGTATGTCTGTTTACTTAACATAACTGCGGCTGGCGGTATTTATGGTGATATTGTACAGGTGAGTGGTGCATTTTCATTTACTTGTAAAGTCTATAGTCACAAAAGTATACGGTTGATCACAGAGTTGATTACCCAAAACATGAACAAAATCAAAAACAATATTATGGATTAGAATATAAAAAAACAAAAGTTTATTGCTCGTCGGTTGAATTCTAAAATGTTTCCAATATTATTTCACTTGAAGGTAATATTCCAAAGTTTTACATTGGGTCGTTTCGTATCTTATACCCAAGACGGTTGTCCCGATGGATATTTACAAATATCAGAAGCAGCACGTCCCCCAGTTGGTGGTCGATGGTGTGGTTCATCATGGGGCCCCGTTATATTCTATAGTGAAACTAGAACATTAATACTTGCTGTTCATCTGCTCAAGTGAGTTAATTGAAACAACACACAAGATCCCTCTGATACAAAATGCCTAAAGAATATCTTCATTTTACTAATGACGATGAATTAAAATTGTTACATTTTATTTTGCCTTTTATATCTCAATTAGATTGGCAAAGAATCAAAGTGGATACAATTTCGATTTTCGTTTACAATATAAAGTATTGTCTCGCGATAGTTCTGTCGTTAGGCACGGAGGTCAACGGTACGAAGGTAAATAAAGGATAGCCAGCTGATGTTCATGCAATTAATTTTTAGAGGATTTAATTTAAATAATAAATTTTAATGGGTAGCCTTTTAAAGAGAATACACAAATGTTTATTCAAATCCTTTAATGTTATGCTTTAATGAAAATTTTCTTTTATATTTCTCTGTCTCGTTTCTTCGTACTGTTGTTGTACTTACCTTTAGAAATAAAACCATGGTACAATTATACAGGACGCCCATATAATGAAGATTATAAAAATACATCATCCCTATCGGAGCACTTAAACTTTGAACAACATTTAACAGACCGTAAAATATTACCAGGTTCACGTATCCGACAAAAGGATGGACGTTTCATTGAACCCAAATATGATATTGGTAACATAAAATAAACGCCAAAGAACATTAATTCGTTTGTGATTTATTAATTTCAATGAATTTTGCTGTTATTTTCTCCTATTTTTCATAGGTAAATTAATATTAGGTACTTACTGTTCTCGTATATATTCGGATTGTGATAAAAATTTATGTCGTCTACAATCACCAAATTTTCCGGGTGTCTATCCAAGAAATTTAACATGTTACTTTGCTATAAAACAGGTGAGCACTTTGTTGGTCACCCACTTTAACTACATAAATTTTGACCCCATTACCATTCATTGTTAGATCATTTTGACAAAATCGAAGGTTAGAGAAGGATGACAGAACCTTTTTAAAAATTTATTTTTCTTTTTTTGGTTTTGATGTTATTTTCCAGCACGATATACCGCCGGGTAAGCATGCTGTTATAACAGTGAAACAGCCAAAAGGAAATTTAATATGGATCCAAACCGATGAATTAACTCGTTCACAAAAGGAAAAAGAGAAAATTTTACCAAAAATCAACACATGGAATGATTGTGATTCTGTTCAGGTGAGCTTTCCAACGTTCTTTTTTTTTAATTTATAAAATCGTTGATCATTTATTTATTGTTTATATTTTTTGGTTTTATTCTGGTTAATACGAGAATACTGACAGTGCTTTTAATTATCATTGATGCTTATTAATTGCCATTTAATTGTAATTCTTTTTCTCATTCAAATGTAATTTATGTCCATAACAAAATGTATAAAAATACCATGTGCTCTGTGAATACTTCATCGATTTAATCTCATTCGATTGAATCGAACTTACATGTTTTAATTATATAAAATTCAATGTATTAAACAATGCAAACAATTTGTGATGGCCTAAAATATAATTAAATATAAATAAAATAGTGGCAGGATATAGAAAGCTCTCAACAACACGAAAGGGTAATTGAATTGTATCCCATTCATTATAATTTTACTATTTTAATTTTCTTCCATATTCTGTAATGAAAATTATTTCAATTGAATTCAAATAAAATTTTCTCCAATCGGAATGTTATTAAATTGAATATCAAATAAAATTGCAAATAAAAATATTTCTGTTATTTTGATTCAACAAATTATTTTCACTTCTAGATGATTGCATTTCACTGAATTCACAAAATATTTTATTTTAATTTATTTTTGGTAATTTATAGTTCATTAATCAATTCATTTAAAGCACATTGTAACTTGATTTTTATGATAAATTCAACGCAAATAAATAACAAATTGCACATAAAAACAATTAAAGTTACACTAACGTTTATATGGCTGAATAAATCAGTTTTATTGTTTAGCGTTGGTATGAAACTAAATTACTTTGTAACAATTGTTACCATTTACTTAGGGTGCAGAATGAGTTTCACATTGAACTTCTACCATTGTATATTTAAATGGGGTTAGATCACGATGAGAATTGGATACCAATTTAATTCTATGCTCCCCCCCAATTTACAGTACAAATAGTTAGAAGTATAAATTCTTAGTTAAATAAGAAAATTTGAGTTTGACTGTTCGTGACAAGTTTCCTTTATCATTTATTTGCAGTTAACATTCTATTTGATTATACCGAAAAATACATAATGAGTGAATTACTTGTTCTTTAGAATCTGTTTTAGTTTTCTATGTTGTGATAACGAAGTATGTTTAATATTATGGCAATTGTAGTTTTTAGTTGTGTTCCTTTTTTGTTTTTTAATTGACAGTCAACAAAAACACGTCCGGTGCTAAAATCAGCCATAAGGCATTACTCAAAATGTTAATTCGAAATAAGTTTTCACAATCAAATGCATGTAACACGGATTTTCTTAATATGATGAGTTATAGTTAACACAGTCGGGAATAAGACACAATATGGCAATAGTAATCACAAAATTATAAATTCGAATTTAAAGACGAAACTTTCTTTTATAGGAATTCCCTTTACGAATCATAAAGGTGTAATCTTATCTGTGCAATTCGTAGTGTACAAATAATTTATGGTTTTTATTTTCATCTCTTTGGTATTTTGATACTTTGAATAATTCACGATGTAGCAATAAGTTTTCTATACACCAAATAAATATTTAAATAACAAAATAGTCGGTACTTGTAATTTGATTAGATTTGCAACCAATTCAAATTGTATATACACACACAATTACGGTACATTTTGCATCAATCTAATTCTGTTGACAATTTGATCTTAAAACGAAGAATAAAACAAAGAAATTTGCACAAAAATGTTAATGAAATTTTTCTTTTTTCTTTTTGGTTTTCTTACCCGCCACCATATTCATTGGCTTTCTTTCTGTTTTATTTCTTAAATTTCGTTTATTGCCAAAATTGACACTTATATGGGTTATTGATTCTTGATTTCATTGTGTATTTTATACAATAAAATAGGACTACATAACGATTTACGATGGTTACACAACACGAGATCCAATTTTATTAAAATTCTGTGGCGGTGGCCAAGGTATACCGGAATCAACATCCAGTGGTCCTGAATTACTTGTCGAATTTACAACATCACCATATGGTACATTCAATTCAAACTCAGCAAATGGCCATAATCTAAATGGATTTCAACTCGAGGTAAAACTATAGTTTTGTGATATAAATTACTCTATTCGTTTATATAATGTGATTCCTTCTTAATCCGATTTATTTCCAACTTCTTTTATTTGGCTGAACTTTATTTTTATTTTGACATTCGATTACTGGAATGGAACAACTGAATCACTGACAATCGTATACACACACTCATGAAACATGATTAGATTGAAGTGAAATTTGTCGATGTTAAGAGTGATGTGTATGTGAAGAATAAAAGACATTGTGAATTCTGGATCATTGGTAATGGGCATGGTGTACTTGAGAATCCAATTAATTCGCTCGCACCAAATTCATCATGTCTGTATCATTTACAGGTAAGAATATCATCATCTCCGTTTACATTTTGCTTATTTAAAATCTATTTTTAAATTATTTTTCCATCTTATTTTTGGGGTGGTGTGGGGTTAAATTATTTTAGGGTAGCGAAGCATATTTTCGTCAAATTGATCAATTACAGTTACCCCGTCGTGCTGGTGGATTAGCAGCACATCCAGTTAAATTTAAAGTGTGGATATCAATGATGAAATTTAATTTGGCACCTAAATTTCCAGCTATGATTGAATCAACTGCACACCTACCCATCGAAAAAGATTGTAGTGGTATGATGAGAATATGGGATGGTAATTTACGTGATGCGCCAGACTGTAGTGATTTAAATTGGTAAAATTATTTTTTACTTGCCATTTAGAATTGTTCAAATATGGAAAATTTAATCGAAAATTTCATTCTATAGCAGTAACGGTGGTAAAACATTTATAAGTCGTTATGGTTTGAACTCGTCATCGTTAATTGTTGGCTACTGTCATGGTTTAATACCACGTAGCTGTGATCATGCAAATTTAAATAAGTCAAATTCACGTCCTTGTACACTAATGGAAAGTTATGTGTCAACTAGTGATCATGTTACCATTGAATTAAGGAATACGGAATCAACTGCCTTGAGGTAAAATACAAAACCGATAATAATTGGTTTTCATAAAATTGATCAATGAAATTGGTGAGAAAATTCTCAATTTTCATTTACATTTCTAGACCATTGAACTTTAAATTGCGTTATGAGTTTGTTGATTTGGGTGAAGATGGTGCACCGATAGAAGGCCATAATGAATGTAATCGACAATTTATAAGTTCATTAATGGACAAAAGAGCATCGAATGTATTCCGGAGTACAAGGAATGTATTTAGTTTTGGCCGAGGTGGACAAAAAGACTTAAAGTATGCACAAATGTCAATTAATAATAAAAGTTAGTGAATATTTATAATGCAATTTCACTTTGTAGATGCACTTATCGATTCGAAGCGAACCGAGACGAACTTGTTAAAATTGTTATAAAGAAAATTAGTACGGGAAGGAATCGAACGTGTGTATCAAAACTGGACAAAGATGTGAATCGTTCATTCTGTTATGAAAATACGGATATTAAATTGGAAATGTTTGAACGATTATCAATGAATTCAATATTATTTCATCGTGGATGTGTTTGTAATGGAACAAATTCATCAAATTTACCGGTGTCTTATGTGTCGAGCACTAGAGATTTAGAAATTCATTTTAGTGCATTTAATATGACCGCCGAGGATGATCATACAACGATTTATTTTGAAGGTACATTTGAATTTATCCGTGATACAAGTACGTGTAAGGAGAGTCGAAAGAAATTTGGTACTAGCGGTGCTACAAACTTGGCATATGAAGATGTAAGTTACCTGATTTGATTTCATGGACACGTAAAATAATTTTGATTGAATTTCATTCCAAATTTTTTTTTTATTCATTTCGATTTCCTTTTCTGATTCAAAATAGGTTGAATGTCGATCAAAACCATGGCTAATTGAACCGTCCGTTGATAAATATTTATATGTACGACTTGATGGTATATTATTACGATATCACAATCCGAATCACACGAATCATTTAAATACAAGCTTTAGTAGACGGAATCCATTGAATACGTGTGAAACAAATTCACGTATTATTTTAACTACTGGTAATGGTATTACAGCAATTTCATGCCCATTGTCTCCTAGTACCAGACAAACAGATTATGTTGAAGTATTTAGTGATGGTTGGCATCAACGGGATGAATTTAATTATAATATTGATCCATCTCGTTTAATATCTGTCGAATATATACGGCCAGATGATGGTGATTATACATTTACATGGCTTGAAATGTCACCGAAACCATTACTTGGACTAATTGGAATGGGTAATAAGATATCGAAATTATATCTCAAATATTTCCTAAATAAAAGTTTATCATTTCTGATATATTACAGAACAATGTGCATACCGTTGTCCAGGATTAGATGCATGTGTCAATCAAAGTATATTTTGTGATGGTAATGTACATTGTCCATCTGGATATGATGAATCATTTGCTTATTGTTCACCGTTACTCCAATTGCCAATTGAAATATTAGCAACAATTTTCATAACACTATTCGTATTGTCGTTTGCATGCTTTACATTTATCTACAGGTGAGGTTTTTGTGACATTATGCTATGATGAATACATTATGTGCAACATGTTTTGAATAATAAAATACAATACGGGCTCTTTTATCCATTGTAGGAAACTAAGGAAATGTTGTCGTGGCAGTTCTGTCCTGCAGACACGATTAAAATCAATGAGCTCATCTATGGACACAGAAACATTTGATGACAAAGAAGTGATTAGCTGACACAACGACAATTCTGTGCGCTACGTAGAAATCGATCGTGTAACTACGGTTTGACCTGATCAATGGTATCAGGTTAATACAGTGCATGGAATTGATGTCATACAATTTCTATTGGCTACAAATTTATTTTATGCATAATGAGAAACAGAAAATAATTGATAATGATTACAATGAGACTTGGGGTCACATTTTTTTTAAAACTGATTAAGAAGATATGATCCAACACTTTTTTATAAGTAAAATTTAATTGAAAATAATTGATTTTTCTTTAATTAAAATAATCTTACTCAACATGTTTCATAATTTAATGAAGAATCTTTTTTTAGAATTTTTTTAAATGATTAAAGAATAATATGAGAATAATGCACTTCTGCATCTATGATTAGTGTTTAAGATGAGAAAACATAACTAACGAAATTCTTCCAGGACAAAAAGAAAACCATTAATATTTGGGAATATATATTCATTAAGACTTTTAGTTTCGTACTTAACGATAAAATAAATAGAACTCATTAGGAAACTCGTTTATCAAATTGCTAATGAATTTAATTTTTAAAAAGTAAAAACGGAAATGTTTAAATGAATTGGACCAAGAACTCTATTCTCTTTCATTTTCGATATGAAAAAAAAAATTAGAAGAAACGACGAAAAGAACATAATGGAAACTCTTGAAACTAATTGAATATGAATTGAAAGTGAAACGAGGTGTCAGGTAACAGGCAAGGTGTTCAAACGGGTGTTTAAATAGAGACTATTCGTTCAATTAAGTCATGTGATTTTAGTAGTACCTGTTGAAAAAAATAAATAAATAAATAACTTGATTCAAAATGATAGGTGTCCACGATTTGATATCGTGGTACATCCAATGTAGTTGTGAATTCAATACCAGGATTGTTTTGAAACGACGTTAAAGACGGAAAGAACAACTGCAAAAATATTTTTTTTTGTCATGTTCATTTCCTGGAATACAAGAATTTATTGTTGGTTGCGGTAACGTTTTAGATACATTGCACCAAATCACTTATTAATTGATAGTACCCGATATTAAACGGAACTACACACACTGCACACTCAGTAAAAAAAGAAAACCATCGAAATGTAATGAAAAATTTAAAATCAAATACCACAAAAATTAAATTCAAAGAAAAAACCGATTTATGAAAATTCATATTAATAGAAAGTAGTTAGATTTGATCGCGTTCTAATCGATTCAAGAGAATTTTAAAGAGTTTAACCAAAAGCCACATTTATTGAATTAAATAATATGGAAATATAAAATAAAATTTAAAGTTTAGGTGATTTCAATAATCATTAAATTTAAGGCATTTCAATGGCAATATATGTAGAATATCTTCAATCGATTAAATTTAATAAAAATAAAGAAATCAAGTGTTTAATGCCAGTTAGTAAACATATTCCTATTGGATTATATAGAGCCAAAGTTGGAAATATGTTATTTCAATAAACCAATTTTTTTCTAACTAAACTGCGATTGATTTGCAAATGAATTAATAAAAAATGATAAAAATTATTTAAAAATTTTTATGAATCAAAAATAAATGAATCCTAGTAGCAATTTTATCAATAACTGAATTAGATTAAAATGTTAATCATCACATAAATGAAATTTAAGTATGGAATGAATTGTATGAGGTATGATAGCAAAACATCACAAGCAGACAGTGATGCATAGGCTTTAATGCAATGAAAATTATTGCTAAATAATTTGAAATAATTGTTGTGTCCATCTTATGGTCTGACAGGAAAAAAAATATGGAAAGACTTAGTATGTACGTCTATATGCAAATAGCAGACAATAAATGAAATGAGGTAAATAAATCATGTGTACTACCCAGAATATCTCGATGTTTGCCAGATTTATTTATAGTTTATTGTTAATAATTCAACAACAATAAAATGTTATAAAAATGTTGAACTAAAGTATATCATATCAAATTTGAATAAAATATCCTATTAGTATTTAAAGTAAAGCTAACTGTTTTGAATACTGCTATCCTGTTTAGTTATTAAAATTCGGAAATTGTGTTTCTTCTGATATTGCTGCTGGTATAGTAACACCTCCAGTGTCCACCGGTGGATCATGTCCGATTGAATCAACACTCTCCATAGGCAAAAAACAATCAGAAGATAACTACAATAGAGAACGGTACATAATGAAATGGAACAAATTATAATAGCATCGGATGCTTACGTCAACATTAAAGTTCTTTACGGGCGATGAATTCTTTTCGGTTGAGTTGTCCAATGATTCTTTATCATCCTTAATCAAACCGGCTGCATGACATCGTTTGTGTCTCTCCATTCGGTCTTGATTCACAGAAATGAAATTACATAAATCACACTTCAACGAGTTCTGGTATTCATCAGGATGCTTCAATCTGATATGTTTTTTCAATGCCGCCGACTGAACCGATGAATAAGTACAGAAATTACATACATATCCTTTTTCATTGTGATGTCTTAGCATATGCTTTCGCCAAACACTTGGGTCACTCGCCTTAAATTCACAAGTAGAACATGCATACGGTTTCTCACCTGTGTGTTGGCGCATGTGAATCTAAAATATTGTAAACTTATTTAAGAACACTCGTTATCGTTTCAATCAAATTATACAATACCTGTAACGTTGATTTTCTAGCACACTTGTGTCCACACACCGTACATATAAAGGGTTTTATTTTATTATGGACCGTTTTCACGTGTTTCGATAATGTCTTTGCGTTTGAAAACACATTGTTACATATTTCACAGATTTTCTCTGAGTACCATCTGGCTAAATTATTTGGTTTTTTATCCATATGTGATATGCTATGACATTTCAATTGACTGTATTGCTTAAACACTTTTGGACAATAAGAGCAGGCAAATCCTTTTGTGGGACTATGTGTTTGAAGATGCTCAAAGAGTTTCACTACAAAGTAAGAATACTTTTATATGGGATGAAATGATACATAGAAACTAAGACAATTTACCAGCTAATACAGTTTTAAAATCACAGAAATGACACTTAAACATATCAATATCGATTTTATGTTTTTGCCACATATGAAGACTACAGGTTCGCCACTTTTGAATATCTTGTTTACATTCGGTACACTTAAAATCCTTCACCTTTGCCGGCTCCTTGGAATCATGGCATGACTCATGTTTACCACGTTTATCATTAGAAGCAAAAGAATAGATACAACCTTTAAAAGTACACCTAAAAATAGAATTTCAGTCAGTATCATAGCAGTGCCTTGCCTCTCTTATGTTGTCTCATACTTATGAACTAAACGATGTGACAATCTTCTTTTCAGTTCCTTGAACGGAACCGGTTTACTCCAACAGTCTTTATCCTCACTAACTTCGGAGTCATCTGAATCATCACCACTCTCCCCAGAATCAACGGTTCCTTGGCGGGAAGCTGCAGTTCCCACTGGTACACAATCGTGATCCTAAAATCAAATAACATTGTAATTGATACCTTATTAAAGAAAGTATACAATTATTACCTTGATCATGTGCTCTTTTACATCATCTTTTCTTTTAAAGGGTTTCATGCAGAGGCTGCAGAGAATAATCTCTGTGAGATTCGGTGTATCTCGAGGCGGTTCTTTCTGTATTATACAATTCCCTTGACCAGAATGCAGCAAATAGTGTTCGACAAACTTGGCTGTAGACTCACACTCCACATGACAAGTTTTGCACAATAAACCACCACTGCCTTTCGACATTTATGCACCAATTATTATCACAAATACGAAGATGCAGCAGCACCTTTCTTCCGATGTTAAACTTCGGATCATCGACCGTAAACCAAAACAAAATCACTGTTATCAGTACCATCTGATTGGTATTGCTGTCAGCGCCTCTACCAGTATTATTGCCAACATCAATTGTTTACTTAAAATAATACCGCACTTTTTCCGAAGAAGTGAAGAAGTGTTTTAGACTAAAAGTTTGGGTACAGTAGCGACTTAAAATAGCCTTAGAGGCTTAAATTAAATTTTGAAAATAAATTACAAATAAATAAAGTGGCATAAGTGATATTGGTAAGCTAGAAATCTGATAGTTTAGCAAATTCTTATGAACCGGTGAGCTATTCAAAGAGGAGGATTAAAATGCTCGCGTAATGCAAACATTCAATCAACAAAACAATGGATTTATCACGCTCTTGATAATAATGAAATCGGAGCCTTTTGTTGAATATAACAAGCTAAATTGATTCAAGCTAAAGGAAGTAAATCGATAACAGTAATTTTCAATCAGTTAGTGTGAAGTGTGTAAAATTTTATGAAATTGAACAGAAAATGTCTTACCATTGGTCGGATAACATTCATACCACGGCGTTTACGCCCCGCGACTATCAAGTGGAACTGTTGGCTGCAGCCAAAGAGAACAACATCATAGTGTGCTTGGGTCATAACTCGTCCAAGGAATTTATTGCATTGAAACTGATACAGGAACTTGGCTACCAACTCAGAAAACCAGATTCACGAAAAGTTACACTTTACTTCACAACAGAGTCCAATGGAAAATCGGCGTATAATTTAATCCATTATTTGACTGATTTAAAAGCAATTAATTTAAATGTCCATGATTCCTCAATTAAGAATGACTACCCTCATCTTATTAGTAACTACAATGTGATTATAACTAACATAAAAGACTGTATCAACTGCCTTAGAACCGGTGACTTCCATTTATCAAATGTTAATCTTATCGTGTTGGAGGATTGTCACAAGAATACGTACAACGACGAATTTAAAGAAATATTCAAATTTTATGAACAATTAACGATAGCAGAACGCCCAAAGGTATTAGGATTAGCTGGTCCATTGTACAATGCCGCATGTCCACCGGGTCGTTTGACTAGTGAACTAGAATACTTAGAGGGTTTATTGAAATCAAAAGCAGAAACAGCCAGTGACATTGTTACAGTGTTAAGGTAATCAAAATAATTAGCAATGCATTAATATAAATCACTAAATGAGACTACTATTTTCAGATATTGTACAAGACCAATTGACATAATTGTTCAATGTGCGCCTCCAAAGTGTTGTGAAATCACCAAATACTTGAAGGAATTGGTGTTAAAGAGGCGGGAATTTCTTCTTCAACATCGATTTGATTTATCAGAAATCTATGGAGGCGACTTACTGGACGAGTGTCAAGGTAAATTTACGAAATATTATCGTCAAACACAAATTAAATATAAGTTATGATTTTAGCTATACCAGATCCAAAGATCAAACCAATTGAATTTATTGACAATTTTTTACTGGTGCTTAACGAAATGGGACCATTTTGTGCTGATAGAGCGGCTCTATCGTTGTTGGCACAAATTGAAAAGGCCAAAGTTGAAACTCCTTATGAAAGGCATTACCTCTTATTGTCACTCGTTACTACGACTTTTGTACAGGCACGGGCTTTCTGTGACAAATTCTTTGAAGCGGATAACGAAAAAGAACGTATAGAAAAGTATTCGAATCCAAAGGCATTAAGACTATTGGAAATCTTAGGTTTGTTCCGTCCAAAACAAGAGCAAATTGCTCCAACCCCAATTGTTGAAGCTCCAAAAAGCAAAGTAGACGAATTAGATTCATTAAACTTTAAATCTCTTGCACAGCGTTGTGAAACGGTTATTCAAACAATTCAAAATCCAACTAAAACTACTGAAGTGACAAGTTTAGTTGAATCACTAAAGGCCATGAGATTAAGATGTAATCCACCAATTCCGTGTGGAAAGGATGATGATCAGAAATCTGTGAGTAGTTCAACAACAACTTCGGGAGGGGCAAGAGGTCGTTTCCGTAGAAGAGGTAACTTTGTAAAAACAGCAAAATATAATCACAATGATCCTGATGCCTTATGTGGAATCGTATTTTGTGAATCCAAATTTATGGCTCGGATCATAAATGGGTTTGTGAACGAAGCGTCACGACATTTCCCAGAACTTGATTTTATTAATGTTCAGTATACTGCCGAGCGTGTAGCAAATCCAGTTACCCATATGAAAGAAGCTGAAACTGAACACCGTAAACAAGAAGAAGTATTGCGACGGTTTCGTATGCACGACTGTAACCTATTGATTGGAACTATGGTGCTAGAGGAGGGAATTGAACTACCAAAATGCAATCTTGTCATAAGATGGAATTTACCAAAAACTTATAGGAGTTTCGGACAATGCAAAGGTCGTGCTAGAGCAGCAAATGCTTATCATATTCTGTTAGTAGCACCTACTCCCAATGAAGATGAATCCTATGAAGAATGTGAAAAAACTCATAAATTAATTTGTACACCTAGTCCAAATTTAAATGCAATGATAGACGAGCTTGAGGAAGAGAATCAGAGATATGAAAGCTCATCAAATTCTGAAAGTGATAGTTTTACGGCTATGGAAAAGCAAAAACGACACATTAGAACACAGAATATTGATGAGATCCGTACATGTGTTGAGAATTATAAGTGTCATTACTCTACGAATATTTTGAAAGCTGTAGAATTTGACCACTCATCTGAAAATCAACTTAGCTTAATTGGTACCACAAATGAACTTCTTACAAAACTTTCTGTTTACATTAATATGGAGAAGGTATGTGACCTATTACAATAACCGTTATTCTAACGAATTAATTGAATTATTTACAGTTGTTGGTCGATAAATGTTCGAATTTAGAACCAAACGTGTGCGAAATTCAAGAAGCAGATCGTTTCACAAATCTAATAAAACCATTCAAACCATCTCCAGAATCAGATGGTGTGAATCTATCGAATGCCATTACACTTATTAATAAATATTGTGCCAGATTACCAAGTGATACTTTTACTAAATTGACGCCACTTTGGAGACAAACAAAAGTTATTAGAAATGGCATAGAATTGTTTCAATGTTCCTTAAGATTACCTATTAATTCTCCACTTCGTCATGACATAATTGTAAGTGGCAATATTATTTATTTCAGTCCAAAGTTTAATTTACAATATTTGTAGGGAGTTCCTATGCAATCTAGAATTTTAGCGCGAAGAATTGCAGCATTTATTGGATGTCAGATGCTATATAATTATGGAGAACTTGATGATTCACTTCAACCAGTTAGTAAAGAAGCATTTAAAGTAGCTGAATCTGATTGGGATAATTTTGAGTTAGAAGAACGCGACGAAAAAATTGTTGCACAGAATTTAGAACCAAGACCAGGAACAACTAAACGACGTCAATATTACTACAAAAGAGTACACAAAGCAATTGAACTCAATGATCTATAATCTACTAACAAATCTTTATATTTTAGATAGCAAAATCATTTTCTGATTGTCGACCAACTGCTGACCAAGAATGTTATCTTTATTATATCCAAATGACATTGGAATGTCCCATTCCAGAAGAACAAAATACTCGTGGAAGGAAAATCTATCCACCAGAGGAAGCAGTTCAGGGTTTCGGAATTTTAACTACTAAGAAGATTCCTAAAATTAGCGCTTTTCCAATATTTACACGTTCTGGTGAAGTACGTGTTGCTCTATTATTAGTTAAAGCGGCCATAAAATTAACTGCTGAACAGATTAACAAAATTAACACATTCCTAGTATTTACGTTCTCAAATGTTCTTCGATTGCAAAAATATTTAATGATTTTTGATCCCGAAGCAACTGAAAATAGTTTCTTTGTCGTTCCAACCGTCAAGAATGAGGTTGGCATAATAGAAGTTGATTGGAAATTTTTAGATCTTATTGCAAATAACTCGTTGGGTGTACCACAACAAGTTAATGAAGAAGAGCGCAAAAAGACAACATTTGATCCAAATAAGTTTAGTGATGCTGTTGTAATGCCATGGTATAGAAATCAAGATCAACCACAATATTTTTATGTGGCAGAGGTCTGTTATCATTTGTCACCCATGAGTAATTTCCCAGGAGAGACATATACAACATTTAAAGATTATTACTTGAAGAAATATAACATTGCAATCCAAGATGATTCTCAGCCATTACTAGATGTTGATCATACAAGCGCACGTTTAAATTTTTTGACACCAAGATACGTCAATCGTAAGGGAGTGGCTTTACCAACTAGTTCCGAGGAGACAAAACGTGCTAAACGTTTTAATTTAGAACAGAAACAGATTTTAGTTCCTGAACTATGTACAATTCATCCGTTTCCAGCTTCTTTGTGGCGGGCTGCTGTTTGTCTCCCGTGCATTTTGTATCGTTTCAATGCTCTGTTATTAGCTGATGAAATAAGAAAAAAGGTATCACATGACGTTGGTCTGGGAATGCAAGATATAGAAAAGGATAATTTTGAATGGCCAGTACTAGACTTTGGTTGGAGTTTGGCTGAAGTTCTTAAAAAGTCAAGAGAATTAAAACAATTGGAAGTGGAAAGTAAGATTGAAGAAGTAGTGGAAATTATAGACGAAAAAATAGTCGAACCAATTGAAGAAGATAAACCTGAAAAAGATAAGGAGAAGGGTGATGATGAGGATGAAAATGTTGAAAAGACGGTAATCATTGAGTAATTGATTTGATTGAATGATATTTTATTTAGATACTTTTAAACTTTGTAGAATGACGGTTTGGAAATTGGTACCTGGTCTAATGATATGGCGTTGGGAATAAAATCAAATGAATCTGATAATGAAAGTGCTACTGATGTCGCCCCATATCATGGTTCACCAGCATGTTCTCAATCAATATCAGATTCTGATGGTACATATCAATCCGATGATGATATGGATGCACCCTATGAATTAAATGATATGAATAAGTTAGATGACGTAGATGGAACTGTGCACATTGAGTATAAGTCGGGAAATGAAGCTGAAGCTATTGAAACCGAAGAAGATATACGAAAACGTTTAAAAAAACAAGAAATCATCAATAGTATTAAGTCGAATGAAGAAATTTATCAAGCAACTAAAAACCTGGGTAGTGGATTCGATCATTATTCATCAATTAACATTGAATCCCTACCACAAAATATTGAAAGACAAGAAAAATCATTCACCCAAAATATTAAAGAGTTAAAGTCTAAGATAAGAAACGATGGTCTCTTAACAACTTATGATCAACGTTGCGATCTTACTGTCTGGAAATCACTAAACGTAGTAGCCCAGGCAATTGTTGGTAAAGAACCTACAATAAATGATCTAATACCATACATCGATACGACAATTATGAGTCCAACAATCGAATTACAAGATCTCATTGAATATAACAAACAATACTCGCTACGGAATCCCAATGAGATTTTTACAATTGAAGGATGTGGTGATAGATTTGATAATTTTAACGATTGGGATACTGTTACTTTAACCGAAACTGGGACCAAAATAGTTAAAATTGATTACAATAAGCCAGAAAAAACACCAGTTAAGACCAATCAACTACAATCGAATGAATTGAAGAACAGTGAATTATGCCAAAAGGTGGGAAGATTCAGTTTTGATTATCAACCTGAATTGATATCTCACCCGGGACCAAGTCCAAGTATTATTCTTCAAGCATTGACAATGTCAAATGCAAACGATGGTATTAACTTGGAACGATTAGAAACAATCGGAGATTCATTCCTAAAGTATGCTATTACCACGTATTTATATTGCACATATGACAATGTTCATGAAGGTAAATTAAGCCATTTACGATCTAAACAAGTGTCCAATTTGAATTTGTATCGGTTGGGGAAACGGAAGATGTTGGGCGAATGTATGATTGCAACGAAATTTGAGCCACACGATAATTGGTTACCGCCTTGCTATTATGTTAGACGGGATTTGGAACAAGCTTTAATCGAAGCAAAGGTAACATAAAATTATTGATAATGATATAAGAACTTGTTTAATCTATCACTTTTTCTTACAGATACCTGTTAGATTCTGGAATTTGATTCACTTGTCTCATTTGAAACAATTGGAAGTTCAACAGATTGTCGATTTGGTTAAAGGGAAAGCTATTGCAGCCGGTTTCCTATGTGATGTAAATATTTATATTATGATATCATTGGTATAATGCTCAATCAAATGTTGAATTCTAGGGAGACAGTGATGATGATGTGTACGAACTCAATAACATTAGTACCGGAGCTGATGGACAATTTTTCATTCCATATAATTTAGTAACACAACATAGTATTCCCGATAAATCAGTAGCTGACTGTGTCGAAGCATTGATAGGTGCTTATTTGATTGAATGCGGTCCGCGCGGAGCACTACTTTTTATGGCATGGCTTGGTATTAGGGTATTGCCCATAATTGAAGTGGAAGTCGACCAAAAGGAAGAAACTATTAATACTGAAAGAGATCCAGGAAGTACGAACATTGTAGAGAGAGATGGAAAGAAGTTCAAGGTGATATCACATTTTATTTATATTTTCTTTAGTGATACTTAATGTAATGATATTACAGACAATTTATGGTAAATGGAAAACACCTGATTCGCCACTCTTAGAGTATGGACCAGATCCAAAAGGAACTCTCGAATTTCTACTTGATGGATACTCGGAATTTGAAAACACAATTGGATATCAGTTCAATGATCGGTCATATCTGTTGCAAGCAATGACGCATGCATCCTATTCACCCAACCGTCTAACGGATTGCTATCAACGCTTAGAATTCCTTGGTGATGCTGTTTTGGATTATTTAATAACACGTCATTTATACGAAGACCCACGACAACATTCGCCTGGTGCTTTAACAGATTTACGTTCAGCACTAGTTAATAATACGATATTCGCATCGTTGGCTGTGCGTCATGATTTCCACAAATACTTTAGACATCTATCGCCCGGATTAAATGAAGTTATTGATCGATTTGTTCGAATTCAACATGAGAATGGACATCAGATTAGTGAAGAGGTATCAAGTAGATTATAATTAATTGGTTGTTATCAGTCAATATTAAATTTTTTGAATTCTTTACAGTTTTATTTGATATCAGAAGAGGAATGTGACGAAGTAGAAGATGTTGAGGTACCGAAAGCGCTTGGTGATGTGTTTGAATCAGTAGCAGGTGCAATATTTCTCGACTCCAATATGTCTCTTGATGCTGTTTGGCGAGTATATAGCAATATGATGAGACCAGAAATTGAATTGTTCACAAATTCGGTACCAAAATCACCGATACGTGAACTGTTGGAAATGGAACCGGAGACAACGAAATTCAGTAAACCAGAGAAATTAGCTGACGGTAGAAGGGTCCGGGTTACAGTCGAAGTCTTTGGTAAAGGTACATTCCGCGGCATTGGAAGAAATTATCGTATTGCAAAATGTACAGCTGCCAAGTGTGCATTACGTTTTTTGAAAAAGAACGGTAGTTCATCGAAAAAACGTAATTGAAGAGTGTTTAGATTAATCCTCATTTTAATATCTTTTAATTTTGTGTTCAATTGAATTATGATATACTGGATGAACCATTTTAATAAAGTGTGAGCAATTCTCTATTGAAATAAATCTGCAGACAAATAATATTAATCCAGCCGTTGATAAGAGCTGAGTTATACACTGTTATCAGTCAACAATTAATGATATTATGGGATTAGAGTGTCTGGCTCATTATTATTTTACTACGTGCTATCAAATTTTAATCCACTGATAAATTAATTGTACTTTCCAATATGATTTATTGAATATCAAAAGTCCATTATCTATTTGCTTAGAGTCAAATTTGGTAATTCAAAGTTGATTTATTTAAAGAATGCGCGATATACCGATGGACTCCGAATAACCACGCGACGATACCGATGAATGCGGTCAAAAGTTGGTACCACTGATTTGCAATGTTTTGAGTATTGTAAACTAACCGTATTGTATTGAAGTGAATTGAGTGCAAATGAGTTGTAAGACATATAGAAGACAGTGTTAAATTATTGCAATTTTCTAATTTTATTGCTCTCCTTATTTTATTTCTGAGGGACTGAGTATTAAAAACAACATTTCTGAAATGAGTCTTATCAAAAAAAAAGTTCGCATGCTTATCGGCAGAAAAATTGAATAAAAAAAATTGATTTAAATTCGATTTGTATTCGGTAAATTGTATCAGTTTTTTTAATTAAATTCACAAGTTTCAAATCCATAGTAAATAATGATGTGCAATAAGAGAATACATCGCCTTAGATAATCATTTTGAAGAATGATTGCGATTGATATCTAACAGTCGAGTCCAAGGTAGTTCTCTTCCTGACTCTGTCTGGCACAATTTTTGGTTTTTAATTGAAGAACGTGCACCGAACGTATAGCCGTTTATTGAATAATTCATCATCGACAATAAGGTAATCTTGGATTCAATATATAGCAATCGATATGATTGGTACAATTCGAGTGTGTAACTAAAGTGTCTCGTACTACAGGGTGATGATAACCCACGCAATAGTTTAGTCAGGACATGGTGCATGACTACTGTTCCATATTCGGCCAGTGGACTTCAAATGAAACAGACCGCAGGTGAGTTTATTTTTAAGTTCCAATAAATCCCAGTTCAATGTCTATTGAACTTAAGGTATTCCATAATTACGGCGACAATCAATTGTTTCAAGTGCTTCATAATCACTTACTTTTACTGTAAAATTATTTATTTATTTTTCAGATTGTGATTTCAGATTCAATTTCAAGTGCTTTGAATGAGGAAACACATATTGAACTTTGACTTCCAACATAAACACATAATTGTAAAACAAGTAGAAGAGAAATTTTTTATAAAAATACCAATTTGATACCAAAATTTGAAGTGGCTTCCGTAACTTTACATATAAATATTGATTGTGTTCAGAGAAATATTAAAATATTGTGGTCAAATCGTGATAATTAAATTGTAATTCATATGGACGACAAAAAGACGGCAAAAATCCAGCGATGGATGAACCCAAGAGCAAAGCCTGGTTTTGCTTACGTACCAACCTCCGTAAGTATAATTGTTTAAAATAATTTCAAGTACTTTATGCTAATTCGTTATACTTATGCTAGATTGAACATGTTGCTAACGTTATTACTCATGGAATTTGGATGCTTCCTGCCTGTTTTGCAACCTTTCAATTATGCCAAAGAAGCAAGGATTATACTCAGCTGTTGGCAGCTAATATATATGGGCTGGCTCTCATATCCCTATTTACTGTATCTACGTGCTTCCATCTAACACATTATATAAATCGTCACAGGTAATTAAAATTGTATAAATGAATTATGTAAACGAATTTAATTTAGTATTCAATTAATATGGAAATGATTTGGAAAATTTATAGGACACTTAAAGATCTCTTACACCGTGGCGATAGAGCTATGATTTATATTTTTATTGCTGGGTCATATTTTCCATGGCTAAGCTTAACGATGCCAGCACATCCGACAATAACGTTTACATTAAAATGGCTAATATGGATTTTAGCATCACTCGGTATAATATACCAACAGGTAAATTTATCTAATATTATGATTAATCATTCAACACTTATATACAATTAAAACTAAATTATATTATTTTAAACGTTTTAGCTTTATCATGAACGATACAAGTCGTTTGAAACGTTTCTTTATATCTTCATGGGTATTGGTCCGTCATTGTTAATAATCGTTTTTGGAAGCGGTTTTCATGGCATCTCAGAGCTTAAATTAGGTGGATTGTTATACATAATTGGAATATGTTTCTTTAAATCAGACGGTTTGATACCATTTGCTCACGCTATTTGGCATTTATTTGTTGTGATTGCTGCATCAGTGCATTATTACGCTATACTCTACTATCTCTATCCTTGAGATGGGTAACCACACCGAATTTATTTATATGTTTTTTTTTATACGTAATTTATTTTATCACTATGAAAAGAAAATGAAAACTTTACACATTATTGGCAATCAGAAAAAGAGAATATTAAGTTGTTACATTGTGATCTTTCATTATGTTTTATTTACAAATCGAAAATCGTTTATTTTGATGTTATTTAAAGCATAATCAGAGAGTAATTGTAATAAAAGTTTCAATGAAATTCGTATAGTGTCTATGAAACAAAGTAAAAAGTATTAGAAATTTATTACATTTACTTACAATGCAGTAGTAAAATTGTAAAGCAATACAACAAACATTATTGTTACCTAGTCTATTCAAAATTGATTAATATAAAAATTTGTTTCACATTATAAAACAATATTGATAATCATATTAGGGTCTTAATTAATGGAATATTAGAATTCATTTGTTATTATAAATTATATGGATATTATGATTAGATCTCTTGTGAATCATGAACAAGAAGCTTTAAAATTTAGTTTAGTTATTTTTTTTTTTATTTTTACTTTTTTAATTGGAACTTGATTGATTTTTTATTTAGCAAATTAGTAAATTAGCCAATAACCAGAAATACTCAGATATACATTATAAATAAGAATGATACCAACCGTAAAGCTTCCGATTGTTATAGTTAAACCAATTCAGTACATACTGTACATATGTAATGTAGAATAAAAAGAATGGGTTATTATAAGGTAAAGTGGAATGTCGATGACGTTATTTGGAATAAAGTAAAACTATAAATAACTAGGAATTGTATTCAATTTACCTAACATTTGCATGTCAATAGTGTATTTTAAGGACCCAATTTAATAAACATGAACGTATGTCACCGCAGTATAGAACGATATGTTATAAATAATGCAGAATTGTCAAGAACGAAAACATCCGTGTTTTAGAATTTCAAACTTCTTTTTTCTTTTTTTAGTGAATAAATCGTAACCGCAATCGATTTTAAAGGAAGAATGAATCTATAAATGAATTTCATTGATTGATATAACAACTAAATGAATTTTATTTAGTTATGTTAACTTTTGTGTTTCTAGGACAAGATGATGTCAGTATTATGATTAGTAAATATTTAGCATGAATGCCTTGACTCGTCTGATACGATCAGTTGTACAGATATGGTCACACATTTGTATTTGACTAGAAAATACAGCCATGTGACCCACATCAGATAAAGGAATATTCAATTAATGCCAGATATCTATAATTAAATCATAAAAAACTGTACCATATTTAGGGTGATTTACTAGCGATGGATGATCAACAGATGCAGATCAACAGTGGCCAAATGCAATTTAATTCCAGACTCATATTGAAGAAAAGACCGTTTTTTTTCTCTCTAAATGTTGTATTTTTATGTACTGAACGAAATAAACTTTGAATATGGGTCAATTCGATTTAATTGTATATCTCCCTCCTATTAACACATTCAATTAAGTTATAAAATCCCGCGCTTCCAAACACTGTCTTTGGCATCCATTGAAGTTAAGCTCTCTGAATGATCATCATCTTTCAATTTTCAAATTAACTGTAACGAAACGATGAGAAAACTGTAAGTTTTGTTAGGAACGTGTGATGACCATTTGACTTAGAGGCAGACACATAAACGACATTATGTTTCGGATCGGAGAGTTGGATGATCTCCGGCGAACCGGACGATTCTTAACTCTTACGATCTTCGTAGAGGTACTATGTGTGTTAGAACACACAGTTCCAGTCATCAACAACGCCAAGTGTTTCAATTGACATATTAAACACTATGCGTACATCAACAGTTCCATATTGATGTGAGATTTAATCATCCATAGAAAGAAACAGAAAAAAAAAAGCATTTCTATTATAGATAAAGTGGTACTCTGTCTATGTGTTTGCTCTTCACCAATGGATGGATTCATATTATATGTACCCACAACGATAATCATAAAATGATTAATTACAATATATTACATAAAATAGATTAAATGTTAAGTATTTTGCAATTGAAACATTAAAAACTTTAAGTAATGGTGTATATAATTCTCTTTTAATTCTTTTTTATTTTTAAAATATTATTCTGGTTTTATGAAATCAACTGGTTCGGATTTCATTTAGTGTTTAGCTGTTCTCCTGAACAGTCGTAAAGATCTCCTCATCAATTTTTTTCTGGAATTAACTCTGAATCAAGTAATAATCATTAAACCATTTGGATTAATTGTGAATCCATTTATATAAAAGGCTTCTTTTTGTTATTTTCGTTTTATTTTCTTTGATAATTTTTCTTTAGATGTGATGAAGTAATATTGTTTTTTAAGGAGAATAACTTGAAGTGCAAAAATTAATTCATTGAAATTTATTCAGACAGATTATAATTTAAGAAATAAAAAAAGAAATTTAGATTGAATGGTGAGTTTAAATGGTTTTTACATAACGTTTTGGAATTCAATGATGGGTTCATCATAATTTTTCATTATAAAATAGCCTTGAAGATTCCAAAGTGTTGTTTGTGATTAGTGAAAATATTATTTACTTAAAGAATTGTGAAATTCATTTAAATAAGAAACAGTTTTCTTTTTACTTTTTTTTCTAAATAAAATTGTGGCTTACGTAATAATGAACGTTTCATCGAAAATTTTCAGGTAGAAAATTATGAAAATGTGGATTAAACTTTTAATAATACCATCCATTATTTGGGTGGTCAGTGGAGCCTACATACCCGTGAGTATATTTTTATTTAAGAATACATAAAAAATTCACCCTTCTTATTGATAAGGTGTTTGTTCCAAAACAGTATCTTGTTTAGGAAATTTCGCCAATGAGCCCGGAAGTTGATTGTATAACAAAAATCGAATATAATAATTTAAAAATAACACTGATGAATTACTGATGCCGCCAAATTAAATTGTATTCGTAACAAAAAAAAAAAGAAATACTGACCAACTGTAGTCATTTAACTAGGCAAAAATCAAGCTTAATAGGCCTCGAGCCGTTAGTTTAGGTCAAAAGTTTATATAAAAATTATCAGGGAGGTTGAAACTTTTCATTGATACACTTATTCTTCCACTATACGTAGTCGTTTGTAATTAATCCGAATTGTTTTGCTGTTAAAAACAATCAAACACTGTTAAGTGTTGTTCCTTTTTTTTGTCATAGGCATAGAATCGGTTGGAAATAAAAAAAAAACTTTTCACAAATTAAAATTGTGTGTCTTTTGATCATTAGTTTTTTTTCTTATGTGATGATGTTCATTCAATTAAATTCCTCGATCATGGTTTCTTACTGAAATCTCTAAATGAAATTCATTTGCCGAATTAAAAATTGATAATGAGATTTCGTAAAGAGTTTTTCATAATGTGGAACACATTAATGTATCATTTTAAAATTATTTTTTTTCTTATTTATGTTCTCATGTTTTATTTCTATTTGGTTAATAATTATGATGTAAGCATGTGTGATCTGTTGCACATGGTATATAATCAAAAATTCAATGTCCAAATCCTCACATATAATTACTGTTGATAATAACAATTGTTGTAGACAAATCATTAATTAATTTTTGTCACTTAACTAAGTTTCTTTTATTTTTTATTTCTATTCAATGAATTTTCTTATTTGATCGTTAAGTGAGTGTTGTAAAAACAGATTCAAATGATTGAAATACCAAAAAGAATAAAATATAATTTAAAATGATTTCTTTATTGATGTAATTTATGAAGCCATGTGTTAAACAATTTGAATGGTAACAAAACAATTCCTTCAATCAATTGATACGAATTAATTTAATTTATGCTGGTCTTTCTAACGTCTGATTTTACTGTCAAATTGTTACTGGTTTTCTTGTTATTCTATGCATGTTTAAATTGTAAGAAAATATAACGATGGAATACATGAAATGTATAGTGATAGTTGCAAGTGCATGTTGATTATATTTAACAAGAAATAATAGAAAGCATTTATTTATTAATCTGAATAATTTTGTTATGTCGTTTAATTATTTCATTCAGTTCAATTCTATTTAAAACGATTCATTTTTATGATTCCGTTATACAAGTGATCATCCACTTAAACGAATAAATATCTTATTTGTTGAACTTATGCATAAAATTGATTATAGATTTAATTCATAATTTTATTATTTTCGAGTAATTGTGTTACTTAACATAGTGAATTTGTCACTTTTGATAATTGTTTAGTCCGTAGATGAGAATGCAATTGTGGGAAGCCCAGAGTATTTAGAATCATTAGAAAGACTGCATTATGGTTTTCCAAGAGTGCGAAGAAGTCCCGGATTGTAAGTAAACAATGGAAATTTGTATTTTTATTTAGCGGCAAATAGAAGAGGTTGTGTTAACTATTTGTTGTTATGGTTTTAGTCATCGCGGTCAAACACAATCACAATATTTAAATTTTCCAAATGGCCCTCAAGAAGGAAAAGCAGAGGCTGAATCAACCCAAACTGGATCTCGAGCAACAGTTGGTGAGTGCTTTGTAATCCTTGTGGAATTCATTCACTTATAAATTCTCTTTATTTTGTTAGTTGGATCTAACGGTATGGGACAAGCACAAAGTCAATCATCTGGTGGTGATTGTTCTGGTTGTGATGGTAGTGCTGCTTCATCTGGAGGTGGATTCAGTATGTTATTACATTAAATATTGAAATGGTTTTGATTTAATAATTGAATTTCATTGTAGCACCACCAGAACCGTTACACAGTTCATCAGGTGGTCGATCAGGACCACAATCCCAGAATTCAATTTATGATAGGACGAGACCACAATATACAGGACCACAAGGATATACACAAGGTGGATATCCAAATGGATTGACCACAGGCATTACAGGTTATTGAAAATATTAGTGGATTCATTTGAAATCGTTATATCAATTTTCTTTGTAAATTTTAGGTGGAATCGGTGGTCCACATAGTTCAGGTATTCATTTACAACCAGGTCAAGGTGCGGGACCAGGATTTCGAGGATCATCTGGTGATAGTGGCTCCGGTACAGGCTATCCTGGATCTGGTTTAAGACCAGGATCAGGTATTGGCCCAGGTTCTGGTGTATTTCCTGGCTCTGGTATTGGACCAGGATCAGGAATTGGACCAGGGTCAGGCATTGGACCAGGCTCAGGAATTGGACCAGGGTCAGGCATTGGACCAGGCTCAGGCATTGGACCAGGATCTGGCATCGGTCCAGGATCAGGAATTGGACCAGGATCAGGCATTGGACCAGGCTCAGGAATTGGACCAGGATCAGGTATTGGACCAGGATCAGGCATTGGACCAGGATCTGGTATTGGACCAGGATCTGGTATAGGACCAGGCTCAGGTATTGGACCAGGTTCTGGTATAGGACCAGGCTCAGGTATCGGGCCAGGATCAGGAATTGGTCCCGGAGTTGGACATTTAACTGATGCTACTAGCGGAAGAGGTAAATCAACTAGCGGTGTTCTTTATTATTATATTGTATCATTTCATTCTAAATTAAAGGTGGAACCAATTTCCTTCCACCAGGTGCTATTGGACTTGATGCAAGTGGTAGACCAATCTATCCATCGACCACTTGTAACTATTTTGCACAATACTCATAATTACATATGTTGAATATTTAAAAACAATAATATTTATTTTTAGCTGGACTTCCAACTGGCGGTACTGGATCTTATCCACCAGGAGCAATAGGAAGAGATCAAAATGGAAATATTATTTATTCCCCCGGTTCTCCATCAGGTGGAACTGGAATAGGATCAATCAATGATGGACGACCAATCCATCCTGGTGCAATTGGCGGTACTGGCACGGGAGATATTGGCGGAGGTCGTCAACGTTTACCTTCTGGTAATATGCCAGGTAATCTTTAAAATAATTCCTTTAAATATACATATTATGTATGTGTAATTTCATTACATTATTCCAATTAAATAAAAAGGTGGTCAAGGCGGCCGAAATGGTGGATTATTGCCACCAGGCGCAGTTGGTACTGATGGCCAAGGTAGACCAATTTATCCTTCTGGAACTGATACCACCGGCTCATCTGGCACAGGCAGACATCCTGTATCTGGTATTATTGATGTAAATGGCAATGGTGATGGAAATGGTAGACCAATTTATCCTGGCGGATCTTCTCAACAAAGATTGCCAGGTAATGATACACGAATAGTATTATGTATCTGATGATAGTCTATAGCATATGGACAGTATTAAAATAAACAAATTTTCAGGTACAACGCCAAGTAGTCAACAAGGAGGCTCTTGGACGCCAGGAAGTAGTGGTGATTGCTATTTACACTATGCGAAACTTCAATTGAATTTAAATTAATCTACATGTGTTTTTATTTTTTCACAGGTGGCGATGAACGTGGTAATTTACGAGATAACACTCAACCTACACCAACATTCCGTGGCGATTTAGGTAAAATCGATCAAAACGAATATAATAATAGAATTGGCGGAAGAACTGGTGGTTCTGGCACCGGTGATGGTCAAACACCAGCTTATAATGCTATATTCAATTTACCACCCGGTTTATGCTTAATCAGATGCGACCAATTGAGACCAGATCAAACACCAATAAGTATTGGAGGATCAGGAGGCACTGGATCTGGTGGATTAACTGGTCCTGATGTTTCACCTGGTAGAGGTAATAGATTAATCTATTTTGAATCAAAGCTTTATAATTTATTGGGTTTAATTTTAGGTTCTGGTGGTAGTATTGGACCTGGAAGTGGAATAGGATCAGGTGGCACTGGTATTGGCCCAGGAAGTGTTGGATACGGACCAGGTAGCGGTAGTGGTTACGGACCAGGTGGAACAGGATCAGGAATTGGACCAGGTAGCGGTGGTGGATACGGACCAGGTGGAACAGGATCAGGAATTGGGCCAGGTAGTGGTGGTTATGGACCAGGTGGTGGCGGATACGGACCAGGTGGATCAGGATCCAGTGGAACTGGTATTGGCCCAGGAAATGGTGGATACGGGCCAGGTGGTTCAGGATCCGGAATTGGACCAGCATCTGGTGGAGCTGGTATTGGTCCAGGAAGCGGTGGATATGGACCAAGCGGCTCAGGATCTGGTACCGGACCAGGAAGCAGTGGATATGGGCCAGGTGGCTCGGGAATTGGTCCTGGATCTGGAATCGGACCAGGAAGCGGTGGTTATGGACCAAGCGGTTCTGGAACTGGAATCGTCCCAGGTGGTGGTGGAGGTTACGGGCCTGGTGGATCAGGAATTGGAACAGGCATTGGGCCAGGAACCGGTGGTTATGGTCCAGGTGGTTCTGGAACAGGAATCGGGCCAGGTAGCGGTGGTGGCTACGGACCAGGTGGATCAGGAATTGGACCAGGAACCGGTGGTTATGGTCCAGGCAGTTCCGGAATGTTACCAGGAACTGGAGGCTATGGTCCAGGTAATCAAGGTGGTTATGGACCAGGTGGATCTGGATCAGGAATTGGACCTGGAACTGGTGGTGGTTATGGACCAGGTGGATCTGGATCTGGAAGTGGTAATGGATACGGACCGGGTGGATCTGGATCAGGAATTGGACCTGGAAGTGGCAGTGGATACGGACCAGGGTCTGGATATGGTCCAGGAACTGGTGGTTATGGTCCTGGTGGTTCAGGAATTGGACCTGGATCTGGTGGAGCTGGTATTGGTCCGGGTTCTGGTGGCTATGGTCCAGGAAACCAAGGTGGATATGGACCAGGCGGTTCTGGTATCATACCTGGTGGAAATTTAGTTGGTCCTGGAGGCTACGGACCAGGAAGTGGAGGACAAGGATCTGGAAGTGTACCAGGAGGTTATGGACCAGGCACTGGTGGAGGATATGGACCAGGAGGAAGTGGAAACGGTTATGTACCAGGCACTGGTGGAGGATATGGACCAGGAGCAAGTGGAAGCGGTTATGGTCCAGCTGGTGGAGGACACGGTGGAAGTGGATACGGTCCAGGCAGTGGAGGACAAGGTGGAAACGGAATTGGACCAGGTAGCGGAGCATATATACCAAGCGGAACTGGAACTGGATCTGGATCTGGTGTTAGTGGTGCTGGTGGTCAAGGTGGTGGACGAGGATACCCAGATCAAAGTGGTGGAATTTTGACTCCAGGATACATTCCAAGTCCAGGTAATCAAGTAGGTGGCAACGGATTATATCCTCAACCACTAATAAATGCTGGTGGTGGTGGGTATCCAGGCGGTGCCGGAGGTGGTGGTGGTGGTGGTGGCGGTTATCATACTGGTGGTGATGGCACATACACAACCGGAGGCGCTGGTGGAGCTGATGATTTTGCACAATCCGAAACATCAGTTAAGGACGGACAGGCAGCTGCTAGTGCTCAAGGTGTGAAAAATGGTGGAACTGCACAAACACAAGTATCAGGTACCTACAGCACTGGTGGTACTTTTTCAGCCAGTGCACAATCTTCCGATAAAGAAAGATCCGTTCAAGCACAAGTAAATTGGCATGAAACTTAATACAATTTAAGTGTTAGCGTTTAAAACCGTTTATTTTTAGGTAACTGGTGGTAAAGAAGGAGCTCTTAGTTCATCTCAAGGAAGTGGAGGTGCTGCAAAAGCTCAGTCACAAGTAGAAGTAAATTCTAAGACTGGCGGAACATCATCATCGTCTCAGAGCGGTGGTATTAGTCATCAGAGTCAATCAGAAGTAAATTCAATTTATAACATTGCCAAATGATTCGATCCTAGATTATAAATATTCATTATTAAAGGTACAAGCTAATGAAAAAGGTGGATTGGCTGATGCCCAATCAAGTGGTCCAGGACAAACGTCATCACAAGCACAAATTGGTTTCAGTCCACAAAGTGATAATGCTGATGGCAGTAATTCAGTATTCAATGGTGGTGGTCAAGCATCGTCACAATCAGGCGCATATTCCGGACAAAGTCAGTCTCAAATTCAAGGTAAATTCCGCTATGGAATCTCTTATCATGGGGCTGCTCAAGCTGCTTCAGGTACCAAAGAACAGGTTGATGTTTACCGGCAACAAAATAAGGAACTCTTCAAAAGTATTGGCCAAATTGGTAGATTAAATAGGTGGAGTAAATTAATAACTTTTGTGATTCAATCCAAACTAAACGTTTTTATATTTTAGAGATGCTAATGATGACAGCAGTAGTGAAGTGAGACTTCGGGCTTCTAAACAATCAACTGGTACTGATTTTTAGCTTTCCAAATTAATCGATTATTTAATAAATTAAAAAATTCGATTTTAGTTGTATCGCTTCCAACGAATCAAGTAATTGGAACCAATGATCCAGTTGAATATGAAGAAGACAATGAAGAATATGACGATGATTATCGTTATGATGATGATAACGATGATAGTTCAGATGTACCAAAGAGAGCTCAATTGAAACCAAAGAGCAGTGATGATAAAGATTCAACGACAATAAAACCAACAACGAATAAAAATAGTAAATCTACAGACAGTGCAACATTCAGCCAATTGACTCCAACCCAATCACAGTCAGCATCAGTTCCTAACTCAAAGGATAAATATACTGTAACACAAACACAGAATGGCAAGACGACAAAACATACAACCGGCGGTGATAAGGTACCAAGTGGATTCAAAGGTAAAGTTGAAGAGAAACGTATTCATACCCGTTTTCTTCCATCAAAGCATGCTGCTGCATTGGCACAAAAAGCCAACGGTGACGTGAAAGATGAAAAAGAGAAGGCAAACGGTTACGTAACCGTCACTAAATCTGTAACTGGTAGTATGGATAATTCACAAACACCACCCCAAGAGAATAAGAATTTTGAATCAACATATTATACAAAATCCTCAACGTGTGGTTACTTCACGTTCACGTGTAACATCGTATATGGTGCCAATGGACGTAGTAAAATCTGTCGGCCAAAAGCACCATCCAACGGTAAATGTTAACCGTTAAATACAAGTTGAACATCTTCTTGTAAGTTCTATAATAATTTAATTAGTGTTTAAGGAAGGCATTTACATTTAATGAATTTTATTTTGCTCGATTTTTATTTTACCACATAAAATGTTCAATTACGATTAATAATAGTTAGAGATTTCTTATTTGATTTTTTTTTTTTTGAATGTGTCATATTATCAATTAAACTAATATAACAAGTTAATGGAACTACTCATACTCAACTATTAAAAATTCGGTAAATATTAAATCCGCGTCTCTGTCTGTCTCTCTAATAATTAAATATTTAACGTGAATAGTAAATACTTGATTTTTATATCGAATTATTTTAGATTTAATAAACAAATCTGTTAGTGTTCGATGAATGCATTTATAAGATCATCGGTTTTTTAAATAATTTAGAAAAGAAATATTTTATCAGGCCGTTAGATAATTCTACTTAATGATATTAATTATAAATTCTTTTTTCTTATTCTCTGTTCTGATATTCAATAAAAAATAAATTACACCTAAAAAAAACAGTTGAAGTCATTAAGTATTCTTTTGGGAGTCTTACAGGTTGGCATTATTTTAAATTTTAAAATGGAATGTGATGTGGTGCAATCGAACAGCACTCTCATGTCTCATCTTCGGTGGTAGATAAAATGTTACTCTCCGTTTTATAATTAAGGAGTCTGCACATGAAATATAATTTAAATCAATTTTTAGTGTTCACCATTAGACGCAATTGTTAGTAAAATAGTTCATCCAATAACACACATTTGATGATAAAAACATTAACATATCAGAAAATTATAAGAAACCCATTAAATCACATGCAAAGCGAGTAAAGATATAAATAAAAAATTCAGAAAAAGGAAAACTAAACAGTGCGAATGAAATTAATTTACGAAGGAAATACCAAAATTAACTACTCATTATGTTTAATAAAACGGATTGGCTGGTGGATAATTGTACAGATTCAATGCAACTCTAACAAATAGTTGATTCAGAAGATGATCGATTATGAAAGATACAGGATTTACTGGCATTCGGTGGTACGGTTCTCAAATACGATAGACGACTGTTAAGTTCAACATACAGAGAGATAGAAGTATCAAATGTTACGTTTTAAAAATCCATATCAACAATTATAAATAGTTTTACTGATTTACGAGCATTACATTATGATAAAATTAATCGAAACAGATTCGATATACTACTTACATCCTCGTCCTCGGATACTTTCAAGCTATCCAAGTTAAGGCTTAATTTCATTTGTATACCATCATCCTTAACCGATTGATCGTTTACAATTTGTTTCGTATCATTTGTATCACTATTTTGATTTATTCGAATTTGGTTTGTATCAGATTTTAATTTTGATTGATTTGTAATACGCACCGGGATTTTATTTGATGCATAAGGATTCTGGGACGAATGTAGGAGATTATCGAATTTCTGTTTGGTCTGTTCAAAATCAAAGATACGATTTTTCTTTGAATTTGTGTTTGTTTTCGTATCAAAAAATGTTGGTTCTTGTGATCCACTTGATTTTGGATCGAAATAGAATGCACGTCGTAATTGATGAGGATCATCGAATAATTGACGTAAATCATTGATATTTGGTTTTGTATCAGATGTTGAACGGATTTCAGAGAAATTTAGGAATAGATGATGATTTGAATGGAAATTATGCATCCTGATTGTTAATAATGAAAATAAATGATTTGTTGTTAATAATTTAGTATTTGTAAGTTTTTGGGAATATATGTGTTACATTGTGACCCAGCAGCGTCCGCATTAAATAAATAGAAACGTGTTGGATTAAATGATTAGTTCAACTCGATGTTGGTTATTGCAACACTACGAATCATACAAAAAGCTTTGATTAGAGTTTAGTAGGGGATACATACCTTGTTTGCAAATGCTGAATTTCAATCCGTAAACTTTCAATTTGACTATTCAATTCTTCATTTGTTCGTTGCATGCGTCGAACTTGACCAGTGGCCGAATCAACTTCATCTTCAGCAGCTGCCAATTCACGTTTAAGTTCTTCAACTCGTGATCTGAGTCTTTTCACCTAAAATCAATAAATTTGACAGTTATTAAATTGATTTACTTAGTAAATATGTATAAGAAATATCATACCTCTCCTTCATATTGCTCTGCACGACGAATAGCATGACCTAATTCTGTGTTAGTTTCAGTATGTAACTTCTTCAATTTACCATGAGCGAAACGTAAATCTGCAATTTCCTTCTTTTTCTCCGCCAATTCCTGTTGATTGCACCGCAACTCAGATTCGTTTGAACTGCCACTAACTGGGCGATCACGTCGATCGGTACGGTCCTGTAGCTCTCGTAATTCCACTCTTAATTTTTTATTATCACGTTCGAGTATTGCCTTCTCTGTTTCCAGTCGTTCCCGTTTCCCCCATTCGGTAGCATTCTCAGTTTGTAGTCTCTCCAATTCCGATCGGAGTTCATATAATCTCTTTTCGAGGCCATCACGAGCATTAACTTCTTCTTGAAGTGAATTATTGAAAATCCGTAATTCCGCACGGTGCTGTTCTTGTATAGTTAACAGTTCCCGTACTGCATCTTGTTTGGCACCTCGAAATTCTTCACATTTATCACGCATATCTTGATAATCATGGGTCAACTTTTCCAAATTACGCCTAAGCGCAGCCTTTTCTCTAAAATAACAAAATATTTATAAGATATCTTTTGAATAAAAAGGATGATAACTAACTCCCTCTCAGCTTGTAATGACTTGGCAACTTCTTCTAAACGTAGTTGGAGCATTGAAATTTTCTGCAGAAGGAACTCTTCATCACAATCGCCTTTAGAGAGCTTTTCAATCAGTCGTTTTTCCTCTTCTTTACGTTCATCTGAAATACTCAAATCTGAAGCAGATAATACGATTGATTCAACAAATTTAAAACTTACCAGCATTCTTATATGAAGATTGTGGCTGTTTTGGCACTGCTCCTTGAAGAATATACTCTTCAATATCTAAATCACGAGATTCGCCTGCATCATTTCCACCCTTTATGATTAGACCATCCTCACTATTCACTATGTTATTGACAATGCTAGACATATCATTGCATGGTGAACCATTACCATCTCCTATATCTTTATCTTGTTCCTCCATACTATCACTACAACAACCAATTCGTTAGTTTACAATTTAATGGACCAAATTTAGATCAACATACCCTGATTTATCAAACTGCTTGGCATGTTTCATCAAAAGAGCGTGAATTCTTTCAATCTCATGTTTCAGTTGGACGATTTGAATTTCCAAGTCACCCTTCTCACGTTTATAGTTGTTTGCTTCCTTTGCCGCGGTGTCAAGACTAGATCGCATTTGCTTTAGTTCATCTCTCGCCTTATTTCTCTCGTTACGGACCTAGAAATTTATATTTCAATGTATAATTGAATGAGTAATTAGGATCTAAAGATATTGATTACTTTGCTCCATTTTTCACGCCAGTTGGCCGTACAGTCAGACCACCATTTCATAGTCTTTTCCATCTGAGCAGCTCGAGCTCTTGCCTCTTCCAGTTCCCGTTGTCGTTGACTCTGTAATTTTATTAGTTTCATAAAAGCATCCTGATTAAATAACATATGGCTATGAGGAGTGAAATTACCTCTCGAGCATCCCATTCTGACTCACAGCGGACCACATTGGGACCAACTCCTTGATTCTCTTGAACGTGTCTCCGAATGGGTGGAGCACCCAATGATTGAATCACATTCTGAGCCATGTTTGTGATCTAATATATCACTTGTTTGCAGAAAACAAATAATTTAAGAATTTGTTTACTTTTTTTCAGCCGCAAAGTGGTGCGAAAAATCGATAAATCAGTGGCTCAAGCTGAACACTTTAATTCAAATCACATTTGTTTTAATCCACTTCATTTTGATTTAATGAGTTTCAATTAACGTTAAAGTATTCGAAATTTGTCAATTGTTTGGATTTTATTTGCACTCCTTTTATTTAAGTTAAAAATTTAACTTAACTTAAACCCACTTAAGTCTTAAAAAGTTTAAAACAATTATTCGGATCTAATCGGAGCCTCAGAGCCAAAATAAGGAACGAAAGAATCACAGACAAAAGCATTATATTTGATACACTTGCTATATGCCTTACGACCCATTTCCTCTCAATGCATACAAGAACCGAAGAATTGTTTTCATGTTTTAGAGTGTGTGCAGTTTCCGAGTAGGTTACGTGATTTCTAGCCATCATTTTCAGAATTATGTCCGTATAAGACAACTCAAAATTCAAAATAGTGATAAGAGATAGTGAATCATAGATCATTTTATAGATATTGTTACACTGCCATCCGTCATTGATACTCGTCGTTGTTATGGAGGTAAGTTGAAAACACAAGTACATATCAAGTTAATCGAATTTAAAGTTTCTTAAAGTGTAACATTGTGTCTTTATTAACATGATTATTCTAATAATATTGAATATCTTGATAAATTGAAAGAGAAGTTTAAGACAATTAATTAATTTAAAATTTTTTTTAATGTTTGAAGCTCGAAATTGGAGGGAAATAATAGCCCAACTTTTAGCGAAGTTCCAAACCTATTTAAATTGTTTACTTCATTAATATTATAATTTGTCACGAGGGTCTCTGTTAGCGAGATGAAGTACGTGGCCTAACCTCAAATCAGAATCAAAACAATTTTTAAAAATTTTTCGAATGAAATAAGTATTCGAGTAATGACGACGTCATTTTAAAATAAATAATTAGTCGACGACTAACGACACAGCTAGTGGTTACTTTGATTCATTCCAGATTCGAAATTAAGTTAAATTGTGTTAAACACAGTGTCAGAACAGATACAGTAACCTTAGGAGTCCTAAGTATTTAATAAATATACAAAAGTCCGAATCGGTGAGCTCAATTGCAAGAAGAGAATTTCTCACGAACGATTTTAATGAACAGATAGGAAGATAAGATGCCCTCGAAACTAGAAATTGATATCCGTAGTCTAATCACACTAAGTGAGGAAATGGTAAAGGATGAGACTTCGCGATGGCGACTCCAGAAATACATAAAATCACTGGATACAATGATCGAGGAATTCGCTGAGACTGACGAGTAAGATTGTGTTATAGGAACTGACTTCCTCAATTTACAATTGTTTTTTAGAGATGCTGTTCCAGCTCGAGTAGACGAATACAAAGATCGTTTGGGCAAGATTAAGGTGTCCATAGGATACGTGGAAAGTCCCAAAGAAAATCGCCGATCAAAATTGAGAAACAACGACACCTTAGTTAAAGAAGCGAAGCAATTGTCCAATTCAAAGTATTACTCCGAATTGAGAAAAGATTTGCTTGGCGGCGATGCCGATTCTTTGAGGCAGAGAAAAACTAATGTAAATGCTGATGGTGGCATGGACCAAGCAGTTAAATATTATGGTGAAGTTCAAGAACGGATTGCTGAAGACATGCTGATACTCACCAAATCGTTGAAAGAACAAACCGAAACAGCTAATAAAATCATTCGTAGAGACACTGAGATAGTTAACAATTCTACGCAACTCTCTGATAAGAATTACATGTCCCTAAGCAAAGAATCAGAAAAGCTTGAGGAACACTCTCGCAAAGCTTGCAAATGTTGGGTGGGAATTATGATTGGATTAGTAATGGCTATATTCGTTGGTAAATATTCACTTCCCAAAATTATTTCGATGACAAATCTTCAGTAAATCATATTTTTCATTTTAGGTATGGTCTTGTTTATGAAAGTAATGAAAAAGAAGACTGTCTAAATTGTAAATAACGACTAACACCGTGACTACTGTCCTTAGCATAACTTATTTTAATTCTATAATCGCCTAATTTAAGTATTTAATAATATAAAGGAAGGGGAAATTTGGTATACACATCGTAAAAGAATTGGATGCTAGCTTAGTATTAAACACGCGCTTTATAAGGTAAGTTCTATAAGTGCATGTTTTTATATTTTAAATTTGAATTCAAACAGACTTGGATAATAAATAGAAAAAGTATCGAATTACTAAGGTAGCTAATCGTACTCCAAGTCTGTTAAATTACACTTTCGTTTAATAAACTGTTTGATAAATCTTGTATAATTAACTTTAATTAAATCAAATTGTGATTAATTTTAAATAGTTATTATTCAGTGTTGATATTCTTAAAATTCCATTATGTTTTATTTCGTTAATATAGTTGCATTGAAAACAGTTTACTTGGATACAAGTACACACTGAACAATGGCCAATTTTATTTAATTATTAATTTACTAAGATTTAATCACGTATATGTTACACTAATGTCAAATAATTGTTATTTGGGGGGGGCTACTATTAAAAATCACTTTCGTGAATCTTTGGTGATTGTTCTCTTCGACTGGATGTTATTAGTTTAGCTTCTGCGAATGCATCGCCTCGTTTCGGTAACACTCGTCCAGTTGATTGAATTTCATCCTTTGAGAAAGTTGCATATTCATCTTCAGTGTTCCGACTATCAGTATCAGAAGCGCTAGCATTATAATGATTTTCTACTATAGTAATATCAGGTGTATTAGACAAGCGGTCTTCTTCTGAAGAGAGCGAAGAAATATCATTTTGTATCTGAGGTTCAATCTGTATGGCTACGTTTTCTCTAGCTGTTCGGCGTTGAGAATAAGGGCTGTTCTCCTCACTTTGGAATTGTCTGATATTCTCGACACTGTTGATTTCTGTAGCGCCAGCAGGTAATCGAGTTGTTCTTCTGGTTGAACGTCTCATTGACACAACATTGCTATCTCTCATGGATATTGTCTAAAAGTTTTTCATTTTATATAATCAGAAGAGTTTGAATATATACAAATTGAAACAGACTGACCTCTTCACTACGGCAACGATTTCGTCTAATCGATGGTTCTGCATCACCGTTTGCTATTCCATTTGTTTGTGATTTTCTCTTCATTCGAGCATTACCGAGTTCTGTTAAGGATGCAAAAGATCCATCTAGTCTTGGTAATTTTAGAGCATCTTCATAACATGGTGGCTTAGATTCTCTGGCATCTGGTGCATTTGGCATTGCTTCTTGTTGTAGTACTATCTGATTGCTACAAAATCAGAGAGTTTATTAATTTTGCTAAGAAAAGAATCAGATTGTTGTTTACTATTGTCGTATAGATCGCATTTCTTCCATATTATCAGCTCTTTCTCGTTCTCGTCTAGTTAATTTACGGCCATGGATACAACGTTTGACACACATCACAATACAAATACTACTGCATACCATTATCACAGTGATTAACATAAAGGTCCATACTTTTTCTGCCGTACTCATGGATCGCATCGGTGGATACCATGTAAAAGCACAAGCGTGCTCCCATGTTCTTCCATAATGAGTATCGGGACTGTTGCAACGCATTTGTGAACGATCACCGATCTACAAAATAAACGAAACATTTTAACGGATCTTATTAACTGTACTTTGTAAAATACCTTTGCGGGATGTTCTGTTAAGAAATTAAATAGATCAAAAAACGATTTATCTAGACAATCACATCGCCATGGATTATCACCGAGAGTAATAACTCGCAGATATGGATTGTCTTCAAAGAATTCAACTCTAAAGGTTGTGGTAAATCGATTACCAGCCAACATTAGTTCAGATAATTCTGGAAAACCTCTAAATGTTTCATTTCGAATGGATGATAATCTAAAACGAAATAATTCAATTGAAGATTCTTTTTCATTCACTTACTTATTCTTCATCTTACCTGCACATACTGAGATCGATTGTTTGAAGTGTATCCGATGATAAGGAATCAGGAAATGCTGATATTAAATTATTTGATAAATCCAATTCCCTTATAGCGGGTAAATCATGAAATGCGTCTATATCAATAGAAATAATTTCACACCAGCTCATATTTAAATGAGCTAAAGTCGATGCTGATATACGATTTAATCGCGAAATATAATTTCGACTTAAATTAATGGTCGTCAACATTTCATTATGAGTAAAGGTGTCCTTATTTATTCTCGGTATTATATTGAATGATAAATCCAAATGTTTTAAACGTTTCATATCCATAAATGTGTTTGGTTCTATGCTACTGATTGCATTAAACGATAAATCCAATTTTTCAATTAATGGATTCATTAGAAAACTATCACGATCTAATTGACGAATCATATTGCCTTTGAGTATAGCTGATACTAGATTAGGGAATCCATGAAGTTCTATCTTATCCATATTACAATATGATAAATCAATTCGTCTTAATGATTCAGATTGTACATATTCTTCTGGTTTTCCCATCAACGATATCTTGGAGTTCTTTGCTAAATTCAAATAAGCCAATGATGGCAAATTGGTGAACACATTTGCTTCCAATGTTGATAGTCGAGCATTACTAATGTCGATAGACAATAAATTCTCTGACACAATTGATGGTATTGTTTTAATTGGATTGTCTTGTAAAAAGAAATGTTCAAGTGCCGGTAATCCTAGAATAGATAAAACAATATTCGATTAAATTCATGTCTCAGATAGAACAATAAATATAAATCTTACCTTGTAGTATATTGTCACTGGTTATCTTATTTATCTTACAATATGAAAAATCTAATATTCTCAATGATTCACTTACAATATATTGATTTGTATTAGCGCCATTCAACACTGTGATCGGATTACCCGATAAACTTAATGAATATAATTGCGGTGTATAAGTTATAAATTCTGTTGTTGGATTAATATATTCCAAACTAGTAATATTATTATTATCTAAAAGTAATAGACGAAGATTTGTTAAACCTTCTAAAGCACCTGGACGCAATTTAGTTATTTGATTTCCAATTGCCTTTAATTCTTCTAAAGACTCAAAACTATGTAAACCGGGTGGCAACTCCGTAAAATAATTATTCGATATATCCAATATGTCAAACTATACAGAACAAGAGAGTTAAAAAAAAAATAAGAATCAAATTTATCTGTTCTGTTATACATTTCATCTGAAGTGTCTATGCGAATAAAAGAAACAATTTTGTTTTTACAATTACTAAATAAATATTTTACATACTTGAAAATCTTCAAATGTTGGTAAACTTGTCAATGCTTTATCAGAACAATCAGCAATTGATTTTCCATCTTTCCAACCGCAGTAGCATTCAGTAGGACAGTTAATTGCTGCGACACCATTTAACCAGACGTAAAATATCCCCAAAACAAAGTACAATATAGACGAATTCTTTTTATCCATTTTTATTTTTGTATTTAAATCCCCTAAAAGTATAAAATATTACGTTGAATCAATGTTACAATCGATGAACCATAGTTACTAAATTTTTATGTGTGAACGTTTTACTGTGTTATCAGTCAAGTTAGAAAAATAAAATTCGATTATATTCAATAGAATATCAGGAGTGTTTTAACGTTATTTGACTACGAATTAAATTGAAGTATAAAATAAATCGCGTAATTTTCGTGCACTGTACCCGTGATGGGTATAATTATAACAAAACAATTGAAATTTTAAAAATAAACGTGAAATTTGATATTCTACGTCGGATAAAAGAGAAAACTAATTATCCTAAAATTGATACGAAATTAATCTCTAGTGATTCACATTCATTATCAGCTCATAACAAAGGGGGATACAACATTGACCGATTATCATTGAAATTACCTAATTTCGTATGTCCAAAAACGATATAAGATGGTGTTTTGGTCCAACCACTTAGTCTTATAGTTTCACTATGTTGGTGCTATTCTTGTTTGCATATTACTCAAATCGTGTAATTGCACAGTTACGATATCATAATCTCATCGGATAATAAAATTTACTTGAATTTTTTTTTTCTATTAATCTTGGGCGTGTTTCGTTTTATATTTGAATAATAATTATGATAAATGTTTTAATCAAATTTCACTGGTTTATAACTAAAACACTTGTTATCCATGAACAAAATTTTCTTTTAAAGAAAGTGAAAACATGTAATTTTCAATTAATGACGTAAAAATAAACCGATCACTGACTGGCCTTCCAAGATTATGATTTTTAAAGGTTTTTCTAAATTCCTCTTGAATCGCACAATGTTTGCAACAGTAAAACTGATTTTCAACTGGGTGATCGTTGATAGAAAACGATTCGAACATACTATGTAAAGTCTTATCTCAGTGGTTTGATACTAAAAAAAATGTTCGTTGATAAGATAACACATCGTAGCTAAATTTAATGAAACAGGTAACTTTAATCCATATCGTTTTGTTGTTGAATTAAACGATTCTTTTACACGAAGAAATGAAATTGTGTTTAATTGAATTCTTCTAAATAAAAATTCAGTGCACTTTGTTTAATATTTGTTTGCAATTACGCACAATTTATTTTGTACGTATCATCAATGTGTATAGTGTTATCAGTGCGATTTTATTTTAAAACAAAGAACCTCTATCGTACAAATAGAAAACTATCTATAACATTGGATTTTCCTGTATTTAATTTCCGTCTCTTGACTATTCAATTGTTTCAACATAAAAAAAAAGAGAAGTAAACTTTCATCATTTGTATTAACATGATTCGTTTATCAGTTCATTCTCATCTAAAATGTTATGACAACTACAATATGATTGAATAGAAAACAGTGAGGGATCGTTTTTCACATTCAACAATCATCCGGTTATATGGTAAAATGATAAAGTTGAAAAAGTTAAAACCGATAAAACTAAAATCCAAACTTTATTATCAAATTTGTTAAAATCATAAAATACAAGAGTGTTAAATGGTGAGATGGTGTATTCATAGAAACTATGATAAAAGAGTCACCTCCACATTTTAGTTAGAGCAAATCATATGCATATTACACTTATGACAAAGTCAACCGGGTAATAATACATAATTTTCCAGTTGGTTTGGATTGCTTAATATAAAAGGGCTAATAAAATTAAAATGTGTTTATGTAGTGAGATAACTCCACCTTAAATACGCATAAATGGTTACAGAATGCCAACAGCAAATGTTCAGCTTTTATATCAGTTGTAGCTTGTAGTATATAGCAAAAGGATATGACAACCTGTTGATTCGATACAAGATGAGGATTTTTAAAGCAACCGTGAAATACGATTGTACGTAATGTATTGTAGCGTGTACATAAATTCATGTAGGTGGTGTATAATAGACCATTTACTAGCAATCGTTTTACTCTCAGTTACCAGCTACTGTAGCAATTTAGATTTTAGTGGGGTGAAATGTATTTTCTCCCTTCGCCAATTTGGTATACCTTTTCATTTCAATACCGAACATAACTACAGTTTTTTTGGTTGTTTTATTGCTTTATGGTAATTTAAAATTGAATTATATTCCATTTTCATGTTTCTTTTTTTCACGAATGCATTACCATTGTACTGTTTTAAAAGTGAGAAAAATGTTGCACAACATTTACTCATCTTTACACGGTTTATTTTATCTTATTGGCTCTGGTGATGTGTTTGTTAGGGCTTTTGATATTTTTTTGTGGAAAATCTTTAACAAATCTAAAGTATAACGAAGTAGTAGTAATATTATGAATATCAAACAATCATATTATTTGCCATATTTTTCTTGATAACAATTTATAATGGGGGCGACATTAAGGAATCATGTTTCTTGAATGGTCCTTAAATCGGTGTCACTTTTATTGTCATTTCATTCATATGATTTCTCTTTTTTATTTTCAAGATATTTTCCTATTTAGTGAATGAGACTCTTTACGCATTAAACGGTTGTTTAGAGATAAGAAATGGAAATAAAATAGAAATTGAGAATACAAGATACATTTTTCCTGTTAAATTCAAGTGTTTCGTATTCCATTTTTTTTATTGTGGTTAAAAGAAAACGCATAAAGATGATAAATTCGTTGATGATCTATTGACTCCTACGATTGCTACAAAGATGATGATTATATTTTCTTTATATCATTCGTTTTCTTTATTTTCATTTCTTATGTTTTTTTTTTTTCGCAATACTTTATGATGTTAACGATTTATATTAATTTGCATAAATAAATCTGGCATACGGTTCTATGGTATGTTACCATTTAAATGGAATTCCCTCAATTATGTGTGATTTTATGTGGCTCTGTGCTTTTTGCATTCTTTATTATTATTTCATTTTTTGTCTGTTAAGTACATTTCTATTCAAATTTTCTTCATTCAGTTTTGGTATTCAATAACACCGAGAGAAAGAAGGGCATTATCATAATTATAGATGACGAATGCGTACTTTGATAAGACATTTCCTATGATTTCATCAATGAAATGTTTTGGTGCTATCTGCTTTTATTATGAAATTTTAACCAAAAATATTTCATTTATTTTAACTGTGGTGGTGGTGGGTGGTGCAATCAGTTTCGAAGAAAATTAAGATTTTCTTCACTATGATTGTTAAAAGTATTTTTCCAATTAACTATTAAAATAAAAATAAGATTCCATTCTGTATTACAATCTCGCTTATAATAATTAATTAAATACCAATGAGCGAGTAATTACATTTATATTAAATAGTATTTTGGACTTTAGTGAATCCAAAAATTTTCCTTTTGATTTTCATCAGTAAAATGGAAAATTTTCATTCAAACGAATAACTAAATATTTTTATTTTCGCTCACAAATTTGATGAAAGATAAAAGGGAAATACATTGATGATATTGAATTAAATAAAAATGGCAAAATATTATGATTTGTATGTTTTGTTGGTCAGAATCTATAAGCGAATACCTTTTGTAATTGAATACCATTTGATTGATAATCAAAGAATTTTATTTTGCCGTTAAAAGACCACCGTTCATCAATTGCGAAATGAATAGATGATGAGAATGGTTCTATCATAAACGTGTCATTTCCATTAAGAATCACGATTCAATTGAAATAGAAAAATTTCTGTTTTTATTTTCTTTTTCTGGCATTATCACTTTTGGTCTTCCGAAATATTCATGATCTATCAACCGTATTATGGTATATTCTTTCTGTCAACCAACACAGTATCAATGAACAAAATATCACGTTAATGCCGTCTTATATCAATCTATTCTGATCTTATCGATTTTCTTTATGCATACACCAATGATTTCACAAATTTGGACATATCAAAAAAAAAAAAAATATTTAATTTTAACACAAAATAAAAATAAGAAAGAAATTATGATCTTGAAGTGAAACTCATCTTTATTTTCTTCATTACATCTCAATTGAATTACCAAATGATTTTCATTTACACCGTTTAACTTGTTTTGTGTAAATGAATAAAGTGAAATAAAAATATGAAACATCAACTAAAGAACATTTTAACAGGAAATTAGATTTTTCCAAATAAAAAAAATACCCCGTAAATGATTTGGTATTCTTTATGAATTCTTTTTTCTGTATTTTTCTTCTTAAATGCCCTTACAATGATCTATCCACCCCACCGTCAAATCAACTGATAATAATAATAATGGTATACAATAAATAGATGAAGTACATCTTCATCAATAAAAGAATAAACCGCAATCGGTATCATAATAATGAAGCTACTTTCTTACCTTATCTTTAGCATTGAGGAAAAACTCCTTTTTTTATGGGTTTTCATTGGCTAATTTTATTTTTTTCTGTGTGTCATTTAAAAAGAAAAACATATTTTTTGTTACTCATTCTTAAGTGATGATTCGATTTCTTTTATTTTTCCTTATTGCAAGTGTTTTACGCTTCAATATTATCAGAGTATTTTCTAATTGATTTTCTTTCCAATTCACTTGATTTTTATTTCTTTCAAAGGGAATTTTTCATTTATTTGAAATAGTAAACGGTTCATAGTAAATTTGATTCAATTACACGATGTTTACACATTTATAAACTGTACTAAATGGTTATGAAGTTTTAGTGTCATTTTTAAGAGCATTTGCATATCATAATAAGGAAAGAAACAAAAAAAATAAGAAATCTCTAATAATAATCTCTTCCATTTGGATTTATATTCATAGTGAAATAATGAAGAATATTAATACCATGAATTATTATGTTTAACTTCAAATAAAAATATAAAATTTAGGGAACATAAATAACTCACTTAAATACAGTTATAAGAATAGAAAATTATTATTTGAGAAAATCCTTTTGTGATAATATCCATTGAATGAGAGTGAGAAGATTTCTAGTCATATTTTGGGTGGGTGAACCATTTGGAAACATTTGATACGCGGATTGCCTTACATTTCATGTTTGCCATAGTTCAAATAAAATTGAGGGGGTTTGAGAGAAAACCGTGTTGAATAGGAAACCCTCCGTTGGTTAGTTAAACAAGTCATATTTTTCTGTAATGAAATCGTGGGTACTACATCTATCATTAAATTATGAAATAAATAAATTCAGAAGATGAATTTAATTGTAACATTCATATCATGTAATTGGTGAGCTAACGTACTCATCTATTGTTCTATACCGTTGGATAGTATAAAGATAATAAGACTTTAATACATCAATTAAACGTGAATGACCAACTTATTAGAGGGATGATTGCTATTCGACTATCAAAAGTCGCGTATAAAATAAATTGACGCAAGATTAAGTAATTTGTTTATTATGATGGATAGAACAGAGGTTTTATATCTTATTTGTCTTGGAATCATTATTATCGTCATAAAATCATATAAATTAATATAATTTTCTTTAGTATTGGTTTTTATGAATCATTAAATCTTGAAATTATTATCATGATCAAGAGGATAATTAATTAAATCCATGGTAACGTACTCAACTGTTCAGTAAACTTCAACTGTCCTACCTTCAAGTTTTCGGTTGCAAAATCTTAAGTTTTTTCCTAACGATTCTGTCAAATCCATATTATCAATGATGATGGTGTTCCAATAAATACATTTTTTTTTGGAAGAATTATTCTCTTAAATTCTATTTACAATTAAAACATATAAATCAATTCGTATTAAGCATTAATTATAATTTATTAAGCGCACATGTACAAAATGTTTACATTAAATTGTATATTACCCAGTTTCTTGGGGATGAAAAAACTGATTATGAGGATCTTGCTGTTTTTGCACACAAACCAAATATGTCTTAAGTAAGGGGGCTTTAAAAGAAAATTTTCCTGTCTATCGTAGCAGAATTTTCCGCTCAACTCTATACTGGTATTCATTCATAAGTAGCGTTTTAATAATAATTTCACCATTTAACTATATGGGATTGTTCACAAGAAACAGTTAAGGATTCATTGTATGTATATCCAATAACAAAATATTTAGAGGGTAACGGTTATTTCTTTTCTAATTCCCATGTTAAGGGAATTATAATTTTGATATATTTGACTATTTGAAGGTGAACCATTGATTACCCGAATATCAGTATAAGTAAAAGACTTAACCATAAATGAACGGGGTCTTTGACGCCTTAAAAACACAGTTTTCTCTATGGGCTTGCTGATTAAATTCTTATCTGTAAAATATAAAGACTTCTCTGTTGTTTTTCGTCCATGAATTAGAGAGGGGCTGAGTTATGTCTTATGAAGGTGGCAGTAAATTATCTCCTGGCGATGATTTACCTAGTTACATTTTTCTGTTTCGTTACAAAGTTGTAATGTATTGGTGGCAGTTACATTGGTTAACTGTTGCCCAAGTGTCACTATCACTGTGCTTATTATTATCATCCATACACAAATGTTTCATTGGATTACCTTATTGCTACTCTTTAAGATTTAATTTATTTTCGTCTTAGCATATCATAAATATTAGCCATAAATTAATATGCATTATATTCCATTATTATCTACCAATGTTTTATATAAATTTTTATTTTCATTTAGTTTCTATTTCGTTTTAAGTAAAAATGAGCATTAATTTTATTTACATTTTTGCTTCTCATCGTATAAAAAGTTTTTCCAGTCAAGTAACAAATAGATATGAAAACGCGTCTTTAATAATAAAATCGGGCGGGTGTTATCTCTAAATAAACGTAGAAGTTTAATACTTAATAATTTTTCCGTTTTTACATAAGAATTCTACTAAAAAGAAAGAAGAAGAAAAAATGTGATACAGAAGAATAAGAACAAAAAAGTGTTATTAATAGCTTTCTCATACCCCTTTTGGTACAAGTTCATCATATGGATTCAACGGTTTTTGTTAGTAAAAAAAAAAAATGAACAGAGATTTTACACCCTCTAGGTGTTGTCTATTAAAACACTCCTCACACAGGTGGTAAATCAGAAGATCCCACCGCCATCCAGCATCAGTTAAATTATAATTTATTTGATCTAAGTGGTGTTTCATCGTAATTCTCATATAATTCACATATAAAGAATATTAACCATTTCGCGTACAAGAGAATATGAAATACTAAGATTCCGCTGCCACGTTAAATCATAAGAGAAAATGGGAAAATTTAAAAAGGCGCCAAATAAAATAATTTATAAGAAAATTTAAGACCACAAATTCTCATATCTCTTATGTGTGTCTTATATGATTGGTAAGATGGGATCGTCGTTTCGTTTCATATTTTTTCAATTCAGCTTTAGTCTTCTATTTCTGGTTAAGAACTGCAAATGTATTTTAAATTAAATGTGGGTTAGACATTATTTAATGCTCTGTGTGTGATTTTTATTTTCATATTCACCTATATTTCTCAATGTATTCTGTATTACCAAGTAAAGCAAAAATTTTCAGTTTGTCGCCTCCACCCATCCACAAGTTTAAAGAAATGACAGAGTTAAATCAGAGAGGCATACGAATTGCATTAACCAACTGTCTTCGTATATGGTAATATAGGAGAGTTAAATACACTCGACCCCGTTAAAATAATTTTATAAGAACATTCATAAATCTTTCAAGGTATTTATCGGTAAAAAAAAAAAACGAAAATTTTCATAAACGGCGGGCGCGACAAGGAAAAATGATAAAACAGACAAAATATTATTAAAAGATTGTAATGTTCTATCATATTAAGGTGGTTTTTCTTATGGTTATAACCATTTAGTGAGATGATTTTGCCATTCACAGAATCTCTATACACTTTTCACTGATGGTAAGGCGACTAAGTTTCCTTTTTCTTTCGTTAATGGAACCGAAGAGATTTTCAATTCAAATAGAAATTTTTATTCCTCTACTGATGTGATAACCCAAAATCAACTCACCCTGTGAATACATTCATCTATTCTTTTCGGTATTTCTTTTGGGGGGAGTATTTCTGTGTATAGAAACGAGTTATGGAAAAAAAGATTAAGAAAGTATTTCACCATCATAAACGATAAAATTTATGTGCATCCAAAAGGCTTAATTTTAAAACATTTGTATTAGAAAGTATTGCTATACATCCATACAGTGTAAGACTAAATACTTAGCATATATCATTTTAATAATCTTTTACCGTTTTTATTTTATACTTGGCAATAAGGTGAAATTTTACTTATTATAATTATTAAATTGGAAAATATATTCAACGGTTAGATAAAATAATAAATCTAATTTTTAATACATTTTATTAAAAGTAATTCATATGAATCCAATAGAAGAAATGCTAATGGAATTTAATTTTCATTTACTTTTTTCTGGTCTCCTCTTCAAGCTCATATAAGTCGATAAGATTTATGCGATCTAATAGAGTGTGTAAATTACTTAAAAGTGAGAAAAGACAACGTAAAGAAAATCACGCAAAAGATTTTCCATTATCAGTTGATTACAGTACGATTGAGTTATTCATTTCCTTATCATTTAAAATGAAAATAAATTTTAAATTTCTTTATAAAAACGGTTTTCTTATTTCCAAAAGGTTAATTCCAATTAATGCATTTCGTTACCATTAATCTCCATGGAACATTATGGATATTCTGTTTGTTTTTTCTTTCGTTTTTTTTTTGTCTTTTTGTCGCCAAATACATTCGATTGGAAATCACTTAATTCAATCAATGAGTTCTTTTCTTTCGCTTTTCAGAAGAAAGTAAGTATGAAAATTAACGAAGAAATCTGTCCCAGTAGAGAAAAAAAAAAATGAAATGCCAATTGTGCAAGAGATTAATTAAAAGCAATCCTCTTCATAAGAATGAGAAAATTCTTTAATGGAAGATTATTATTCTAGCTTAGAATAATTCTGCGTCATGCAAATTTCCTGTATTAATGTGAAACGGTATTTGTTACCCATCATCTTATTTTTAGCGCGGACATTTAAATTACACAAGTGGATGATGAAAGATTTTATGTTTTTGTAATATCGGCTGTTGATGAGCAGTAAAGCCCTCTGTTACTGTATAAAATGTATAGTGATTTGTTAATGGTATGAGCCATGAATATCTAAAGGAATAATCATCATATTGGAATGAACTATGTAAGTATTAAAAATAGAACCAACGAATCCCTTATTCCATTAATTATCCATCATCAGAGAGTGGAATTTTAATTTGCTACTTAAGACTTTTGGTATCTTTTTAAATATTTTGATGGTTGATCAGAGGTTTTATGTCTAATGTACCGTAAAACAGTGGAGCATATAGCGAGTTACAAGCCGATTTCAATTAGCTGACGATAACACTGAAAGTCAATGGGAAAGGATGCAGTTGATCTCTTATCGATTACTGAATGTTATAAAAGGAAAGAGCGAATCAAAGATGAAAATCCAAGCAACAGGAAAATTACTTCTTTTAGTTATTGTTGCCTGTTACATGAAGTACGCAAACTTACTGTTCTGAATTCACTGTGGTGCTGAATACAGTTTTCTTTTAAGAGTAATTGCAGAGTTTAAGGGGTTTCACAACGTATCTACTTATCTTTAATTACAGAAATGCAGGGGTTAAAAAAGTAAAACTTTTGGATTTTTTTTTCAAAAGTTTCAAAATTGTTGTTGTAATCAATGCATCCTGTCGGTGTACCAAATTGCATTAGTATTGGTGATTTTCCTCTCATACAAAGAAAACTGCAAGAAAATCACTAAAATTTCAAAAGTTCCAAAATTGTTGTTGTAATCAATGCATCGTATCGGTGTACCAATTTGCGTTAGTATTAGTGAATTGAACCGAGGATCCGATAAGAAGAAGAAGAGTTTTTGAAACTTTTGAAATTTCAGAAAGTTTCACTTTTTTAGTTCACCAATTTTCCGATGAGGGCGCCATTGTCTGTGACCAGGATAATTCTTACCTTCTGATGGTATGGTCGCCTGTTCCAATTGCAAAGGAAAAGTGAAGAAATTTTTTAGTTTTTCAAGAAAATTTCGACTGAATTGGAAAAATTGTAACAGGCGAACATAATAACAGGAGGCAATTATCGTCCTGGAAGAATGATATGAAACATTCAAATTGATTTTCTCAAAATGGGAAAATTCAAATGTTTCTTCTCTGATGATGTTTCAACTGTAATCCCGACAAATTGGGAGCCAAATCAAGGACAATAAACCAAATATATCGAACATTTATAATTATTGAATTTTATTTGATGAATATGTTTGTTAGATTAATCTTAATTTAGCATTTTTCATATTATGAATTATATCGCATAATAAAGAGAATTTTATCATTCATACGATTAATGTTTCATTTACTTATTCTTTTTTTTTTTATCCTTTGAAATTTGAATTGAGTTTGATTGATAAAATGTTATAATTAATAAATTTTAATGTTTTTCTGAAATCTTTGCATTACGTTAGCATATGATGATATTCAAGAAATAGAATTACATTTAACTGTACTTTATAATTATTCGACAAATGTGTGAATTTCTCTTCTTTTCTTTTTTTTTAAATTTAAATGTTTTCCTTAGACACTGAATTATTGCATTCATATTTATCTTTACATTAAATTATTTGATTTTCATTTAATTTTTGATTAAAAATTTTTGTTTTGATATTCATGATAATTACGATTAAAATTCATTAATTTCAATAAATTTTCTTTCTTTTGTTAATTGTTATATCATTCATTATTAAAAACATCTAATTAATTACTAATAATTTTCTAATTGTTTTTTCTTTATCTTTTACAGTTTCCTTATGCAATGGATATATATATATATAATTTAATTTAGGAGTTTCCTTTCTGTTATTTTTGTTTTAAACACTAAAATTATTTATACACAATTTTGGAATATTCAATTACAATTCACTAATATAATCATCTAAGATGAATCACGTCAAAGTTATTTCTTATCTGTTTAATGCAATGACTTAGTTTTCCATTCTCTTTTCTATATATTCATATTGTGATATCTCTTTCACGTAATACTCATGTACATAAATGGGTACTTTTTATAAGAACAAAAAGAATTATTTTTTCTCATATTAAATTTCATATATCGATTGATATAAATTGTATAAATAATATACAATTCATTCGCTAAATTCTTAACAATTAAGATACCTTAAGTGATAAATATAAATCTTATTGATTTAAAATGAATATTCCTTAGTTTGAGACTAATTAGACAAATAAAAACTAAAAACAAACAAATTAATTACATAAAAATTTACATCATCTATGGAACAATTTACCTTATTATCATAAAAAAGAAACCAGAAAACCTTTACAGTTTTCTATTTTCTTTTTCTTATGTACACATTACATACATGACATTATACATTTCACATAGAAATTATATGAAATATATAAATAAAAAATGAACATTTTCTACATTACAATTAAACTTAACACATAAATTCTAGGTCTGGATACTTAACAAAAAATGAGAATTAATATACATAAATATTCTTTAGAGTGTACAGTTCACTTGTACCAAATTCCACATTTCTTTTAGAGAAATAAACGTAAAATAATTAAATTTTTAAACTTAAAAACTAAAACAATTTCATTTAAAATTATCGAATCCAAATAAAATAACATAAAAAAAAAAACAGGAATATTTCAGAATTATAACAAATTAAAAATAAAACGAAATGTATGCTGGATGGTATTCAGGACCATCACTAAATAAAATGATTAGAGCTAAAATCCATTGGTATGAGATTTTGTTGTCTTCAATCAAGGTAATAAAAATTAACCAAAACATTTAAATGAATCCTTTGCTGATTGTTTAGCATTAAGGATTCATTGAATACCTATATCAATTATCCATTAAATCATGATTCTCTGGATGTGAAAATGGGCCCATTTGTGTCATTGATGGTGATTCATACAGTGACATCTTTAACCGTTTACACTTAGCACGACGATTTTTAAACCAAAACTGTACGTTCTTGCTCTCTAATTTTGGGAACTTTAGCCTATTGAAAGATAAAAGAAACATTATTCATTAAAACAGAAGTTCATTAAATCATAATAAATTAATCGATTCTCACCTGTATGCATTCTTATTCAATTCTTCTGTATACTTTTGGATTTGATTATGTGATGGATGTGTATTTGTTTCAAACCAACGCTCTAATTTTGGTACCTCTGAAACAGGATCAATGAATGTACGATTCCGTTTTCTTCGTTCTTCATTCGATAGACCAGTCATTCCCATATTTGGACCGCCCAAACCACCAGAACTGCCCGGTAATCCTTGTGCCAAATGGGCAGCTTGTGATCCTAAACCGCCTGGCATATACTGACTCATATACATAAATGAATGCGGAAACATTGAACTCGGTACCATTGTTATTGGAAAATCACGACGCGGTGTACCCGGTGATGGGGATCGATAACCTTGTAATCCAGTTATTTTTGAATCATCCATATCTAAATCTTCATCATCTGATTCTAATGATGTTTTAAACGTATCATTTGGACCATTTGAATCAGCATTTATTGCATTATTTTCTATTGATGAATCAATATCAACATCACCATTTGAATTATTTTCGGGATTTGATGATGAACTGATCTTTTGTGAATCATTACAATCTGATTTATCACGATTTTCATCACCACCATTTGGACTTAAATGATTCCGTTCATGTGTTGTTAATGATAATGGATGTTGCGGCGGTGACGGTGTATCATCATCAATATCATCCGAATGTGACATATTATCAATATCATCTGATTTAACACTGCCCGGACTCTTCATATTATAGTCAGAATTATTCATTAGCATACCTGTTTTCGATTCAATTAGAAAGATAAGAAAAAGAAATTCTCATAAATTTTTTTAAGTTCATTGTCTTGAAAATTTACCGTTTGTTTTTACCTGATCCACTTGGATAGCCATTACTAAGGATATTATGACTACGCATTTCAGTACGTTTTTGTGCAGCCCGTGCATTTTTGAACCAATAAACAACATTGTTTACATCGAGTGGTTTTCGTCCACGCCGTGATTCTAATGAATTTAATTGGATTACATAAGATTGGATTTGTTGACGTGTCGGATGCGGATTCTCTTGAAACCATTGCTGTAATTTTGGTAATTCCATTTCTGGATCAAAACTAGTACGCATCCTTGTCTTTTGATTTGGATTTTGTGTATGAACCAATTGTAGTGCTGGATGTGACATCATTGTGTGTGCACCAATACCACCATTATGTGTATCAATTAAATCACGTTTAATACCATGATTAAAATTAAAATCATTACCATGTGGATTCATGAATGGTAATAGTTTAGGTGCCAATGAAGAAGCACTTTGATGGCTCATTTGATTTAACCATTGTTCAAATTTACGTCTTTGTTCTTCGGTTATTGTGGTTGGTGGAAATGAAGCATTCTGATTACGGCATAGATGTGTCAATGTTACCTGTCGATGATAAAATACAAAAATGATTAGTTTTAGTTTCATTAAAATATCATTTGAGGTTTCATCATTGGTAATGTATCTAATCATATTAACTAATAACTAACGAAATCTTTAAATAAAATTGTTAATTACATTCAATTATTTATGAGTATGTTAGCTACTTAACTCCACCTAAACAATTCTTTAAACTCTCAATTGCAACATAAGAGTTGAGCTAATAATGAAACTAACGAATCAAAATCTCTATCTCATTAAAATTTTATCATAAGGTAATTGTCATCAAAGGTGAGTACCGATAAGTGTACAAGAGTTTTCTTTTTATATAATTCCTAATATTTAATATTTCAGAGTCTTTTGTCTTTAAAATAAAATCCTATATCATTAACCATTTTTCGCTATTTTAAATACATTACTCAATTCTCTATACTTTAAAGTTTTATTGAAAAGACAAAACAAAAAAATCACATTTTAACGTTAATCAGATTATAATGTATAAAATGGTTCGTTTTCTTTATTTTATTCAACGAAATTAAAAGAAACTAATGTACAAAATTCAAATAGATCAAACAGCATAAATTGTATTTAGAGAAATTTTTATAATTCTTTAGTTAAAAGGCGTTTAGGGTAAATCATATTGATAATTTATAAGATAAAACAGTTTTTTTTTTTAAAGTAACATAAACGAGACAATTTGTTTTATTAAAATGCAACACTTAAAAGAATTAAATTTTCCAGTGTTTTAAAGTCACAATGTGAATTGAATTCAATGGAATTGATTGAGCTTAAATGAAATGATTTGTTATGGTGAAAATCTCTCATTCGAAGAGATACAGTCAACTGTGTTATCTCTAATACTCCAAATAAACATTTTTTGGTGATTTCCATCGACTTATATTGACAGCAGTGTTAACAATTTTAAAACTGAAAACGCATTACATATCATTCTAAATGTGATGGTTTCGTCTTAAATCTCATCACTTACGAAATTATTTTCGGGTGGGCATGAGAAAATTCATTTGAGCATATTAAATTAAACGTATTAAAATTAAGAACTTTTACCGTCCTATTGTTACACATAATGTAACCAACACTCTCTGTGTTAGAGATTTCCACTTATGAACTCTTTTACATACAAAACGCCTTTATCTTTACGAATGTAAGGGAAATCTCTATGACGCTTTTTTGACTACAACAACCGAAAAGAGCTTAACTGGGATATTCAAATTCAAATTTTACATACTCAAAACAGCCTCTCTCTAACTCTTACCAATGAAATTCATATTTTTTTGTTATAAATAAAGAAACAATAATATTTACCTCATCTAAAGGACATCCTGTTGAACGTAATAATGATTGTGATTGAATCAGTAAACATTTGAATAGTTTATCACGTACATCAGCTAACGGTGATAATTTAGCACGTAATATTAAAATACGTACAGTTATAAATTGATAAATATCACCAAGTACATCAGCAATGGTTTTCATTGGATTTTCACTAATTTGTTCAACGGTTAATGGTTGCCAATTTTTAACAATAATTACACCACGTGCTGTACCAGCTACTTCCATTGTATAACCAAGTATTTGTAATGCTGTTTCAAATATTTCACAAAATGGTGTTGTTGATGGTATAAATACAACACCATCATAATCCTGTTCAGTGCGACGTTTCCATATTGATTTTGAATCAAATACTGCATGCATTGGCCATACAGAATCAACCACACATTTGATGGCTAATGATTTAGCTGAAATTGAAAACGAGAAATAAATTAAATTCATTTTACTAAAAGAAAAATGGAATAAAACAGTTATTAAAATCTTATAAGAATGGTCACTTCTTTAAGATGACCTCAACGTCTTGATCTGAGGGTTATATACTCTCAATATCATTTTATATGTAAATAAAGGATCAAATTCTCTGAATTTTATTTCATTGGGATTATAATTGGTCAAATAATAAAAAAAAGGGACAGAGAATAGATGAGGATTAAAATATTATTTTGATCCAATTCCTCATGAGATTTCAAGGATTGATTACTTCCTTGACAATCCATTAATCTCTTGTACAAATGTAACCCCCAACTCCATAGACTAAAATGCTACCATAAGAGAGGGTATATCACCTAATCCACTGTCTCTTTTGTAGATGCCTATATCGACTATATACCAATAAGTAAATACTAACAACTCATTCCTTAACTTCAAAAGAAAATCATTCAGTAACTTAAAAATTTGAAAAAAAAAATCCTTTCTTATCCATAAAACCTTTTTCCTTGAACGATACGAATAAAATTGTTCTTCAAAAAAACTTAAAGACAGTTGTGATGTTAAGTCAAATTCAACTTGATAAAACGGAACATTTTCTTGGATTGTGAAAATTGAAATATTTTTCCTCTTAATGATTGGGTAGATTTTTCGCTCCATCAATTTCATTTTCTCTGAATCCATGTCTAATGATGTTACTCACTTCATCAAGACTTATTGAATCGTTTACCAATTTCTGTAAAGCTTTTCTCACATAAAATTCGTTATTTTGTTGTTGTACGTTTATCTTTTAAAAGCTTCAAAAAGTGTCGCGACATTCAAACGGATGTATTCAATTTATTTTTTAACGTTAAGATTTTCTTTAAAATATTATATTCTTTTTAGGAACGATAGTACTTGTCATTAACTCAAAAACGTGGTAACATTATGTCAACATTGTGATCTCTTTCTCTTATACATTTAACCACAGAATAAAGTTTCATCATCACACCGTTAAAGGATTGATGTTATAGTATGATGAAGAATAAAGAATAAATATCTAAGTGAACTAAACTCAACAAACTGGAAGGATATGTCGCGTCATATTTATAGTCTTAGTACCCAGAAACCAATGAAAAAGGAAACGAACTGTGAACGAGAGTGTTATGGATTAAAATCCTTCCAAGTACTCAATGAATCATGGAAATGATGTTTCTTTACTATGGAATTCATTACACTTTTGAACTTCCGAATTTTCAAATATTTTTCTTTTTCTTTACGACATTGATTTAAATTCAGGTGAGTGTAATAGGTAAAATGCATTTTGATTGATTTAAATGCGCTACACAGTTAATGGTATATTACAGAGTTAAATTAAATATCCGTAATGTCTTCATGAATTTATTTATCATTCAAAAAAAAAAAGGTGTAATCATTCAATATAAGCAATCCGGATATAAAATTTTTATCAGTTGAAATAGTGAAGAGTCAAAGACACTCATCTTGTTATCCTTTTCTAAATTGTATAATATTCAAAAGGTTGGCCTTTCTTACTGGATAGCGATGGCAATGAAGAAAAAAAAAGGGATCGAAATTATATAGAGGAGATTAAGGATTTAGGAATAGATTTCTTAAAACCCTATAAAAGATTTGTACCGCTTTTTAAATTTTATATAAAATCCTTTACCTCGTACACAGAGTCCCCTTTTTTTGGCCTAAAACTCTCATCGTTTATATCCGCGTAACGATACGCATAATACGAACGAATAACCATTTCGGCTGTAGAATAAAATTTCAGTGTTCAGTAACAATTCTTCATCGAATTTACTCAACAAAATGTTTTTTTTTTTCTCAATTTCTTCTTTAACATTTATCAACCGAGTAAAGTACAGGACTAAAAAAAGGGTTACACGTTTGTTTTATAAAATGGGATTATAATACGCAATGCTCATGAGACATAGAATCCAAAAATGTCTCAATTGTTTAAATTCATTCAGAAAATCCTTTTTTGGATTTCTCATTTCTTCAGCTGCTTACTGAATAAATGTATCAAATTCAAGTAGCGTTTCCTCTCTTAACTCAATCCCATTGACTAATCTTAAGAAAAGAATGTAAACGACTCAATTGAAATAAAGAGGAAGTTAGGCACCGAATTAAAATGCCTTTATCAGTATTGGATTCATTCGTCGATTAATCTGCAATATTTTATTCTTCAATGTTTCTTCTCATTTAATTTCTTTATTGCAATTGAAACCGTTGCATCATTCGTTCTATGTTACCCATAGTGTTTAAGCTATGGGGTGTCTTTTCTGGGATTCATCCGCTGAGACACTGATAAGAAAACCTACACAAAATTCATTTAAAATTGATTCGCATTAAATAAATTTTTTTTAATGATTTATGGTTTGTAATATGCCGATCTGTTAGGCTAAGTAAAACGTAATAATCCCCTTGAATCTTTAATGGTTTTCTGGTAATAATTCTATCGACAGGAGAGTATGATATTACCGTACACATGGAGCTCTGTTCTCCATTGAACACGATAATTCAATTCTTTGTAATTTATTAGTCGCAAAATAGAAAGAGATAGATGATAAACTTTTTGGATGTTCTTAATACGCATACCCACCCCCACAAAATACTGACAAACCAAAAGAGAAAAAAAAGGAAAGGTGAGACATTTAATTTCATCGGTTAAAAATTGATTTGATTCAACACAGCCACTCTTATTGGTCTTATTCAACACGCGTATTAGATTTAATGATCATGAAAACACATAGAATTCAGATTAAAATAACGGGGCTTCTTTCAAGGGGGATGATACCATTTGAATTATCTCTCTGGCGGTATGCGTAAACATCACGTGTTACGATTGTTGTTACTTTTTTCGTTCGTTTAAGAAGCGCATTGGTAGCTAATCATTAAATCAATTCATAACAATTTTCCTATTAAAATAAAAATGATGATTTTTGAAGTGAAATTCATTTGTGTCCTCTTATAAAACGATAAAAAACAGTGGTCTTATACGTTAATGAAGATTACAAAAAGCAGCAATGAATTTCTAAAGAGGCGAATTGTACCGTCACCCACCCAACCCCCTTAAAATAAATAATTTCCATTTAAATTACTAGAAATTAGAGGCCACACAGTCAAGCATATCTAACAATAAATGAATGAGAGATAATATAATCTCTGGCATAAGAGATATTTAACATTTCTCGACTAAATATATTACGCAATGGTTCTATTTTAATGAAGTATAATACAAAAATCTTATACTAATTAGGAACGGATAAGCCGATTCGACTTAGAGATTTTATTTCTTCCACTTTCATTCTTTTTTTTTTTTTTTATTTTCATTTTTGTCTATAATTGTATACCATTGAGTGGCACAAGAGATTTAATAGCGAATTATGAATATATTCTATTATTCCGTTACGATGGTATCCAAAAAATGTTAAAGATTTTTGTACGCATCACAACCAATTTATTGATGTCCCGTAGTATGAGGGGGTTACCAAAATAATGATGATATGGTATGGGATAGACTCCAAACCAATAACAGTGGGTAGAGATTTAACACAACAACCAAGTGAATAAAGATAGAGAATACACACCAGAAACCTCACCTTTAGTGTCTACCATTGGGTAGGACGATATACCATTCAATATATTGTACTTGGTACATAAACCATTTCATTTTGGGATTAAGGATTCTTTGGATACGCATGGAAGAAAATGTCTCGTATTAAGAAAACGCAAAATACCATAAATGTAAATCTTTCTAATTCCAAAATACAGTTTTGCATCTCTCTTATACCTTTCATATGAATTTTATCATTCTTCTTTTAAATGATGAAAATATTTTCTTCTGTCTTGTTCTCACCATACGATTCATTTATTTCAATCAACAGTAGAATGGTGTGTTATGCATTCGCATCGATTATGTGTATGGGCCTCTATCTCCTACAATTTGAAAATCATACCGAAAATAAAAAACTGAATCTTAACATTACCATACACTTTTCATATTGGCATGGATAGATATTGTATGTTGTTTAATAGAAATAAATTCGTTATAAATAATAATCTTTTGGATCCCATGGTACCAAAACCAAGAAAAGAGATTTATATCTCTGGAAAATAGTATGAGACTTAATCTTTGAGTGGTTTTCCATCTTGATGTTATTGTTAAACGTGTATATGTATATGGGCTCCAACGTGTCTCATACCATCAATGGATATAACGATAAAGGATATTCCATTCATTGAAACGAAGGATTGATTTAAGCAAATTATGCCTCTTGTTATTGCCAATAGAATATTTCTGGAGTTAAATGTCTATCATGTTTTGATGTGTTCTCTGTATTCTACTTCAATAACAGGAAAGACATCATCTTATTCGTATACAGATACACTACTTGTGAATTTTATTCAAGTTGGATAAGAATTTAGATAGAATTCAGATATGTATGGAAGATATAAGGCAAAGGCTAAAACGGATGAAGGTAAAACGGGTTCAACAATATATGAAGAATATTTCCTCAGGTAATGTATTAAAATCATAATACATATAAACGACAAGGAGAATGGGAGGCCATAGCTTAACAATCTAAAGCTCTTTAGAAAGGATTAAAGACGAGAAAGCAGTGAAGCGATTTGTTTCAAGAAAATTTTGTGATTTTTTTTGCTTCTTCTCTTTACTTTGCTTTCGTTCAAAGAGAAATCTCTTACTACTTGGTAACGGAGAGATGAAATCATTGAGATTGGAGCACATTGATGGAACCAAAAAAAAAAAACGATAAGATTGGATATCATCAATATCCGGTCTTTTGGATACAAATTCTCATCTCTGGTCTGAGAGTTATGCCAATCTAACTTGAGACTGTTGTTTTTGTACTTCTCCACCATTTCGGTTTTCAGTATGTTTCTGTTTCAACCATTAAAACCTTAACTCTCATTTTCTAAGGTTTCATCAATTCGCGTGTATCGAATAAGAAATATATAATTCCATCAAGCTAAAAGTAAGCCACATATCGATTCAGTACCAAATGGAATATAGAGTTCTTGGACATCTTAAGATGAGGTGCAAAACAGATGAAATAAAATAAAAACCCATTTGGGGTTTAATCACCCAACCAGAGATATTTATTCTTATTGAACCGACAAAGAGGATATAGAAATCTTAATTGAAGTACTTAAGTTAGCTGTATATATGAATTTTAATCGGGTCATGGATTTTATTTTCTTGTAATGCTAAAAAGGACGTTTAACCCATTGATTTATATAAGATCTTTGGGATCAATTTAAGCTTCTCTACTGATTTTTGCCCACAAGAAATTCATTTACGAGTATCTTACTTGATTTGCTGAACAAAAACATAACAAACTAGCAAAGGGATCATAATAATTCATCTTATTTGCGTTCGGGTACTTTTCAATATTAAGATATCTACAGGATTATACGGTGAGAGCATCAATTTACTATTTTGATTTTAATTAAATTTAAGTGATATCTTCATATCCATGGAACCACTCTAAAGTCAATTTTCAATAATTTCTTAATAATTTTTTTTTATTCTTTTCAAGATAAAGATTATATTGCCAAAGACGAAATAGAATCCATCACATTGATTTACTTTACATTTTATTGTCAATTCTATTTCACTTCAATTACAGTGAATCATCTTACTATATCAGAAATAACAGATGAATGACTGACAGTCACCGAAATGATAAAGATTATTTTCTATTTTCTTATTTTTTTTTTGTATCATCATTAAGTCAAGATTATTATGATGAAACCAAATATTATTATTACCCATTTTGAGCTATAAAAAATAATTGAACTGCGTTTAATAAAAAAAGAATATAAGGGATCATCAATTGCTTATTAGAGACAATTTTCTCTATTCCCTTTCTCTGTCATTTAATGTTTTATATTTCATCATTTTTTTTTCTATTCGTTGCCTGGAGGATCAGATAATTCTCAAAGCTCTTTTTAATACCAATGAACTTGTTGACGATATCGTTCAGCCTCTACATTCACTTCCTCAATTTATTATCGTTTGTTTTTTATTTTCCTAACTTCCACAGTGACGACCACCAATTGAAAACAATTCAATTATACGATATGATACATTTCTCGGAGGATTAGGAATGAGTCAAATTAGCAATTTATGAAGGATGGTCAAACCAGATCCAAAAAAACAAGTAAATCGTCTTGGCCCATAAATGGAGATTTAATTAAGGTTCTCATCATAATTCAGTAAATTGCATACACAGGTGAGTGGCTCTATCATATTAAAACTTAGAATTTGATAAGAACCACTCAAATTAGATTTTATTAAGTTTTGTCCATAAATGAACACTAAAGATCTATCGTTAAGATACTTAGTTGTCAAGGGATATTTTCTTTATTATACTTTGAAATAAACTCGAATTAGAAGGATTTGCATATTCATTTCAAAATAGTTTATTTTGATTTGGTCGAGTTGGTCCAACATTTTTAATGTCCTCCTCCAAAGCTAAGAAACTTTTATTCTCGTTAAGACAAAACTTTTAAACTGATTTTGGGCCAATAAAGGCTTCAATGTATTGAATAAATTACCAAATGATTTACAGAGGCCTAATCGATCGTTGAATATGTTCAATTGCATTGAAAAGGGGTTCAGTCAAGAATTAGTTGAAACACTTTTAATCCCACTGACCAACTTAACATATCAACGACAGTGTTTTTCTCTCTTTCTATTACATTTCATAATCGAATTAAAAATGTCAGCTAAAAGAAAGAAGGATTTCTGTTTCTTTTTTTTCCAGTTTTAATACATAACGATTTAATCCAATAAGTAAGATATGAATTTTCTCATATAAGCAATCATAAGTATAATATGAATATTGATTTTTAAGAAATATTATGTCTAATGTGAAATAAATGTTAGGAAGCATTAAAATTCAATTGAAATGTGTATGACCATTTCTCTTTGTGTTAGATAAAACGTGTTGATTTTAACAACAACAAAATCAATTTTTTTAGTTTTTAAGGCTAAACTGAAATTGAGGCCTATAGTTCCGCAAGATTAAAATTTAAAATTCTCATTGAATGGTATTACCCATGTGTACCTCTTGTTCAATGTAGAAAATTTAAAATAACCAGGTGACTCTACTAAATACCCACACTGGCATATTAGTACGGTAAGAGAATCAGATTTAAAGAAAATAAATATATTGAAGAGACTAATACACTTATTTACACCTTTAACATAATTAGATTAAATATTTTATGTCTCTGACAAAGCTTTAATCCAATTTTCTTTTATATTTAAATGGTAGGACGTTGTTACTTCCATTAATATTTTATTATCATACTGATTTTGTTTGATTTTTAATCCATTTCATGTAACGTCATCTCAATAAAGAATCAAATTCATTGAATACAAATGATATAAAATGAAAATTATTTGTACCATTTGAATGTAATGTGTGCATCACTTAATCACATATTAAGACTTTTAGCAAATGATTATATTTATTCAAATAAAAACAGAAAAATCACAGTTTTTATATAAAATGAATTTAAAATTCATTACATATATAGAATAAGAGCATTAAAATTACACAGATCAATTAATTAGACCATATAAATTTGGTTGAATTAACGAGTTAATGGATGATTATAAAAATTCCTCAAACAATAAAAATCATTTTCATTTGATGTATTGTATTACCCCAATCAAATGCTAATTACTCACCATTCAGGTAAAATTCAAATATGAAAAACGATTTTTTTTTGTGCTTAATTTTTCTTACGATTCACTAAACAAATTTATTTCATAATTAATCAGATAAAAAATTTTAGTTCTCTCTACTGGTTCATTTTATATGTAGATGATTAATTTATTATTAAAATTGATAATTAAAATAAATTTTTTCATAGAAAATAACTGAAAAATACCTAACGTTATTTGATAATATTCTGTACATTTCACAGGTAAATTCATATGAATTAAAATTTTAATCGTACCTAGTTAGCCAATTAATATGTGCCTCATCATTGAACTGCATTATAGCAAAAATAAAAACTCTTTCACAGTTCAAATAATGTATAATGCATAAAATTTTCTATTTAAAATCATTGGTACCATTTCATTAGTCCCCTTTTATATTACAGTCGATCCTAATGATCGGATTTAAAACGTTTCATTGAACATTATTTTAATGTATAATACGAGAAAAAAATTATTCAAAATTGTTAACAGGAAAAAACAGTTCAATTGATCAGGAATACTCCATGTACATCAATATATAAATGAAATTACAATTAAATTCCCTTAATACCAAGAGCATTGGATTAAAAAAAACGCCGTATTTCTGTATGCCATTTACGTTCAAATTCATAACAAATACACAGACAAAATTGTATGAAAAACGATTATGTTTCATCAGTACTACTGACTTTAGTATTGCGTATGTCTCATTGTTAATCACATTGTATAGAAGAATAAACCATAGGCTGATTTCATTTGATTTCTACCCTTGATCCGATAAATTCAGTTTTATAGTTTATATACGAATTTTCAATCCCTCTTTTACTCTTGTATAAACCGCGCGTCTGCGGATAAAGGATTATTTGTTATCAAAATCCATTTTCTATATTGTTTAGCTGAAAATACATACATTCGTAACACTCCGTATCAAATAGTCGAAAATGTATTGCATAATATTGAATCACAAATCCATAAGGATAACTCCTGACTATTATTTTGAAAATACACCGTCGTTTATGTTCAACACGATGGGATGATGAGATTTGTGACGAGAGTGCATAAACATCAGATAGAATGGTAACAAGGGGGGTTTTAATGGATTAAAATCCAGTAATTTTCTATCGAACCAGATATCATCCAGAATCACATAGACGCATACAATCAAACGAAAATTCAATGTTTAGCCAGTGAATAAAGTGTAGCATAACATACAGAGACCCTATATCTTTTATGCGTCATTATAATAATATAAATGTAAGCTTAAAACTCGATCTGTTCTCTTATGTTAATCCCTTATATTCATTTTGATTTTCATGTTATTGTGATTGTTGAATATACAAATTTTGGTACAAAATATTTGTACTTGTGGGTTTTGCCAGTTTTAAAAAATTCAGGATCATTGATACAGAAATCATATATGAACACTATTGGGAATTGAATTGATTAAGTGCGTGTAAAGAGAGTTTTCTTTGACTGTGGTTGGCTTTTTTTTTGGAATTGTTCCGTTTGAACTTTCCCACAAAAATTGCAAATAATTATTTATTTAGAGAATTCTCTCATTGAAAAAGGACGAAACTCAAGTATCATTCAATTACCATGTTGTACCAATTAGTAGCAATTCGGATTTCCGTTTATTCTTCCCTTAATCATTAAATCCTTTTGGTAGAATTTAATGATTCACAAAAACTAAATCAGATAATACGAGGGATAAAAGTGCAAAACAGATTTCTCGCAAAATTGTTCAATTATATGTAGAATGTTCATATAAATTGATCGAAACATTTTTGTGAGTTTCAGTTACATACGAATTGAATATTTACATCACAATCCATATGGAGATGTAATTGAGGTGTGCAGCCATACACACACTCACACAGTTTTAATAGAATACATAATCTGATCGTTTAATAGTGAATCATAGTTATAATCTCAAATAATCAGTATTTCACTGGACATCCTTCATAGATCCCTCTGTCTCTTCTAAACTTTGGTCGCAATGAAATTTAAATTCAAAAATATATCGAATTTAGTCCTCTAAATAAAAATGAATCAATGGAAAATGTTTGATGATTAGGAATGACGCATTTGGAATAGGGATTAAAAAAATCAATGACGATGAATTTATAATGGGTACACATTCATTTAGAATTAATCCTACATCTCTGGTTACCATTCCCGCGTTAAATTCATACAATTGAACTCAATTTATCTCATTCTCTCACTCTCTTCTACATAATACACGTTTTATTCTAACAAATTTTAATGATGATTTGAAAATACACACGCACAATTGTACCAAAAATTTACTTTTCAATAAAATTCATCAGCTAAAAACCACGAAAATTAAATCCCCGTTTACACACATTCCAAAATAAAATGAGGAAAAATTATACGTTTTGAGGTCGTTCACCATGGATTTTCCAAATGTATTTTTATTTTAACTCCAGTTTATTTACCAATCATAAGGATTTAGTATAGACGCCTATACATAATAATATGGAAATTGTTAAGCAACCAAAAGAGAGATAGAGAGAGAATGAAGTAAAATGACAAACATGAATGCATTAATCGGTTAGCTTGATTCAATGGCATTGAGATCAGTTTTTCTATATACTTTACCTGGGAAAACATGACGTGATACGGATTAGCAAATAAATACCAAAAATGCAGAAAATTTTACTACACACTGATTGATATCAAATCGTATTGAATGCAATTTTTACCTCCCATAACCCATCGAACAGAAAAAAGTAATGGAAACAAATCCCGGTCAATCAATGAGTGCAACCCGATGAATATACAAAATCATAATCCATAATCAATTGGAAATGATATCTCTCTTTCCCGCCAGAAAATTTTAAAAGGGTTTTTCAATTCATTTGTATGCACGGACACTGATTAACTGGGGGTGTGTGTGTGCGTATGTGTCACCTTCTTTCCACATGCATTAATTGCCTAACATTTAACGCGAGATATAAAATGCATTTACACTGTAAATACGGTAAACTATAAACATTTATTGTTGCAATGTAACGCGATTCAATTGATGATGGATCAAGTACAGTATTAACCATAGATAGCTAAAATATGAATACAATTACCGAGTGAAATTAAAACATTTAATAGATTTATTTTCTGGTTACAATGTGAACGTGCATAAATCATAATCCATCAAAATCATAATAAACATGATTTTATTTTTCTTTTTCCTTTTAATTCTTTTTTTGTTATTGCGAAAATTTTCCAATTTTTGGTATGATTTCAAAAAAGTCGCATTAAAATCATTTGGAATAACATAAACCTCAATTGTACAGTAGAACGATACATTTCTAATAATAAAATTGTTTAGGATTTTCCGCCACCGCATCATTCCCTTTGAATCGTGTATGATGAGATTATGCTCGCAGTTTGATAGTAAATTCATATTTATGGATTAATCTTAACAATATTCGGTGAGGCTAGGCAACATAAACATCATTATGTAATATATATTACAGCACAACAACAACGATTTTTGGGATTAATTCACAAACATACACATAAAATTCAATGTCTGTTCATAGTGGAAAGAGGTGAATCGGCTTTAACCAGAGTAACAATAGCAACTTGGATTATGACATAAAGCTTATGGCTGAATAATATCATCCAGACTATCACCGTTGATTCTATACTCTATCCATTTTCACTGTATTTCCCTTTTTATCCGAATTAAATGAACAAAAATTGTATCCAAACACAACGAAAAAATTTATTTCTGATTTAGGATGCAAACGATTTGGATTTTCATATGGTTTTGGCCCACCATATTAAGACTTCAGTTACTACATGTTACCATTATTATATTCATTTCCATCTATAAGCTTTCATTCAAATGGAACAGCAAACGTATTTAATTCCAGACACACATAAAAGGTATTAATCTAATCCGATAATACAAATCTTCTTCACTTTCTCATTCATATATTGAATATAATTTTATAAAATTCAACGGTGTTATGAATCATTGCCATGGTATAATCATTTGATGGATCTTTATATTTCATCTACATATATCATTTCACATGTACGGATGTAAAAATAACAGTGAATAATTTCATTATCCCTTCATCCATATCGCATTAGGATTAGACTCAAACCATACACGAATGCCACACAGCATTTATAGCTCTGCCTATCATCATAATATTATATTCTTCCTAAAAACAATTCATCTTTTTAGTCACTATACACACACATACACACCAGAATTCACTGAATATTCAAAAAAGAAAATTCTATTACCCCTTGACGGAAATTGTTTTTACTCAAGAAAAATCTCTAAAGATATCCAAAGACAAATCGTGCACAGTATGAGATAAATACATTGAGTACCGTATACAGAAAAAAAAAATGAAAATAGAAAACAACGATATAGGATTAGGGATAAAGGAAGTAAAATCATCGAATACATGATGTCTCTCTCACCCAATTCAAAAGTTTAGCGACAAATAACAGATTCATTTTTATACACAGAGTTGTATAGATCTCAATGAAATTTTCCAAATATTTATTCAAGCGAATGATGTTGTCTACGAACGGTCTCTAACTACCCATCACCACCACCCCCCAATGTAATATGATGGTATTAAAAATGAGTTCGGTGGAACACACATTTACCTCGTTGACGAATTACCCGAAAAAAAACAAGAAATGTTATATAAGAGACGACAATTCAATGGAAAAAGGGAAATGAATTTTCTACGTATGCCAATGGGATAGAAGATCGTTTTTATCCTTTTATCTGGATTTAGACGTAATCCCATCAGCTGTGCACGAGGATAACGGATTTATATTATTCAGTAGCATAAATGATTTCTTCTATCTCTTCCCTCCTTATGTTCGTAAGTAAGAAGATGCGTAAAGATGTATCGTATTTAGTTTTAAGATCGGATCAATATCCGTATAGGATAAAAGGATAGTAACAAAACAAGATAGATGTATCATCCAATTCAATCGTACACGTTTAGATGGTTCACCATACCAAATCTTATACTTAGTTTTACATTTGATTCCCGGTTTTCATTCTTCCTTTCTTTTTATTTCTCGTTTAATTTTAAGCCGATATCAGAGTTTTGCTTGAAAATATGGTAAAGTGAGTGATACCCTTTTTTTACTTTTGCATCATATCAACCGGATATTTTATTCTTAGTATTTTTCTGTTTTGCGTTATTCTATGAATATCCAACTAATATTGTACTCTGCATTGATTCAAATGAAATCATATGTATGATATGAATGTATCCGTTTGATAGTGATATGGTTAAACAGCGAAGCGATTTAAACCCAAAACACACTATACAATTGGCTCACACATAATCAAACGATTTGAGAATAAAAGAAAGATGAAATTCTCATCTCACGAAAACATTGTATTCTCTCTTCACTAACACCATAATCCAATCCGTAACTGTAAAATTACTACGGGAGTTTTTATCGTCTGATGCTTCTACGTTGGATTAAATTTAGCTTGGTGTTCCTTTATGGATATGATCCCATTTTATTCTATGTTAAAACGTAACAGAAAATTTTATGAACACACCATCTTATTGTAATATTGAAATCAACCTTTAACACAATTGAGTTACGATAAAAGATGAATATAAAAAAGGAAGAATCCTTAATCCCATTGAATATGTTAATATTTTAATCCTTAACAAGTTTATTGAACAACACACACTCATACACACATCGTGTAAAATCACGTGTGATTCTCCCCATCATTATCATAACCAGAGCTCTATCAAAGATTCTGTGACACTCACTGTCACAAACATTCAAAAGAGAGATTCACTTAAATCCTCTTCGATATTTCTCTATACGGAAGTAACAACAGATCAAAATATTCGTATTGAATAAAAACGCGGGTAAAAAGGTTGTCCCATACACACACACACACACACACGTATAACCCAACTAATCCGTTTTATATGCAATAAAATATAAAGGAAGTGAATATACGATAACAGATTTTCATTTGAAACGCAGATATTGTCATTTTATACCGTTAGATGGATTTCAGATTGAATATCCACACATCACAGCCGTTGTATGTGAACAGGAAACATAAAAATCATAAAAAGTATCATAGACTTCCACATACGCATCGACATATCCATTAAAACACAAGAGATAAATACCAAAAAGAAAAAGTGACAATAAAATAGAAGAAAGTGTTAATACTCACCACCCATTTTGGATAAATCGAATTGTCTGTTATCCGTTGTAACACCAGATAGGAAATTATTATGCAATAAACTTGATGCTCCATTGAGACCATTGAGTGCGCCCAATCCATTTAAACCATTCAATCCATTCAAACCATTTTCATGCATATGGGAATTTGTAAATAAACGATTTGGTTTACCACTAGATGTACTACTGCTGCTACCATTACCATTAACTGGTGTTGAACGATTTGGTGTTGTATCAATCTGTTGATTATTAACTGGTATATCATCAGCACTAGAACAACCGGCACCACTATTTGGATTTTCTTTTGAACTGCCACTCGAATCATTGGGACTTTTCATTGAATCTGAACCACTTTGTGGCGGTGATAGTGTATCAGTCGGTTCCTTCTTTACTGGTGATTTATTTCGTGTCAATGCTAATGCTTGTGTCTGTGGAATAAAACAAATAAGAATATTAATATTTTTTTATTAAAAATTTCTGCTCTTTTAACTTTAAACGAAATCATATTTCAATCAATATTGAAAGTCACATTGAATCAATTGATCCAATAAGATTATGCACAGATTGTTTCTTTTTGTTCCCATTTCTATAATTGTGAAACAATTTTTATATTGGATCAGAAATCAGTTTGTTAGTGGTCTTTATACTAAATACATTTATGTTCTCTATTTCATTGGTATATCAAAATCGATTTAATAAAGTGTAAAATGCCAAAACAATTGGGGTTAATTTATATTAATTCTACATCGCATTTCATACTTATAGTTTAGATCGAATTGATCGCATTTCATTCTCTCAGTTTCTTTTAGCCATTTAAGATGATAGTAAGAGACATTGGATAATATTTAATGTATGATATGTTTCTGTGAGTACACACAAATAATAAAAATTCTTTTTGGCTAACAAACGACACAGATATAAAATTTCTTCTTAGTTTTGCCTTCATAAAGTTATAAAAACAAAATTGTGGGGGACCAAATAGCGCCATAAACCCAAAGTAATTTAAGATGCAAAGAATGATGAATCAAAGATACGTTATTTATCTTATTTTGATGACAGCAAATGTATCAAGAATATTTTTTTAATGGAACAATTTGTATGACCATTGGATACCATGGAACAAATTGAAATAAAGTAATTGAAGTGAAATCAACACGATAAATTAAGATGTATTACAATCATATGGCGACGGATTAATCTTTTAATTATTAAACTAATAGATGGATGACTTAGTCAGTCTATGGTTATTATGTGGAATCAATAATTCATTTAGTTAAAAAAAAAAATAATGTAATCGTTTTATGACCAACCACCACATGATTAGATTTCATAAAAAAAATTTAAGTAAAACTGGACATTGATGATGTATCCAACTGATCTTCGATTTTATTAATCGACACTGCAAATATTATGTTCTCCATCATTGTACACAGTCAAGTAAAGTCATAGCTACTGGAATGGTTACCAATTAAATTCCAGGGGCATAAACATTTTTGTGCGACTTTAAGTCGCTTTTATTTCAATGTTCCATATATTTGAATTGATAAAACATATAATATTAATATTTTTTGCGTCACAGATTGATCTTTTGTATATTAAGTCTAATCTGTTAGGTCAATCGATGTTAAGTAGAATCACGAATATATCGTAATTTTTGTTATATGAACAAATTCAAATTATAATTCAAAACCATTTCGAATAAATATAAATACCAAATTGGTGAAATAATAAAATTTTATACTTAAATAGAATAAAACTATAAAATTCACGGAAAGACGACATTAGATTGTCTTTCCCCAAACCAAGATCACTTGAGGTACATACATTGATCAAACATAAAACTCTAATTGTTTTCGATTTACCGATAAATAAAGTCAATAATAAAAACTAAAGTGATTTTAATAAATGTGTCAAACTGATTATTAATGTTTATTCCACTTTAAATGAATCTCCATTCATTTTATGATTTTTAACCCAAAGAAAAAATCGAAAGAAATCAGAACAGAGTATCGAATGAAGGAAGTGAGAATTTTTTTTATCTATCAATGAATTAAATGATGGGAAAATCTCTTCCTTAAATCTGACGATGAACGTATCACACTACTTCTATATTTCTGAGAAGGCGCACGTCTTATATCCAAGATGAGAATGAAAACACTTCTACCGAATAAACTTTTCTTTACAACTGAATTATTAAGAGAATAGCACATCCTCAATTCAGTTGAGGTATGCAACACACTTCATTAGTGTTACCTCTTCGCACTTGAACTGTTCTGTACTTTTACAACCACGTCTTAATTTTCGGTTGATATAGTAAAACTTGTGACGATAAACTCATAAGAATTTTCCACTACGTTAGATTACGCCATACAATTTTATGACTCAAGGGTGCCCCATTGAAAAAATAAAAAAATACCCTCCGTTTGCCTCATATCATCTAAATTGAACGTGAATAGCCAACACATAAATCTTTTATCATAATGAATATTATACTTAACCAGAATAACCAACAAAGTATACGCGATTATTAAAATGAAACTTAATAATAATTTTCATAAATCATTTGTCATGACAAAAGTTTTTGGACATTCTTTACCATTACTCTTTTAATAGCCAAAATACACCTGAATCACTTTTCTTTACCAACAGTCGCAGATTAGACATGGAATAAATTGATTATTCATTTTCTTAAAAATTTTATTAAATTTTCTTTAAGAAAAACTATAATTCATTTATCTTACACCAAACGGAAATATAAATTGTGATTAAATATGAACAAAAGATTAAAATAAAACGGATGTGTTCTGCATTTACTTAACCAGATCAACATTTAATGTGGTGCGAATTAATTTTCCATCCGTTTTTGCGATGATACATATACACAATGTTCCACTATCCAATAATTTGTTGCAATCATTTCGTATTGATTGAAACGAAAATCAACTAAATCTGACAGATCTATCTGACTAGATATAACGTAATGTACTTGATCCCAGATGGAAACAATTTCAATTTTCCTAAGCAACTAATTTCGATACGATTCATAGATCAGAGAGAAAAACTAAAACGACATCATAATTTCATGATTCATTTTCATCTCAACTTAAATGCCTTAATTCATAATTTCTTATATGATTTGGATATTCATATTCAACCTCAAACGAATTGTCATCACATTTATTATCACTTTATTACGATTCATCGTTTTTACCATCAATTTTTGTTTTTGTATTTAAAACATTGAAATACAACAAACATCAATTGATATGCCCACAATATGTTCATTATTCAATGTTTGTGTATACATGAAATTATAATAACGACACCAACTACGATGTAATTAGAATACGTTGTAGTACATTTGTGTTAAACAACAAACATTACCACGCAACATTAAAAAAAAAACGTCTCATAATTATGTGCAATAAAATCTAATGCAGGATTTTTAGTTTTACTTTATTTCAAATTCATTCTACGTTGAATCGTTATCAATTGCGTTGACAAATAGATTTCAGTTAATTACCGCACGAAAAAAAAAGATTTTCCAGAATTTTACTTTCAATTAGTTCACATGTTCGAATGATTAGTCAATGTTTCCATTCAAAATTTTAAGGTTCGGTAGAATCATGTTCATTTAATCCAATATAAATCTTCTAACTCCCTGCATAGTTTCCAATTACTAATTACATATTGTATCTGACATAACATATAGATAAGATTACTAACCGAAAAAAACCACTAATCATATGTGCGCATTTACCTTCTTCCGATTACTTAATCCAAAATAAAAATTGTAGGTGGTTAAATCTCTTAATTGGTTACATTCAATATTGAATTGTGCGCTTTTAATCTAAACCATTGATTACTATCACCCGTCAAATGTGTTTTTTTTTTATTTCATGTATTTCATTTCAGTATTTATAGTTCTAATTTAATCCATTGCGTTATGCCCCATTATAAAGTAATCAGTCATTCATTTCCCGTTTCATTATAAAATGAAATATTGTTTAATGGTATCGCGTACTACTAAAGTACTTTATACTAGAAAAGTGTCTACAAAACATACAGTAAATTTGTACACTGTTAAGACGCATATTATTTGTATTCATTGGGACCAATCTGATTGCATTTTTAAATAAAAATGGATTTACTTATTTCTCATTATCAATGCAACTGACAAAGAGAGACGAAAAATTAAATCATTCATGCAAGTTTCATTAAAGTTTTTTTTTTGTTATGTGGATGTTATTCTTCTTCGTTTGTTGTTGTTCAGCTTATGTTAAGTGATCGATAAATTGTAATTTTTCTTTCTGTTCTGATCAAATTCTTATAGTTTTAACCGTGTCTTTTTTATATGCAATCAATAAAATATCATAACTTGTCGTCTTCTCTCGATCAATTCAAAATTCCATACGAAAATGTTTAAGAAGATAAATATTTTGTTATTTTTTTTTTTCGTGTGAGTTGATCAATCTTTAAGATCTCTGATCTTTAATGCAGATCATCAGAATCCCTCTATACAACTATGTTATATTCATCGATTGCCAACAATAAAAAAAAACTTTTTCGAATGCATAAAGAGATGCAGTTTATCATCATTCGATGGGCTAATAAACGACAAGTCTGTAACAATAAATATTTTTTTTTTTTCGTTTCATTATTGTTGTTGTTATGTATGTTGATCATACCAATTTCACACATCTCTTACGCCTTTATAAAACTATTAAACTTATAGCGCTACTGCATTCGACAACAAAAAAATATTGTTACATTCTGGATGTGGTATGGAAACAACATACTCCTTCAATGGTAATATTAACCAAGTAAAGACGAAAATAAAAAATCAACATTAAGAATGAAAGAGAGAGGATATGATTAAATTCCACCATAAAGAGATGCAATGTATTTATGCATCCAATGTCTAGCATAAGTTTTACATCACTCACAAATTCACTTGGTTCTGATTGTTTTTTTTTTTTATTTAGTTCAACATTATCCCCCATTATGCCTGGCATTATGTTTTATAATATTTTGATAAAGTCATGTTATCGTACAGGACAAGTTTAAATATGATGATGATTAAAAGACAAAATAAAACACTAACTCGTGGATTCTGAATGGGTAATACATCATATAAAATATTCTAAACTGCATATGGATATTGAATCAATCTGGTATTGATGGTACTTCTCTACATATTGGACAACATTATATGAATAACAACAACAACAACCACAGTGCACATGATGAAGAAGAAGTAAATAAAAATTGAATCTCTCACTACATAACATAATGATGGTAATAAACGCGAGGATAAAAGGAAAATGACGATTGGATTATTAGATTGGGGCGACCAACTTGTCCATTGAATAAATCGGTTTTATCGGATCGACTACCAGCAGTTCTCTTTGGTATGTTTCATACATATTTGATCATTTGCCACATCAAAAATTCGTTTACATTTGATGAGTAAAAGGGATAAAAATGATTGAATCTTATGGTGATCTTATTTTCATCTTTTTTTTTTTTGTTATTCTTAATTCTTTTGCTGTTTTTACCTTTTTTCTCTTAAACAATGTTGAGTCTTAATAATTTAATATATACAAGAGAGATAAAAATAAGGAATATTCATTTGTGGTGCGTAACTTCTTAATATTCATGTATAATCGGCAATAAGTCATTCTATCTCTTTTTCCTTATTTTGGTATAAATATATTGCGAGCAAAAAAGAAGTAACATTAAATTTCTTGTACACCTCACTCATACACAGGTAAAGAGTTATGCTTAATTCGTTTCCCATTAACGACAATATACAGTGTACATTCAAACGCCAATTGATCGCTACTTGTCTCTTTCATACCCTTTTTCGAATTCATTACTGATTTGTCCTCCACACGTTTTGATTTCTTCCCAATCGCCCCATAATATTTTGGTTGTTTTCTTACCATTTTTCTTTCGTTATTTGTAAAACGAAAAATATTTTTTGATTTAATAAAAACATGATCCAGTTTTTGGATAATGATAGGCTACTGGAAATTATTGAGAATGTATTTTAGTTTTAATTTTTATTTTTTGCTTCTGATATTAATTTTATATTCGTGAATGCATCTAACATTCAATTCCAAAAGGGAATCATCAAACATTAAAATCATATGCCCATGAATTAAGAAACGACTGAAAAATTCCATTATATTTTGTATTCGTTAACAATATTTGGTTTCAGTGCTTATCTCTCGTTGCATTCTCGTCTCCTCTATTGGATTTTCGGATGATGATTTTTGCTAAAGTACAGTGGCCTCCCGAAAATCATATTAGGCCATGATCATCATCGTTCATCATTCAATCTTTTCTTGATCGCGATTTTCATGATTTTTATGGGTTTTAACAAAATTCTTATATCTCTTATACTTATACAAGATATTTCGTTTTTCTTATCGTATCAGTTAGTTCTTTACCAATTTCATTTATTTTATTTTTTTTTGGTTTTGATCCAACAAACCATCGAGTTTCTTAGTTGACGATTCTCAATTCATTATAATTTATTTTTTTTTTCTTATTCCATATAAAGGTAAACTGTGGATTCAAACACTTTTTGTCATCTTCTGACAAATATGCAGCCATAAACCATGATTATGTTGCTTAATTCGGTTCGTTGACGTTGATGTAATGCATTAAATTACCACAAAATAGAATTTTTCTGATTTGTTAACTTTCAAAACACAAAAAAAAAATTATAAATATTTTTCGTTTTCTTATAAAGAACAGTAAGAACATATTGTACAACATTAAACATAATTTTTTCTCTATATTTCTTCTAAATAACATTGTACTTTATTATCATAAAATATAAATTATTATCTGGTAACTCATATCCTGTAAGCCAAACAAAACTATAAAAATCATTTAGTTCTCCCACTAAATAAAAACAATAAAACAACGAATATTACTTAATTCTATAATTCTCCAAATGAATAAAATTACACGCCGATAAGAATGTGGGTTAGATGTTTCCCTAACAAAACAAACGAATAATAATAAAAACGTTTGAAACAAAACCAAATTCCCCAGAGTAGTCATCTAAATCTCTCTTTTGTGCAATTTTTTTTTTTGGTTAATGTTTTATTTAAAATTCTAACCGATTTCATCGGTTTATTAAACGCATTTCTCATATTCTAGGTTGATTAAACATTGCACCTGTACCCGAACGATCATCCTGTAACCAAAATAGGCGCTTAACTTTTACATTACACGATCTAAACAGGAAGTTAAAAATAGGTGCGTCATTGCACAAGATAACCGCTTTACATATCCCTCGATATAACCATTTGAATATATCAATTGTATGACTGACCCGTTGTAGAATAAAAGTAAAACAACATAAACTGTAATATCTAGAACAGAAGCACCCCAACCGATTATGATATTGTGTCTACCTGTTAATGACCATACACTCATTCACTTATTCGTTCTATCTGTTAGTCTACTTATGCAATTAAATTACAAGCCGAACATGAAATAAAAGACACTCAACAATTCTGTTGCACTCTTAGTGTCCAGTTCTCTATTGAAATTCATTTTCTATCAATTTACGCACTATTCAGTTTTACTTTTTTTTTCATTTGTATCCAAAAGGCAACAGTACAGTTGCATACAACAAGGGCAACATATTAAACTTGTTTTTTCCCATAGATCTTATACACATAATTTCATTTGATTACTACATATCGGGGACATAATAAACATTTACATATTCTTTTCTCCTTTACTCTTGTTAATTTAGAAAATAAAAAAAAAATTCTCTTTTACAGGACCGTATACGATTAAAACAACGGGATAAAAAGAACGTTTATCCGCGATATGCTTAATGATTTCGGTGGTCTTTACCTATGCGGTTTCCCTAATTCAATCGTATGTTATTTTCGGATAAAAAATACGTAATACACTTGAAGGTGTGTTATATTTGGCTTTAAATTGCATCTATGTTTTGTTTCAAATGCATTATTCAGTGCACTGTGTCAATGTTAAAAACATAAAATATTCAGTCAATGAAACACATTAAGGGTACAAATATGATCAAATTAACCAAAAAAAAAAAGAATGAAATTGTAATTATGTCATACCTGATGCGAAGGGTGAATTTGTCTGGTTGAACGGAAATAAATATCCACAACCGGCATTATTATTATTTAATTCTCTTAACTCTCATACAAATGATTAAAACAATGTGATCTAGAGTCTTACACACAAATGCCAATTGTAAAATAAAAAGAAATAAAACGAAATTATTTTTGTAACTGACAATAACAATTCAAATGTTTTTATGTAGCAAATTAAACCATTTCTGTTAATTCTTAACGGTCACTCATTCTATTTACTATGGATTTTAAAAAAACCATTTCATTTGAGAACTGATTTTTAATCCACCAAAGTTAGAAAAAACACAGTCACAGTGACAACGCGGTACACCCTCTGTTAATTGTAAATTTCATGAACACGATTTTACCACTAGATGTGCCTTCACCTGGAACTTAATCATTACTAACCGTTTTTATTTTCTGTTCAATGTGCGTATTTCATTGAATTCCATATTTTGGATTCTATTAGTCAGGTATTTGCTTTGTTTTTTTTTTTTCTTTGGGATTCAATTCACGAAAAATCTCTGATAATACGAAAAACACGCGATTTTATTTCTATCCAAACATCAATTGATTTTTTGAAAAATTCAATCGTGAAACAATAATACAAACTGTATACTAGCCAAGTTAATCCCTCACAATATGGTTAAGGCTCTACTCATTTATAGCTCAACCGAATAATCCCATTCGGATTAAAATTTAATCACTAATCTGATTCAAATGTATTTCCCATTAACGGTATGTCTGAATAAAAAATTTTGGATTTCCCAGAGTGATTTTGTTTTTTTTTTTTTTATGAATGACAAAATCTTTCGTTTGCAAATTCATTAAAGCCGCACGCTTATCCCTTTGGTCCCCCGTCAAAATACAATAACTTTTTTTTTTCCCAATTTTTGCTTACATACATTGATGGAGACACTGAATTCAGTTCAAAATCCAGTAAATAAATAAAAATAAAAATTCCGGTATACCATGATGGACACAAGGTAACACACAGTGTTAATCTATTAATTACAGATTACATTTAAGTTTACTAATCGTTGAATCGTAAATATGAAAATTTCCACTTTATTTATGATTACATGGATAATATCATAACCATAAATAATACTCTTCATGTCTCTGTAATAACTGAGCGGTTTATAGAACCTTCAAATTCGTTAGTCCTCCATATCTGCCTGGATATTGAAACATTTTAATATTTAACAACAAAAATAACAAACTAAATTCAATCCTTTTATCAATACCATAATAAAATAAAAAAAAAAAAACATTTTTGCCATAGAGATGATACAGTTGGATCAGCTCAGAATGTGTAAATTATAATTTTTATTGCACCCTCAGGTGGGTGAGGGAGATTGGGATTTAGGTACAAGTCACCACAAAAAAAAATACGGTGTCACTAGAAATGGATTAATATATCGGCAGTAACATCAAAAGAATTATGACAACAACAAACATTTAATATACTCTGTTATTTAAACACATTACCAATACCATAATCATGTGAACAACATTGATCATTTATCGACAAACCACATAAAAAAAAAGAACATTGAAATCCAAAGCAATTAACTAATAAAAATTGATTAAGGTATTTACACACAGATCGAAATGTGGGGGGAAAAATATCATTCTGATAGAAAATGTTTTTTTTTTTTTTTATTTAACCCATCAAATTGTAATTCTTTCTGCGACCGATTAAACCGATTTATAAATATACAACACTGATTGTCCAAAAAGCAACGTTTATCTTGTTATATTTAGTACAACGCCAAAGAGTTTATTAAATCGAATAATCTGTCTTTTAGACTTGTAAAAGTAACATAATTCAATAATAATTATTTTACATCAGAATTAGTTCATACACACAAGAAATTATTTAATTCCATTTTAGTTAAAGACAGTTTACTTTTATATACGCATAAATGAATTTTGATTACACAAAAGCCAACAAAATTAAGACATTTCTGATGAGAAACCGAATTACCTTTAAAATATTCGTTTGAAATTAAACCGGCAAAATAATAAAACAAAATCAATCAATAAATGGGATTTGTTCCATTTAATCAACAAAAAATAATAATTTGGATTAGTTTAATGATAGATTAAACTTCACTGTACAGTTGTTCCCTCCGTATTTCATTCAATTTATTCCAATCTACTAACTAAACATATTGTAACTCTATAACATTTTTAAACTTTTGGATTTAAATGTCGTCTAGTAACGGATTGATCGGTGTTTTGTAACACTTAATCTTTTTTTTCCATTTTACATTAATATGACTCTGAAGTAAATTGACGAATATAAAAAAATACCCAAACTAACACACCTTGAGACAAGAGGTAAATCAAATAACGAGACATAATCGCGCGGGGAAAAAAAAATTACTTATCAAAGAATTGATCAAAGATATATCATTTTGATTTGCAGATATCAAAGAAAAAAAAAATTATAAAAATCTTAAAGTCTGAACAACAACAAAAAGTGATTTAACATTGATATCGAATTAATGTAAATTGACTAATAAAAGTGTTAACCTTATCGCCCTGATAAAGATAAAATTAAATATTTGTGTACAACATGAATTACATTCAGTTAAAAAAAAAAAATCCCAAAAAATTTGCATTTTACTTGACAGCTTAACCATCGAAATCCTAAAAGAATTCTACTGTCTCAAGATTATTTGTACGAGAAATGCACATAGGAATTATTTGATTAACTTCCATCATATAGTGTTGCTGGTATCCAACAACTACTGGTATTTTAAATTTTTTAATCCCGACAATCTGTTTTAGTCGGTTCAGTTTCTTTCAAAAAGTTCAAAATTAAACCGGTGCCAATAACCATTCGCTTTTCAAATAAATAAAAATGATATTAACATTGAAAATTTCGGAATCCATCAAAAATTCAATTCGACCAAAACGGGGGTAATCAGACAATGATACAGAAATACAATAATAATAATCTTAAATTACAGATTCTGATGGACACGATCACTGACCAGCAAAACAGAATTAAGGAGATTATAAGATTCAGTTAATTCCTTAGTTTATAATATGATTAAGACCACGGAACGATGCTCCCCTCTATATACGAATTAATTTTCATAATATACAATTCTTTTAAATCTGGTAACGTAAATAATCATAACCTTCTTTTTAGTTTTTGATTTTAATTTTTTTTTTCTTCTTAATACCTGGGATAAGTGTGTGCGTATGCACGGGTTAAAGATTTTGTCATAATCATATATAGAAGGAATGAATATAAACAACAACAAATATGATTATTATTATTAACTAACAAGAAGGGTAAATATGCAAGAACGCGGATTTTTTTTTTCTTTCAACTTTATTCTTCATTTGTAACTTACAATTCCAATTTCGAATGAACGAATTAACCATTTACTTTTTATTATGGATATAATCATCTAAATACATACACATCTACATATGGTTTAACTAATAACAAGAGATGAATACAAAAAAAAAATTAAAACGTTTTTTTTAAAAACGAATATAGGAATTGGCCGTATTTAATAAGCTTCATAATACACATGGGAATTACGGATTAATACCAAACACGTATGGGTACATAATCATTATAAATTATAATAATCCAATCGGATTTAAATAATTAATTTATGTATTCGGCTTAGCTTAAATAGTGGCTTTAGTCATACTCGACTGATGATTCTCTGAGAGTCTTCAGTTTATTTGTTGGCCCATTGTTTCTCTCTCCTCTTACGTTATATCCAATTCAATAATAAAACGACACCAATAACAAGAATGAATAACCCAAAAGCCAAATACACTTCTTCAATATTTAAGTGCGACTGGTTGGTCTTTACTCATAGGCATCTTTGAGCTACTGTAAAATATCTTTAAATGGTATTAACACAATCTTGTGGCGATATCAAAAATCCCCGCAGATTTAAATCATCCAAAGGTTTTTTTTTTTTGTTATTGGTGAGAAATGGAAAATAGATCTTTTGAAAAAAATTTTCATCATTTTCATGAAGTATAAACATTATGCGTGGAATAATCAAAGTAACAGAGACAACAAGACACATAATAAGAAACATGAAAATAGTCTTACATATTGCGTTTTCCTTATAAATTTTATCGCATTATTAAACACAAACTCTCATCTGATGATATATAATAAGAACGGATTAAATTATGAATTCTGTCATCATTCAAACAGTATTTTGTTACCTCTTCTCTCAACTCAACAGTAACTCTCTAACTACACACATATACAACCGTATCAAAGAATAAACGAAATTTTAATTCCATTGGGCTAAGCAGCATCATCAAACCAGAAGCCAAGAATGTATATTATGAATCCGCCAAAGATTCAACGTTATGGAAGATTAAACCGATTTTGCGTTCAAATTCTAAAGACCAAGAATTATACCCTTTTGAATACAACATACACATGCGAATAAATCCTTCCGCTGTTAAGATCACATTATTTTATTATGAAAATCCACACTCAACGAGAGGATAAGAAAAGGGCATAAACTGAATGACTGCCAAATGAAAAAAAAAACAAAAAATATAAAAGAAAATAAACGAGATTCAATATGAATGTATTCCTGTATATTGCGTAAATACAGGAAGAATGACATAACAATTACACCTTTCTTATTCGACATAGATCACACATAGGGATACATCACACCGTTATGCAGGTATAACATAAATGCATGAACGCATCATCTCTTATCATTCAAAATAATAAATTATTAAGAAATACCAGGAGCTCTCTTTAACTCAAGGAAATTTCTTACTAAGAATTAACAAATTTACGTTTAAGTCAACATATCAAGATGATAATACCAAGTCAAACATTTACACATAATTCAACACAATAATAATGCAAAAAAAAGGCACAGTTTGTATAATATTAAATAGAGAAATTCATTGGGACTTCATACGCTTTCTTATAAATCTTAAACGAGACGAATTCTAAGACATACATTGATAATATGTAGAGTGTTCCGTAACTGGTTTAAAGGAATCCCATAGTTGTCTATTTCGTTCCAACTGTTTTAGTACAACACCAAAATCAGCAAAGAGACATGGTATCCAGACAAACATTTATTATGCAATAACACATAAACATTTCTATAATTCTACTCTAACATTTGCTTAGATATTTATGATATAATCATGGATTAAGTTTATTAGCAAGAACATTATACAATATTTTTGGGGTGAAAGAGACAGTGAATTTAGTGCTTTACGTACGTATATGATATATGGAATAAATAGTCTTTAAGTATTATCGGTAAAGGAATCATACAATATCCGAAAATAGTAAATCTCTATCGTCATGTACTGAGTTAGAAATGATGATTAAAATTGTTAAGGTGCAGCTGGTATTTATTTTTTTCTCTTTCAGTTTGGTATACAAAATTTCATACAAATAATTTGGATTAAAGTGAATAAATCAAAATGATTATAATCACTCACAATATCGTAGTTTAATATCTTTGATATGACTTTCATTATGCCTTAAGAAGTCATCAATTTTGTCATGTTAATTTATTGATTCTGGAATACTAAATCTATTGATTGTCCATATTATTCAATGAGATTATAAAAATTTCCGATATCTTTTCTGTTGTCTAACACAACATTTTTAGTTTAGGATAATAGAGTAATTTGCATTTAAAGAGATTTTAAACTACAACGAAATAAAAGACAAAAACAAAATAAATGAATTTCAATGCATACCTGAGCATTAGGACGTCCATGTGTTGCTAACCATGCATCAGCAAACACATCCATTGCTGTTTTTAAATCTATGCTCGACATGATTGGTTCATTCATTACCAATATGTAACACTTAAACACAATAAAACTAATAATTTCTCTCTCTCTCTCTCTACGTTAATTGATTTTCTTCCTCTCTTTTCAATGAATTTTAAATTAATTCAATTAAATCTTTAGTACACTGTCACCACTAAGTATTATTCATCGTGTTTATATTTAAATATCGAATAGAAGGACAATTGAAATTAAAAAAAAAAAAAACAAATTTCTAGAAACGATCTTGTATGTATAATAAACTTAGTTCATTTGTGTTTATCGGATTTTTACACAATTTCCTATTGGCTAATCGAATATATTCAAATGTTAATAAAATTCGGAGTGTAATAAAACAGAGACCCAGAAAAAAAAAACTAATTAAATGTGTGCATCAATTGACACTACAATAATTCATCAATTGCCTTAACACTTTAGAATTTATTTTTGTTTGCATTTAAATTGAAATTAACTTCTGTTTCTCTTCACTTTTGTAATTTTTGTATTTATTATTTGGTCTTTACTTTGAAATAAAAATTTGAATAATACAAGTACACCGAATAAAAAATCTTTTTATTTTTTTGTATTATTTAATTGAATTAACAATTGCACATTGCACATGCAATTTAAGTATTACCGTTTTATTTCCTTGCCAACTATTCAAAAATGTCAATTTAAATTCACACTGATCACTAGTTTTATTATAAAGAATTCAACACCATTTAGGAATATAATTCACCAAGAATTATTAAGTTAATTAAGCACCGAATATAATTAAGTAATTCGTTTTGGTTCAACACGTTATCGGATTATGAGTTAAGATTGTTTCATTTATTTATTTATTTTTTTATCATTTTATTCTTATTAAACCGCAACCTATGAGTTATTAAAACTAATATCATAACCAGCGATAAAATTTTTTGTTTTGGTTTATTTGAATAATACAAATGAAGAAAAAAAAACCAAATCAGTTTTAATATTAAACGATAACCACTTTTATATAAATTGTGACCAATTGCAATGGTAATTAATTGAAAATTCACACTTTTCTTGTTTGGATTTTGTTAAACACGTGAGAATTATTAACACTCATACACAATTGTTGTAATTTCTTTAGAATCAATTAAATGATTCTGATTTGAAACAGAAATTAAAAGAAATAAGAAAACTTTAATTATCAACGAATTAATTAAATTCTCAACATTAAACACTCATCGAATAAAATTCACAAAGTAAACGAAATGAAACTCTTCTAAATAGAAGTTGTGTCCTGGTTAATGGCGATAAAACAACTGATTTTCTTATCCGATTTCACACTGACCATATTCGATTGTACATTGATTTAATTACATTATTATTTGGGTAACACTTCATATTGATTGGTCTACGATTTTTTTTTTTTATATTTCAAAATTACTAATACACTAAATTGTTTTTATTTGAATATAATACCAATCCGTTCCATATTGTAATTCGATTAATTCTAAATTCTATAATGTTGTATTGTATTCTTTTTTATTTTCTTATCACAAAACCGAGAAAATTTATTGTTATTCTTTAATAATTTTTTGATTTTTTTTATTCCTAATTTTTTATATGAAATTTCACACAACGAGATTCAACAACTCGCCTTAGAACGAATGAGATATACACAAAAATCGGTATGAACGAAGATTTTTCAAAAATAACAATTTGTTTTTTATCTCTAATATTCTTCGGTTGATTTTAAAGTCACGCTAAAATACAGAACAGCGTCTACTCGTTACGATTGTCGACACGTTACTGGATAAAATTCACTACTGGTTGAGTTATTCAGTGAAAAAAAACTATATAAGATACCCGTAAAAGCAGGGCAAGTGGAAATATTTTGTTGCTACATAATAAACATTCGGTTCAACGCTGCTATCTATGTACACGCTTTCTGGATGTTATGCGGCTTTGCAAATTTCAACGCAGAACAATTTACCCTCTCACCCCTTAAGTTCAAATCAAAACATACAGACAATTTCATTCATATAATTTTTGCGTCTTTACGCAAAGTATTCCCACCGAAACAAATCTCATCTGGAACATTAGAAATTTCCATTTAATTATCTGTTCATTTAACTCGTCAATATACAATCATAGATACACGAAAGGATTTCATTTCGCATGTGCAATACAAAACAACGGTTTTTCATTGAAATCCATCCAACAAATTCGAATATTTGGAAATTATTCAATCTCTTCTCGCTCTCTTGACTATATCAATGATAACAGTGAATGCATCCCTTAGCGTTTTGAGCGCGAAGTGGTTGTTGATGTGCGTCCAACGGGCCTGTGTCAAGGAAAACCAGTCGACACCAATAACAGTAACATACTTCTGCGAAAAAATAAATAACTCAAATAGAGTTCGTAAATCATTAAATTTTACCATTACCGGCATACGATATGCGTTCATGTGCGTACCATGAATCCTTTCGTATGTTTATCGTAATACGAAAATAAAATAACAAACAAAAAATTATAATTCTTAGAAACCCTCAGGTAATACTGAAAATCACATTAAGAAAATATTCCGTTAAATTAGTACATGACGCCTAATCCAATTATTTTGATAGCGTTAACAGTATAGACAGGAGTCTAAAATCTCATTATCCAGTTAAAAATACAATTGAAATATATTAAATTGCCAGATATTTATGGCACTTAGCAATTGAAACGATTTACCAATAAGAAATACGATAAGTTTCTACGAATATCATAAGACAAATTAGCTGTAAAACGTTTTGCAATATACACCAGTGAGTTATATCTGGTCGTTCTATTTGTATGCAAAGAGGAAATCTCTATCCGGATCCGGATGATGGTAATTGTTATTTTTGGTTGTAACGCTACTTGCCTGGCGCAGTAATTTGGCCATTGCCCCTTCACATGTATACAATTTACATAAACGGTGCCTTATGTAGTCGATAATCATTGGATCAGAGTGGCTAATAAGGCGGTTATTGGGGGGATGATCAAATAACAAACTCCCAATTCAATACTGATTTTTGTCTTATTTACTTTCATCAAAATTAAAAAAAAAAAAAGAAACGAAACTTCTGTATTGCGCTTTTCATACTCCATATAGCAAAAATCTTATATTTTAAATATAAAAACACCCATTTCCTATATCCAATTATTCGGAATATAAATTTTTGTATCCAACTGGTGAACAGTAAAACAAGTGCTAAGCAGTCAGTGTTAGTGACCTTAAAATCCCCAATGTTCTTACAGAGTCAATCAAATCATTTGAATTCATCCAATTGGACGATTGACGAATACCAAACATTCTATAATCAGCGACTGAGCACCCACACAATCGCTGATAAACAATAATATTGTATGATGGAAGTCTTTATAGCAGAGATTTTACAATGTACCGTATGTAGTTTATAAAGAATCGCATTTTTAGTTCTTATGTTTATGGGATTCATTCGTGGGAATAGTACTACTAGCCATATAAACCACATTATAAAATTCAATGGCATTAAGACTCATTCATTGGATTCATTAGAATTATAATGTTAAAATAATCTATGCGGATATAAGAATATACAGAATCGAACGACACCAGCTGGGACCCCGTTTTGTCATTTATCCTGATAAAGTCTTCCTCAGTTTTAATTATCAGATTAACACCCGAAAACAGAACTCTTGGTTATTCATATCTGAATGTATGTGACACTTTCAGCTTCCACTACATCGAAACAAGAGTCACAAACGATAACTTACGTTCTATGAAACGACATTGATTAGAACTTCAAGCGTATCGTGAATAGAAAAATGTTAGAAAGTAATTCAAGCTCATCTCAATTAAACGGAGTCTCAAGAAATTCTCAAACGATTTGCTATGTAATTATGGTTTTACTCAAAAAATATTAAAATCTACTGATTCTTCTTTATGTTGTTATTTATCTTTCATTCTCTCTGTTGTATCTTCGATGAGCTAAACCAACTCCGCCCATTGAATTTGATTGGACCAGTATTTAAAGCTTATGTTGCACAAGTTTTTCCTTGTGCTAAAGCTTTATTTTATTATTTCTTTTTATTCACTGTGTGTCGGTGTATTGCATTTCATAAAGCCGTTGCTCAGCTTCCAAATGATTTGTACATAATACCACATCGTAGTAAAATAAAACGTTTAGTAAACTTCGTTATAATGGGGGGACACACGATACATTAAGGATCCTCTCTCTCTCAATGGTTTCCAGCATCAACCGATATATTAAATCTCTGAAAATGGTTCATTCCATATAACGAATTTTTCGCTATGATTTTCCTTCTATACGAAAGTATAAAACAGTTCAAATGGGAAAAATATGCTCGTAAGCATATCGTAACGAGACTTATGGTTAAAGTATAGTCAATTGGAATTTATTTAAAGACAGCCAACTTGCTTGCTCTATAGAATAAACATAAATTTTATGCGGAAAACATAGAAGCAACCAAAAAAAACAGAAAATAAAGAAATAAAAAAGGGATTTGATTGTAAATGTTCATGCTGTGCTACCAGGATGAGTTTGTCAGATGGGATTTTCCTTCATCATTGGAACAGTTTTATTTTTTACCGAAAACTACATACAAATGCATTTCTTAATACTCCATCGTCTCCATCGTTTTAATACGTTCCCATTTAGTTAAGAATTTATATATTTTTAGTATCTGCTCTCGTGTATGTGTATAATAAAATATTTTGTAAATGCATTATAAATGCATAAGTAAAAACGAGTAAAAAAGAAATGAAATAAATTCGTTAACGTTAAGCTCATTGCTGGTTGCAATTTTGAGTCAAACCCCACCAACCGAAAACATATCGAGCTAAGTGCTTTAAATGACACATCACATTTATATTTTATAATACCTTTATTCATTGCTTTTAATAACCATGTGAAGTACCATGGAATATTTAACGTAAATGGGTGACGCTGTTACTCGTAAGTGCAGTTCTGTGATAAATTTGGATGTGGTATTAGCTTAAAGCTCATTCGACAAAGTAGTGTTCTTACCCATACCAATCATGTTTATTTCATCCAATAGAATGAACACATGATCACCCATTTATTAGTTTTTGCCTAAAGTTTGATACTTGAAGAAATTCCGTAAGATTGACTCATTATTAATATCCGCAATGAAATCAGTTTATCACTTTAATGCTGTTATGACCAATTAAGTCATCTTCTTATCTCTTATTAGTGTGTCGTTAATTCTTACCAAATTAGATATAAAGATATTGTCATAGTTATTATATCATGGGATATAATCATTTGAATTTCTTAATTATTTTATAATTAAGCCAAATATAAATTAGTGATGGAAATTGTGTAAACAAAAACGAAGTAAAACAGATAAGCAAACTCTTGGTATATTGTCATTTGGGCTCTTAAAACTTTTTGTTTTTTCTGTTTTGTCCTAATTAAGATGAGACAAGGCTATTAAACGACTGTCAATTCTTTTGGATTTTCGTTTGAATAAATTCCCCAAAAATTATCTCCACGGATATGAGAAATAACGCAAATGCTGCATAGCCATAAACCCATCTAAAACGTATGACTTATTACTCCATATTATTAGATCATTCCATATAATATCATAAGACTTAACTATAATGATCGTATTTGGTTAATTTTTTTTTTATCGTTTCTTGTTGTATTTCTTTGCTTATTTCAGATAAAAGGTAATTGAAACAAAATAAATTTAAAGTAATTGTGTACTTAACCATAAGAATAAACCAGATTATTTCATATTAGTGATATCGTCATGTCGTCTTTTTAAAATAAACTGAGAAAAACTTTGCATAAGCCAAATTTGTAATTATCAAATCTAATCGTTAATACAGCGCTTATCTATTAGCAGTTTATGTTACCTGTTAAACTAATTTTCTTTTTTCACTTATTCCATACAATAAACGTAATTAGCAAATATTTATTTTAGTTATTGTTGAATTGGAATAAAAACAAAAGTAAAATTGAAACTCTAAAACAAACGATAGAGCAAAACGTACTGTGAATTCAAAGACAAAATATTTCTTAAATCACAATAAGAAATAGGAGACACTGTGACTGTGAGATAGGGTAGTACGACATCTCTCACATTATAATTACAGGTGAATGTGATTAAACACATGTGCTGTGGATTTACACATTTTAAAAGAAAATAATTCTAATGCGATTATCATTTATGCACTAATGATAATATTCACATTAATTTACTTATGTTCACCTTCAATCAAACAAAATGTGTGACTATCACGAATTCTCTCCAGTTGAGGTAATAAAACTGATTTTATTCTCATTGTATAATCAGTGACAGATTATAGACTCTTTACAATGAACACCATAAGCACTCAAATATAATTAAGCCATCATGTGTTTGGTATTCAATTCTTCAATAAAAAATAAGAATCCAAATTACGAAACTTCTATATCTCTCTATCATATTACCTCACTTTTATTAGATGTAAAACAAATAATATTTTCTTAATTATTTCTTTAATCTAATCTTCTGTATTCTCACATGAAAGTAATAATTATTGTACCTAATTGTAATTAAACGACATTAATTTTTATTTTAGTTTTTTTTTTTTTGGCCAAATAAGTTGAGTAATAAACAACAAAAGAATACGGTTATTACTAATCGTATTTTATGTTTAAACTTTTAAAACCGATTTAGCTTATCAGCTAAAGTGTTCATTGAAGTTTAAACATTTAAACCGATTTCTCTGTGTCTTTCTATAGTAATACACAATCCATTTAAAAATAATATTAAAACCGAGAACCCATTAACGTTTTACTATTATTTACCTTTGATGTCTAATTCACCGTAATTAGAAGTGATGCATGTTTTAACAGTGAGAACCTTCTTATGAAATTCCCATATCAATTGATTGGATTATTTGGTAATTGAAAATCGATTAAAATCAATATGATAACAGTTCCACTTTACTTTAAAAAATTTATTTATCAGTAAATAGAATTAGATTAGATATCGACAATTCGAATGCATTAAATGCATTGATCTTAATCAGTTACGTTATCAAGTATAGAGTGCAACCTTCTAAATTGCAATTCCTAATCATTTCATTTGACCCATTGAGAATTAGCTCTGACTTAGAGCCATGTTTACACTCATTCAAGCATACACTGTCAATATAAAATTAGATAAGTCGTAAATATGATTCAATTTCACACTTATATGCAACGAAATTCAATTAAATTTGTTAATGTCTCAATTAAAATTTCATATTCTATAATTTCATTGGTTCTCTATTTCAGTCTCTCAATTTGATGTCATGGACCGAGAAGATAATAAGAAAATTATTGCAGTCTTTGAAATGGCTAATTTAGTGGAAAAGATAAAGGCAACCAAACAGCAATGATTACACACAAGTATAGAAGACGAGTATCATTCGTTATATGTAGTTAGTACCTTCAGATCTAATTTACTTCCTTTTGTTAGCTCCGGCTAAACGATTTTCCTAGTACCCAAAGTATCATCACTTTACAACTCCACTATATACCCCAAGTAACTAGATGATAAGAAAATCGTATTGCTAATAAAAACGAATACCTAAAACCCAGAGCATAAAAGGCGAAGAATAAAAATAAAAAAAAAAGAGTTTTTCTGCTTCTTGCGCAGTATCCCTGATTTATCGCTGTTAAATACCAGACAGAGCTCCATGGGGGTTGTACTTTTGCTAATATACACCCAGATTTTCCTGTTCAATACCGATTTTTTATTTCTTAATATATCCCAATATCGTAAATTCAATCAAATAAGACGTCAGTTTATTCCACAAATTTTCATCTTCCATTGTAAAAGAATGAGAGATCACCCACCCGAAGACAAAAACCCCAAAGTCTAATGACAAAAAAGATGTTCTGCGCCAACACTAATCTTGTGCCAACGCAAAAGACCAAGAAACAGACACAAAATTGTTATTATCATTTTCCATGGAACATCGTTACTTGACTTCGTGTAAATATTGATCATCGATTTGCCATCTTCAGCCATTTAACATCAATGGCGACCACATAATAAATTTAATGAAAAATATAAGAAAATCCAATTTAAACATGAAAAACACAGTTTATCGTCGATTAATCTTTTGAATTTTTTATGAAATGTTAATCAGACATTTTTTTTTCTTTATTTTCAGTTAATTATTGATTTAGTGTGTTAGCTTGGCGTTATCATTCAATGTTTTATTTAGGAACAAAATAAAAAACAAGAACAAGAAAAGCACAACTTTAATAGAAAATTTTTGTTGGTATGGATATGTGGAAATGATGATTGGAATCCAATTTATAAATTTTTCTTGTACGAATCAAAAACGCACTTACAATCACATTGACACGTAACAAAATAATTTTTTTTATTATTAAGAAACATATTAAATGTGTAATGTAATCGATATGACTATAGATTGTAATCGTTAAATAGAATTGTCGGTTGTCCTAAACGCCACATTAGGCTAATGGTTTGAGCTTTTTTTTTCATGGAAAAGACATGTTATATCAAAGTTAACCGCCACAGGTTTTGTTGTTTTGTTATTTTTTTTTAATTGTTTTTCAGGTAACACGATGAATTTAAAAAAGACGCCATATAGACGGATATTAGGTAAGCATCGTTAACAGAAAACAACAAAAATTATTACAAAATCAGTGAAAATTTTATTTTAATTCTATCATTTTGTTTTATTTTAGCAAACATAATGTTTTAATTAACACTAATGGGATTCACCATAGAGTTCAAGTAAAACAAAATTTATGTTAGGAATCTGATTGAAACCGATTAAATCATCATTCAAATAGTTTATCAATGTAATCTTATCTAGGCCAATGAGAATCTCTTCCTATGGCTTGTCAATTATTGCCACTTAATTATTTATATACTTGAGATGGATACGAACAATCAAAATAAAATTATGAATTAGTGATTTTCCATTCAAAATGATAAGTGTTTAAGTGTAGATAAAGGTGCACAAGTTGATATGCATCTTATACGTTTTGGTTTTTTTTTTTATTCAATTTCAACGTACAATCAATGAAAACATCATGAATATACCAAATAGAAATTTAAATGTGACAATATGATGAGATTGATAAGCTCCAATTTCAATTGTAAAAGTTCCAAAGATAACCACTCGTATAAAAAGCGTTTTTGTCTAGCAAAAAACATGTTATCAATAAAACAAAAACAAAAATTCTGTTTAAGTATTGCGATAGATAAATTTGTTTTAAAGTTTACAATAATATCCACTTATTCTCTAATTTAATTTCTAGTAATTTTCCCCACACCACCTTTGAATAAGAACAAGGACTTTTAAATGATTGACCAAATCAAAGGTAATTTACCCAGAATTCATTCAATCTATTCTGTTTTTATTAATTTTTTAAATTGAATCATGAAATCATATGCAATTAAATAGACGCACAGGTAGATTTCATATTTATCTATACACATCTTCTAGGTTATGTTTTATAACCGAAGAAAATTGTTTGTTTCTTTTATAGAAAAGAGTAATACAAGTGACACCAGTTTCTGTTATTCTCTATTTAAATCGTTCATGCGGTTCCCTATGATAATGATAACAATATAACACACCAAAAAAAATGATTATAATGTTTGATTGAAATTCTATGATAAAGAATCAAATTGAGACATTAAAATTATTGAGGACTAAAAATTATTAACAAGAGAATCGCTTTAAAAAATATTGTCTAAATGTGTTATTATGATTTTAAAAATATCAAAATTGGATATTATGAATTGATTAGTAAACACCTGATTTTTTTTTTAACTAGATATTAAATTATTAGTTAAGTGTATTTTAAGCTATTTATGATTAATATCAGACAATTTAATATCGGTTTTTAGATAGTAGACACTCTTCTGGTGAAATAATAAAAGCGATGTTTAATGTTTTTAATATATCTGATAGAATAACATGATTGTTCACATGATATTAATGAAGTGATTCAACATATTACGCCAATTAGATATTAATTACATACAGTCGGTGAGGATACTTTTAAGTGGCCAACGGTGACGATTACATACTGTAAATATCATGGCCAATCAATAAACTATATCGTCATATTGAAATTTCTTTCGTAACTGATGTATATGAAGACTAAAACTACATAGGAATCGATAGAAGATGAACAAGATTCGATACAATTGTCGGCACATTTGTTTTTATGCCTCGTATTACCTTTGTGCAGCCAAAAGGTATGCCAAGGTCGTTTTGAGATTTCAACAACTGTCAAATACCAGACTGTTGACTATCATCTTCCATTTCACTTTCAAGCAAAAGTCCCTTTTTGCAGATACTTCTATTCGCACTACAATTGATCCTCTTATTCCAACATTCAAATATGTCCAAATAATTTTATTTTTTATTTTTCATTTAATTTATGGCAACTACTTTTATTATTTGCAATATAAAAATATTTCTTATTTAACAGCAGATCTAATCTAATAGATTCTATTGAATTTTCGACATTGGAAATTGTCATCCAAAATGCAGAAGTTACAAAGTGAATATTTAATTCATCAAACGATAAATAGAGAGACAATAATTTCAGATATTCCATTGGTATTCAATAGTGAGTGATTCAGTGCAATTAGTTTACTATTATATGAAATTACCTTTCATATTGCCGATCATGTCATAAAATTTTGTATTTTGTATAAAACGAATAAACGGTAAATGTTGGTTTCTTATACCTTTTCTTTTAACTTCTTAATATTTTCCTATCTCTTTTAGCTACGTCACTAACAGAGTCACTTGATCGACAAAACTACAAATAATATCCTTAGACTTTCTTAACAAAATACAAAGTAAATGTAAGACTATACCATACCGTTTGGAAAAAAACCAAACATATGTGCTTGAGTTAAACAAGACTTTAACAATTTATACTGGATATCATGACAGAAAGGAACTAAACAGTGTTTTTTTTTTTGCCATAAATAGACATCATTATCCAAATTTTACGGATCATAAAATCGTTTTATTTACAACCCATACAGTTTAGGACTTATGCCATTGATAGTGGTCTATTGTTTTCCTTTCAATATTATCATTTACCTGGAATTTAAAGGAATTACTAGCCCCCTAAAAATCAAACAAACACTGATAACTTCAGTGTGAAAAAAAATTACTATGACTTAATTGGCTTATACGTGGCTGATAGCAGCTGAGCAACAAGAGAGACACTTGAAAATGTGTTTTTGCAAATTTTTTTTTTATTTATTTCCTTCTTTTCTATTCTTTTCATTTACTTATTGAACTTGAAAAAATTTAAAGTAACCTTGTGCAGTTCTTTTATTCATATAATAAAATTTAATTGGATAATGCCAGTTTTATGGAATCGAAGAAAAACAAACAAAATATTTTTAACTTGAATCATAAAACTAAGATTCCTTCAAGAATATCTTACTGGACTTTTAGTTTTGATGACATTTTTCTTAGTTGAAAATGATTGATATGATCTGATATTAAAATTATCTAACCAAAAACAGTTCAGAATTATTCGCTAGAAAGTAATCCACTATTAATGTCTTTGCCGTTTATTTCCCATAATAAAAATAGAAAAATTAAAAACTTTTCCTCATCAAATGTACAGTTTTCACGTACCCAACTAACTAAAGTATACCAAGATGGTTTAATAATTGCATTTAAGCGAATAGAGTAAAATAGATTTATGGCTGTCGTGTAATACCGTGGAAAAATTCTAAATGAAAATTTCTTATATACGAATTTCTAATGGAAAGTAAGTAAGCATAACTTTTCATTATTTAATTATGTTAATTAATATACGAGACGATAGAAACTCTTCTATTCTATGCATAATAAACTAATTTTATAGGACACTAAAATGCCACGATATGGTTAATAATTCATCAGAAATTAAACTTTATGAAACTTAAAATGTGTGTGTGTGTGTGTATGTATGCCGTTTTACCAAAACAGAACTCATCTCTTCTCATACTTCATTCTATAAATTACCCGTAAACGTTGGGTAATCCATTATGAAGTAGATACTTTATTCTTCTTAAAATGATATCGTCTTAAGACCCCCTGACTCTTCTCAATAAGAAAATTCGTATATGATTTTATACCAACAGATGACAAAATATTTTACAAAAAAACCAAAAATTCTTATTCCAGATAATGTTTTAATGGGCCCACTTTAGCCCGTGTCATTTCAATTGAATCGCAGATTATAATAGCCTTTTCTTATCATAAACGGTTGCATTATAAATATAAAAAAAAATAAAATTAAGAACTTGTCCAATAAATGATCGTTTTAAGCTGTATGGTACTTGTGTCCATCGAAAAGTTACCGAAAACATTTATATTTGCCTTTTTCCTTTGTGTCCAAAGAGATAGTCCAAGAATCTTTTGCTCCTCGTCTTAGACTATTTAGTCCAACAACTAAGAAAATTTGTCGTCTTCAGTGATCCGGTCAAAGTGCACATCGTATGATATCAGTGCAAAAAACTCTGTATAACAGAATAGTCCATCAAGTGGATACCCACCAAAAAGCATAAAGTATATCATAAATCGGCTTATATGATCGCATAAATTCTTTATCTGACAATATATTTTCCATCAGCAAACAATAAATTATATATAAGCGGTCACTGTTACATTAGGGTGGTAACATTCAAGTAAACTGGACTTCTTCTATGAAGTGTGTACCTCGAAAGGTTTACATTACGAATTGAATAAATTCACCCCATTTTACCTCATTCTCTTTTTAGCTTGATATAGAGACAAGTGAGTCTTCTTCAAATTTACAGAGAACTCATCATAAAATTATCGAAAAAGGATAATTTACCTAGTAAAATATGCTTATTACCCATTTAATTCTAGCAATCTCAATCTCGTCCGGAAGAAAAGGTAAAACTGCGTGTGCGTATGTGTGAACGATTCACGTACAGTTTGGCGAAAGTAAACACTTGACATTAAATCGCCGGTATTTAGGCAACGTTTGAGTTAAATTGACAGTCACATGAAAATTATAATGGAAAAACATAAAAGAGAAAATTCATCATCAAACATCTGTGTTTTTGTTTTCATTAAAAAGTCAAAAGTACAGTAGCAATATTTGTTTGACCGGGCGTATATGACTAGTGACTTTATTTATTTACCTCAGTCGGTTAAGGGTAAATCGATAAATAAAAGCGATCAGACTTGATTAAATGGACATAATCAAATGATGTGTAGTTTTGTAGTACATCGTTTAATTAACAATATTTTAGGTAGATTGAAAAATATTTACGTAGACCATTACCTTTATACACACAGTAGCAGAGATTGAACCATAATTTTAATTGACTACCATTGTATCCAACATAAGAACTACGTGAAAATTGCTGTTTAATTCCGTTTAATAAATCACAATTAGCTGAATGAGACTAAAGTCACCTATTACTGTAAGAGCCAAATATTCATTCTCCAATCTCCCAATTAGGATCGAAAATACTTTGATGTATCCAACAAAAGAAGAATTCAAACTGATAATAACCAAAAGACTAAAATTTTTCACGTAATTTAACGAAAAACGTGATGAGACTACTTAGAAGTGTATGGGAAATACCAACCAAAGAAGAAAGTCACAGTAAATGGTTTCTTTATTCGGATTACATGTCATCAGGCATAATTCATACTCTTCTGATATTCTTAGAGATTGGGGAAGAATGGTCCGTAAGCATCAAAACTCCATAGAAGAATTCAAATGTAAGTGACTGGAAAATTTGATTCCCTTTTTATCAGCAAACATTTTGGACTTGCTCTCACTGTCATCGAATACGCCTATTATAGAATCGAATTAGCTTATTGAATTATGATGAGGATAAAATAAAAATGTTTCTTTTGATAAACGTTTCCTTTGCTATTAGCATTCAACCCTTTTTTCTTCATTTAATATAAATCATATGATTCCATTAAAATTGACACTGAACACTTTTATGTTGTGAGGTAGTGGAGTTTATCATAATAACTTTTTTATTTTTTTTATATGTCAATTCGTATATCGTGTATGAAACAGAATTTTCTTATACAGGAAATAGCAATAAAAAAGTGATTTTATTCAATATTGATTCGCTCCAGTTTATGAATATTCGACGAGAATAAATCAATTATGGATGATTTAATTGAAGCCAATTAAGTTTGTCAATGGAGCTACCATCACCAGCTGCCATGATCAATATTATTATCCCACAATAAATATTCTTTAGTGAATTTTCATCTAAATTTTGTGCTCATCTATGCCCACGTACACACCAAATCTTAGATGAATAAAAAGGGGTTAAAGTAAATTTAAAAATATGTCCGTTTCAATGCATCTCTTTTATTATTATTTCAACATTAATTCCACATAATCCAATACATTTAAAATTGTAATTATGCATTCAAATCTATTCTTCTATTACGATATTTTTTTTGTTCCCTTAATGCTTTATCGCTACAGTCCAAGATTACTTAGGGCCACCAAAAATTAAAAGACGAAAAAAATAACAACAAAGATATATAACCGAAACGAATAAATTATAAATGAATTTTAAGCATTTATGTATATCTTACCGAATAAAAAGAAAATAGAAAAAATCACACTGAAGGTGGTATTAGTTGAATGGGCTCACAGTGGCCAAAAATTCCTTATTTTTTTTTCTATTCCTTAAACTTCTAAAAGCGGAATTATGTTTATTTAACGCAAAATAAGAATGGCTATATAGTAAATTACTGTATTTCACGGATGTCGAAAATTAAAAGAATCGTGACGGTCATTTCATTTTATGTCTTAAGACGGATTGTTTTCCACTACTCAATGGTTGATTTGATCCCATCGTCACTAAAAGACTGATGGAATCAAAACTCGATACTTCATTGAGCCAGAGCCACAGCCAACGAAGACAAGCAGGCAACCATCGTTAATAAAAATTTCTCGGAATAAACTCTAGGGTGTTGTAATGGGTGAAAGGGGTTAGAAGAAAGACATCCGCCACTTAACAACCACCAAGGCTATAGATGACTCCTTTACGTTGATCAGTATACTTACATTAATTTTCCGCTGAATTATTGTAATACCACTAAATAATGCTATATTATTTGATTGCCATACAGAAAACCATTTACAATTGTTCTTATTACTAAACGACATTTATTTTTGGATATAATTTTTCGCAAAATAATAATTTTCATTATAGCAACCACAAATTAATTGGTATTAAGTGATCATTGGGTACCACTAAACAGATACATTTTATCAACCAAAAATCACGAAATTCCATAATCACATTCAATAACATTTGAAGGAGAACCAAAGCCAAGTGAAATGAGAAAAAAAAAATTCGTAATTATTAGTGGAAATGGTAATTGAAATGGAAATTTATCGTCCAGAAATTGATACAATTTTAATTCCATTAATTTATTTAATCGTTTTCTTATTATAATTGTTAATACATAAGTGAATAGAAAAGCTAAAATGGCATCTTTAGTTTCAATGCACAAAAATTATTATTCTTTAGAAATCTAATATCGTTGGTGATTATGTTTAGAGTTCACAAAAAGATATTTTAATTCTTAAAATAAAATTTCAATGGTAGCATTGGTTCTAATTAATTTTTGTTTAAGAAAATATTTTTCATTCAAATCGAATGACAGTAGTCGAATCTAATAATTCCCAATTTAATATCCCATCTAACGAATAACAAGAAGACCAAGGAGGTTGGGTTTTCCTCGATAAATCTACGCGCAAGAAAAGAAAAATAAGAAAACTGTCATGATTTTATTCTGTCCAATGAACCGATGATGGTGATCTTAATGAACTCATTTATTATGAATAATTCTTCATTTAAAATTCCTTTTTTTTTTACTTTTACGTTTACTTTAATCCGTCTATTATGTTGAATTTTAATAGACTTAAGACGTATAATTTGATTTTCAATGGGATACTCTTTGGATCGGTATACTCATTGATTCTATTCATGTGGAATTGGGAAAGTCCTCCATTAAGACTTTTCGTTTGCTTTTCTCTCTTTTATCGCGAATTGAGAGGTGGAATTATAACAAAATAAAAAAGAAAAATTATGAACATTTTTTTTGTCTGTCTTTGTTACCACCAATGAATTAAACGTGAAAATCTTTGATATTGAACGGACCAATGTTAACGATATCCCATTAAATGAAAAGGTGGAATTCGACACGGAGATGATTTCTTTTTTTTTAACTAAACATTTGGGGTGACCACGAATTATTTCCTTCTTTACGTTTTTTTTTTCTTCTGTGGGCCGCAACAGAAAATTTTTTAATCCTCTTTTTAACAAGAATAAATATTCTTTTTTTCACTGTGTCTCAACCAAAAGTAAAATAAAAAATTAAAACAAACTCTGTCTTATCAGAGGAGTTTACTAAAGAATTATTTGTTTTTCTTTTCGGTGTAACAACTTCTCATCACAAGGATGAAATTTAACGGGATACAAAATGATACGGAGATGACATTATTTTTTTCTCATTTAGTATCATATTTTCTTCAATTTTTTCTTGATTTATTTTTCATGCTCCATTAATATTGTTAGACAACGAAAGTATTATCTTTGAATCAGCTTAGGTAAGATTACACTTGTTAATATTAGATATTAATAACAACCGAGATGATAAAGTATTGTTTTTTAAACATTTCTGTATTTACTCATTCCCATTCAAGTGACTAGGGAGGATTTTCTTGAAAACGATGTCATCATTTCATCAGTTTTCGATGACTTCAATTCATCCATTTACTAGCTCACGATTAATTTATACATTTTGTTACCTCGTGTAGAATCAAACAATTGAATTAATTTAAATAAAATTTTCCTTTGGCCACAATTTGAATTCGTAATAAAGAAATCATTAATATCGTGGGATTATTTTGCAATCTTTAGGCAAATTCTATTGTCTTCTCATGGCATTTATCGTGTTATTTCTTTCTTTTATGATTTTTGTTGTTGATGCAATACAATAATGAGTTTTTCATTTAATTTTAAGTCCAAACCGTTGATGGTTTTGGGTTGGCATTAATAAAACATCATCTTCTATTCAAACGTGGATTTACATTGGGCATATCATTCTAAATTTCATTAACAAAAAAAAAATAAATTTCCCAAAATACCGAATTACGTACGTTTTTATTTGGTTGGAGCCAATTTGAAGTGTCATTCAATGGACTCATCACAGAACAAAAAAACAACAACAGTTCACCTTTTTATAACTAAAGAACCACGGAAAAAACAGCATCACATCAACCACATTAAATTCCATAAGAACGGTAAATTTATTCGGTTAGGTCTTTTATCATTCGATGATTAAATCCTTTTCGCTATTGTATTTCTAACAAAAACTACCAACGAAAATCAGGACAGATACTCATACAGAAACAAAAAAAAATGAATGAAAATATGGAAAATTTCTTTTATTTAGCATCACTTTTTCTTAAACCCACTTTAGGAAATACCCCACACAGAAATATCAGTCAAATATCCAACATCCGAGGGAAGAAAAAAAAAAGAAATGACTATAATTGTTCATGGTTAAAGCTTAAAACGTCTACGGGTAAATTAAGTGTGATACTCGGCCAGTTTGATGGTCTCTGTTCAAACATTTCTCTTCTCTAACACGCTCGTTCATCTTTACCAACAACAACACCAAATTATAATGAAGATGAACAATATTAAAAACAGCAAAAAGGAACCAAAAAAAAAAGAACAAATAAATAAATGATTTTTCTCAACGACAGTGCCCTGTATTAATTCCATCTGGTATTAAAGATTTTCCATTTTTCTATTCATATTTAAAAAAGGATTTATTTTAAATTAAAAATATTAATGAATTGTACACGTTTTTTAAACGAAAACCAAAGAATTGGTTTAAGTGAAGGCCAAATGTTTCATTTTTTCTCTTGTTGAAATAGAAATATTAATCGTTTGGAATAAGAAAAAAAGCAGAAGGAATACAAAGAATCTTTCCATTAATAATACACCCACCCACTGGGTTGGTATCACTCTACTAACATTTCAAAGAAATAGAAACAAACGTTACAAGATTACCACAAGAAGCCTAATGGAATTCATTGGTTATTGTAAACCAAACTGATGCAAGTACTATAAGATTGTGAACATGTACATATCACTTAAGATTTGGTGCAAATAATCTGATTGTGGTTTACCTTAATCAAATTCTAATGTGAATATTTTAAGACAAGAAGCACGAAAAAAAAGTAAACGGCTCATAAGATGAACAGTAAAGGAATATCATCGGGGTGCATTCAAGTAATTTTTGAGGATAATAAACCGAGCCCTCTTTTAATTCGAAATAAACGAACAATCAAAATCAAATAGCGAGACTAATTTAATAAAATCACTATAAGATTCTATTTACATTGAAATTCACATGCATCACATTTGAAATTGTTTAAACTACAAATGAATCGAATTGAGATTGAGACCAAGAGTATGAGATTTATTGGGTTTTATCATCCCTTCATTAAGGGCCCAATGTACTTGTTTGATGTTATATGCCACAAGTTTAACACAGTGCTATCACTCACACTTAAAAAAATTACTATCTGTCACCCAAACAGAATCATATCAACGATCTATAACGATTGAATTCATTTCTTTTATTCATTTCTATTTAGTCTCAAGTATTTTTATCTAGCAGTTGATTATTCATTTGAATATTTTAATATTTTTTTTTTTTAAACTTTTCTTCGAGGATTCAAATAAATCGTCTATTTGTTCATGACAATATTTTGGTTTTTATTTCTTTTTTTTTTTCATTCCAAAATAGATAATTGGGTAGATATTTATTTTATCAATTACTTTCTGTATTAATAAGCAACGAAATATATAAAACGTTTAAAAGAAATCGTTATTTGTTTGATAAGAAATAAAAACTCTGTCTATCAAAAAGTTTGAATTAAAAATTTTTTATTCAGTTCGTTTGTTTCCCATTTGATCATCATGAAGAGATTAAAACAAAAATTTTCATAGACGAATTGGTACAATTTTTTCTTTATTTTTTTTTTTGTTAAATTCTAAGTCTATAATGAATAGAATCTTTATGTACGATAGATGAAGTATAAACATATAAATCATAAGACTAACAAAATCATCGAATTTTCTGAATCTTTTTGGCAAAAAAAAAAAACCTAAGAAAAAAAAAAGAATTTAAGTAAAAGAGATTTTCCCAAATATTTGATTGTATTCGATGATGGTAATGGGGAAAATAGCAAATAAATAATCTTTCTGTATTTCTTTATATTCACCAGATTGGTTTTATAAGACCATTCAAAGGAAAATTGACTTAATTGGCCTGAATCTAAGGCAAAATTAGGTTGATTTTGGTTCAATAGATATTTTCCAATCTTTATTGGATCTCATCTCCATTTCAGAGCAACAGACTTTTCTCTTCTCGACCAGCTACTTGTCTTATAAACTCATCACCCATCACACACAGCCAATGATTCTCTATTTAGGACGGAAATCAAACGTAAAAAGGCTTAAAATATTGTTTCATGTTTACAAAATTATTATAAAACTTTCTTATTTTTTTTTGGTAAAATTCTGATTCGTAGGAATCCAGAAAAAGAAAAAAAAAAAAAGAAATTGTACAGATCTCTTTCTATGACCATTGAATTTTCATCTATGGAAAACTTGCACTTCTCAGGAAAACGTATTTAGTAATTTTCAATTGCAGACAACGAAAATACAAAAAAAAAATAACAAAACGACTAAAGTACATCTTAGAGATTTATAAAGTATCCAAAACTTCAAATGTGTATCTCTTATGAAATTGTCAAGAGTTTCTACTATGGAAATACAATCTCTCATTTACCATATTCTTGACCAAATAAAACCCCGAATACCAACAATACATTTTCATGGAAATTTAAAACGGAAACACTCTGATTTTTTACTTGTATTCAATTTTACACTGTATAGTTATAGAGCTTTTAATGTATTATCATTAGTAAATTGTGTAAAATAAAGCTTATCAAACTGCCTTTCTAGAATCTCATTCTCTCCGTATCTCACTTCAGACGTAACAAAATAGTAGACTGAATATGAATAAATTGCAATATGATAACAATTCTATTTGCAATTCCATCGTCCAATAATTTATGATATCTGGTACAGCTGGAGAGATTTTACTATCAGAAGAATATTAAAAAAAATACGAGATTTCATAATAAAATGTAATACACTCCACTATTCATTGTATATTGAATAGAAAATTATGTTCACTTAAGTAGTCGAATTATGTACTATAATTTCCACTAGGTAATTTATTCAGTTGGCTGATTACCCTCTCGCCATTCCCAATGAGAAAGGGCGTGTTTCACCAGTCGAACTTATATTCAATATTTCTATGCTAGTGAATTTCTTTTATGCAAATTATTTGCAAATTTTTATTACATTCAATTTTTTTATTCTTCATTACTCTACATATACTACGGGGTTCAGTAGATAACAATGATAATAAAAATTTTCTTCCATTTGATACTCATGCGGCTCATAAAATTATGTTTCAATATCGAACAAAACAAATCCACAATTACAAGTGTAATTCACTTCCAATTTTTATTTTGTTTCAGTTAATTCACATAAACAACAATAAATATTCATAAAACGATCATATCTTAATCTAACCATTGAATCAAATTTTTCGTTCTGATATTCCCTAAATTATTATGAAAATAGAAAGAAAAACCCAAAATAATATTATTGTTATCACAAAAATTTGTTTTATATGAAATCAATGCAAAATAAATTCATATCTTCTGGTACTAAGAACAAAAAACAAATTCAGTAGAACGAATATTTATCTGAATACAACAACGATAGAATAAAAAAAGAAGCAGAAAATAACTTCATTTAAATCAATGAGTCTAATCTTTCGGTATACACTTGTACATAAAGAAAATTATTATCAATATTCATACGCTCGTAGATGGTTAATTTATACGAAAAGTTTTCTTTTAAATCTCATATACTGTCTCCTACCACATAACACAGATGTGTCCAAAATTATTTCATTTTTCCCACATATAAAGTACGTTGAATAATAATAAACTTGTACAGAATACACAAAGTAACGTGCAATTCAGTGGATTTATGCTGGAAAATTTCCATATGAGAATAAAAATAAAATCGTTCACATATTACACACGTTTATGATAAAAATGCCATTCGTTTTATGCAGAATTTGTTTATTCATCTTAGTGTAGCCCAAATATTCTTTTATTACCCTCCCAAAACAAAAAATGAAAATTAAGATTTGTGGGTGGCAATTCACCATAATTTTGATATAAAATTTCGTAAATGTTTCTCCTCATCTCAAAATTCTTTCAATTCATAAATGATATAAGAGAATATCAAAAACTAACGTGAGTAACAAAAACTCATAAAGTTTCTTTTTACCTGCATATCATTCATGGTATGCAAACCTATAATAATGACTTTGCATTTACTTATTCTTATCTCATCAAATTGTCTAAATAGTTTTCTGTTTTCTTTATCTCTTCATTATGTGATATCTAAAAGGTGTATTTATTAAGAATTAATATTTACATAATGATGTTTATATAAATTGGGATTATGAATTGCGAAATAATTTAAAAAAGAATTCATGTTATGATTGAGTGAGTCTTTGAGCATTTTTTTATGGTAATTTTCTATGTTTTTATCATTAAATATTTACTGTTAGATAATGAACTTAATTGTCATTAAACTTCAATAAGATTAAAAATTTTATTTAATCATTCAACATTGCAAGAATAATTTTCATCTCATTATGATAAGGAAATCTTATACGATCATAAAAAGAACTTTCAATTATCTTTATAGAAATTTTGCAATCCATCGTTACTTCTGACTATAGTTTGTTTTAATAATCATAAGCACAATTCCATATACTCATAGTAACCCGCTGATGAAAATTAAACGGCTTTCATATAAAAGTTCACTTAAGGCTCGTCTTATTTCTCTTTGTCTTATCTCCATAATGTGGAATCAAATAAAGAAACTGAACTTCATTTAAAATTTATTTAATACACATTATAAATTAGCATAAATCACATCTTAACAGGTCCAGTATATTTGATATTATTAGTTTTGTTTAATTACATTTAATATGATGCTGTACCCGTACAACAACAAATTAATAATAATTTCTTATCGATGATAAGACAAATTTTGTATAAAAGGGTAATTCAATTCAACAGATGAGTTTAGTTTTGGTTAAGTTTATAACAGTGATGGATCACAATCAACTGTTTTCGATACTAACAACTATTTTAGTTTTATTCGTTTAATAAAGTTTAGCGTCTTCGGTTAAACGATTCTGTTTTAAAAGTTTTTTTTTTGCTTCAAAATTTACTAATAAAAAACATCAAAAGTTTTATTTACGAAGTTTTTCATTAATCAGATCATATGAATCAGTTGTGTGATATTCAGCCATGAACTAATTGGATTAAGTACAAAATCCGCACGGATATTATTCACATAATCATAACTTGGATACCCGAACTTTGTCTCTGTGCCACTAAACTAAGAAACTTCTCTTATAAAATTATTTGTATACATGAGTATCTACAAGTACACATGAGAAACAATTTTTGGATTAACGTTTGGTACAAGTAATTGATTCAAATGAATTAAGTTCAGTGATATGGAATCAACAGTCTAACGAGACAATCACAGACTAATAATATTAAAATTATCATCAGAATAGTGCGCGCAAACGAGACAGTTAAAAATTCCTAAAAAGTTTAAGAAGAAATTTCAAAGTTTAGTGTTCAATATTACTTAAGTGCAATACAGGTGTAAATTGATTGATTCTTCTATCTCTATGTGCGAATAATAAATTTACAAAACGTAATCAATATGGCTGATGAAAAAACAAATCAGAATAATCATTCTGATAGTGAATTGGATTATAAACCATCAGATGTTAATAAAAATGAACTCCGTCGGTTTATAGCAAATAAAGAAAAGGAAAATTTAACCAGTTCACAATTATTTGAAAAATATTATGCTGATATCATAGATAACAATGAATATTCATGTGGTTTTGGTTATCTACGTGGTCCACTGCTACAAAAGTATGTGTAATTCATCATTGATAATTATCAAAATTAAAATATTTCATTTGATTACAATCTTAATTTGTCATTCTAATTTATGATTATTTACGTGTGAGTGTGTGTCTTAAGCGCCTTTTTATTAATTATTTGTCAATATTTACATTAAGAAAACAGAGAGAAAAAAAAAATAAACAGAAAACATAGTTCATTCATAAATCCAAATCTTTTTTATTTTGTATCTTTCAACTTATTTCAATTGTTCTCATTCACTTTATTCCATTTAAAACTATTTATTATTAGATTGGCTAATAAAAAGGTATATGTATTCCTATATGGTATTACCGGTTGCATATTCTCAGCAACATATGCATATTTTAATGGAACAATTACAACAATTGAAAAACGTTTTAAAATACCAACACAAACAACCGGAATTATATCAGTCGGTAATGATATAAGCCAATTATTTTTATCAGCTATCTTAAGTTATTATGCTGGACGAAGGCATAAGCCACGATGGATGGCATTCGGTAATTTTCATTTCAGTTAATATCAATTCCCAATTAATTAAATTTCATCATTTAGGTTTGGTGTGTATCAGTATATTTTGTTTTTTAAATATGCTACCACACTTTTTATATGGCGCTGGCAATGATGCACTCTCATTAACCGAAGAATTTGGCAATGGACTATCATCATTTTCAGACGATAGTCCATCAGTTATACTAAATGAGTTCAAGAACAAGACATTATGTCATCGTAATTGTAAGTTACTTTTAAATACGTTCAATTTGTTAACCATTTATTAACCAAAGCATCCCAATTACTTTTCAGCCAATTCAATGCAAACATGTGAATGGTATGAGGGTAGTTTTGCACCACAAATTATTCTTTTTTTGGCTCAATTTATTGCTGGTATTGGTGGCAGTTTATATTTTACGCTTGGTGTTGCTTACATGGACGATAATATTAAAAAATCAAAGACCCCAGCACTTGTCAGTGAGTAGACATCCATAGTATTACTCGAGAAGCAGTAAAGAAAATCAATAAGTTTTTCATTTTAGGCTTTTCATATTTTTTACGAATGTTGGGTCCAGCGATCGGTTATACATTGGCATCATTTTGTTTAAAAATTTATATATCGCCAACGCTTACACCAAAAATAGAAATAACTGATCCACGTTGGTTAGGCGCTTGGTGGATGGGATGGGCAATTCTTGGTATCGGACTTTTATTTTCGGCTGCACTAATGGGTGGGCATCACTGATCCTCTTTACTAATAATTAACTTATTCAAATTGACTTATGTTTGGTTTTTAGCAATGTTCCCCAAAGAACTACCCAGAGCGGCTGCTAGAAAACGAGCACATAAAGAACGATTACATCGTGGCCTCTCTGTGGAACAACCAGCGGAAGAAATACCGACATCACTCAAAGATATGATATTAACGTTCAAACGATTGTGTAAGAATGCAATTCTCATGTGCAACAATATATCCGGTGTTTTCTATTTCTTTGGATTTTTGCCCTATTGGATATTCACCCCAAAGTACATTGAGATTCAATATAAACAATCAGCATCAATCGCTAGGTGAGACTGCATTCAATCACCCTTGATGCTGTTCTATTAACCCAACAAGTGTTTCTTATTTGCAATATGTAGTTTCGTGACTGGTAGTGTGGCATTAGCATTTTCTGCCCTTGGTATTCTATTGTCTGGACTCGTGATTTCACGGTTTAAGCCAAGTGCTCGATACATGGCTGGCTGGAATGTTTTATGTGGCGCTATTTCGGTATTTGGTATTCTCACGTACTCATTTCTCGGTTGTCCTGCCAATGAGAATACAATTCGTGTACCACAACCAGACGACGCCAAGTAAATAATATTTGCATTTCATTTAGATTTTGTCTTTATTTGATCAATGATTTCTTTTAGTGCAATGTGCGTTAATTCATGCAATTGTGATTATGTCAAATATTCACCTGTGTGTGCATCTAATGGATTAACTTATATATCAGCATGTCATGCCGGTTGTATGGACTTAACAATTACAAATGTTGGTGGAAAGGTGAAATCAGTTCATTCTTATTTTTAGATCGTTTTTATCAAAAGCTTATTATTTTATTTAGATATTTGATAACTGTAGCTGTACAAGTGATAATGCAACGGCTTTCCTTTATAATGACTTTGAGCCAGTAAGTTAAATTTTATTGTGCAAAATCAAATTGAGACTGCAAATAATCAGTTTATGTATTCATTTTTTAGATGACAGCATTACCTGGACCATGCGAAGTGAATTGCTATAATGAATTTTTAATGTTTCTTGGGGTGGTGTGCTTCCTAAAATTCATTTCGGCCACTGGTAGAGCCACTAACTTTTTGGTTTCAGTTAGGTAAAAACAGAAATTTTTGATATTTGTTGGATTATTTGATTTCCAAAAATTGAAGAGTTTGTTTTTAATTAAATTAATTCGGGTTTTTTTTTATTGTAGATGTGTGGATGAAAAAGATAAATCAGTTTCAATGGGTTTTGGTTTGATGTTGTTAAGTTTATTTGCATTTATACCGAGTCCAATATTTTTCGGTTCACTGTTGGATCGTATGTGTTTGGTATGGGGTAAAACGTGCCAGGGTAAGGGTAATTGTTGGTTATATGATGTGGCCAAATTGAGGTATGTTAATTGCACGCAAAACAAACCACCGCTAATTTCCTGTATTTTGATTTAATTTTGCATTTTACTTTTTAGAAATAACATGAACTATATTGCTGCATCGTTTGTGTTTATTGGTACATTATTTGACTTGGGTGTCTGGTATTTTGTCAAAGATTTAAAAATATTCGATGATGATGGCAAAGATGGTAAATCAATTGATATCAAATTGGAAGATTTTGAGGAACCGGTTAGACGGGGCAGTATAATTGAACAATTAGCGCGTTAATTATTTTATTTTTTATAAATTTTATAAGTATTATTATTGGAATTATACATTCGTTGTAATTAAATGAAACTTGTTACCGAAGAAATGTCTTTTATTATACGATTGAAAGATTTACTCACGGTTTGAATGATCCAACGAAGATCTTTGGATTATTGGGCTACACAATTTCACTTCATTTTTTCAATTTCACTTCACTTGCACTATTAAACACACTTAACTACACGTTAGACACTTATTTAATTTCTGTTTGAATTGTTATTGAATTTTTAATTAATTTTTTCTTCGGAAGAAAATTTTCACAAACTAAAATGTAAACATACTGATTAATTATAAATTTCAACGACACAATGATTTTTGGAACTTATCGTCTTAGATACTAGACGATAAGTTCCTGATTACACTTCAATAGAATTTAAAAGAAGTGTGGTTATTTGAAATTAACTCGTTAGATATTATGAATTTATGATAATCGATTTGATGCATATTATTGCTTACACATTTGTTAATGTCTGTATCAGAATTATGTTAAATTGAACGATTAACTTTCTTCGGCAGTTTATTTTTGAATTAATAACAAAACAGAAAAAAATTGTTATGCTACATCATATACAATATGATAATTTACCACCATCATTTCCTTTATTCTTCTCGTGTCTTTTATCTAAAATTTGTTCTAAAGTGTTCTAAAATGTAAACATACAACATTGTTACACGTTGTGATCTAGTACGATTTCAAAATCTAGTCGAATTTCGGACACTAGCAATGACAGCAATCAACTCCGATGTATGAGCTTTAAGTTTACCGAAACTTATTTTCGAATAAATTAACAATTAAAAATTAATAACTCAAAGCAAAATTACAATTAGCAGAACTCTTTGAACGATTTGAATTTGTTTGGTGATGGAAAATTGTAAATTTTATACGCGAACGTGATAGAGTAGAATTCACGTAGAATACATGTAAATCTGATTTCAGCCAGATGACACCAGATGGCTATTATTCTTAGAATGTAATAGTATGAGTGTCACCGATATTTTTGAAATTAAATTGAATAATAAAAATTATTATTTTAATTAATTTGAAGTGGTGGAAAGCGTTAAATACTGTTCAATACGTTTTAACACTGAAGAGTTCTGCAACAAGAAGAAAATTAATTAAATTTTAAATATATCCAATTGGTAGGCAATTGCCACCAATCGAATATTTTCTAAAATTGTTTTAACAACAGAAATGAAAAACTATTTGCAACGATTTCACCACTGGCAAAAATCCGAATTCGTTTCTACGGTTTTAATTGCAATTTTCCGCAAATCAATTCGAATTAGCAGTTTACCTTGCGTTATTCCGATTTGAATTTGTGAAAAACCTTATGCATTATAACGAAGTTGCTACTTAGAAATTTTAAATCGTTGAATAGATGATAAACTATTATAAATTCCTTTAATTTGTGTGGCCTAGAATTTATGATGATAAGGCCACTTTAATGAGTCGTTTTAACTGTTTGGCCAGATATCCGGCATACATCAAAAGAAACAATTAGATTGAAATTGTACATATTGTATTCAACATAAAATTAGTCAATTCAACTACGTAAGAATTGCCATTCGCTAAAAGTAGAAGATACCACAATTTTATATTACAACAAGATCTCTTTTACTATGGTTTCAATTACAATAGAACAATAACAATATTCATTATAAGCACTTCTTTACAGAAAATTCAATGAGAGAACCAACTAGCCCACAAATATTCGGTATACGGTAACAGTACAGCATCAACTGGTAGAAAACCTTCCAGCCAACAATAATGAATTGCTATTGTAAAGGCAACAGCATTAAAATTTCATTACGAATTTTTTTTTTCCCTCAAAACTAAAATGATATTATACTTCACTTCTATGCCATAGTATACAACAGTTCTTTCATCATCTTCATTTGATGAAATTATGAGCTTCTTATCATATCAACAACGAAGCTGCCTGATTATTCATTTACCTCAAAATCTTTATGAATTGCAACCAGAAAGTTAACAGAATAAAAAGAATATCATAATCATCTCTGAAAACCACGAAAAGCAACGAAGAAGAAACAAAATCATATAAAATATAAAAGATGAAATAACAGTAAAAGATAAAATCCTTTTATATCATAGAGAAAATCACTTAAAATTACGATTTTTCTCCATTTCTAAATGAATAAAATATCCATGAAATACAAGAGCTACTAAAATACCCGTCCACATCAATTGCTAACAGAAAATTATTATAAGTTTTCTTTATATTTCACGGGTATTTTGCCAATAGCAAAGACGAAAGAAAAAAAGTGTAACAGAAAACCCCTAACTAAATTCAATTTTAAAAGACTAGAAGAGCATAACATGAAAAAAAATGGGAAACATTATAACTGGTATAACTTACATTCATTGAATACATATTAGGAAATATTATTCGCCTGTAAAATATTCGCGTTAAACTGAATGAAATGAAAAACCAAAAGATGAAAAACCATTGAGTGAATTTATCGATAAACCCCCGGATATGTTATCATGTATCTGCCTCTGATATAACGTATTCTATTTGCCTTGTACCATCCACATAAATACACGCTCCATTGTATCCGACAGATGAAGGTACACAAGATACCATGTTTTTCACACATATTTATATGGAGAAAATACAACGGTTGGCTATTATGTTATACATTTGTCGTCATTTAATAAAAACCATTAGAAATGTGATCAAGAAAATACACAACAGATAGTGATGGAACTCGCCCAGTTCAAGTGCATTATGTTGTCAATAGACATGAACATCGTATGTGAATAGAATTTTATTCGATTTAGTTTAACATTGAAATAAGAGTCAACGCAGATAAACAGTGTATGGACCCAACAACAACCAAATATTGGATAAGAAGTGACAACGATCCAATTCTTTGATAATTCAGTTTCATTCCGAATCCAGTGAATTTACAAGGGTCAATTTTTGTTAAACAAAAATTCATTCACCAGCATACAGATATTGATAATATAAAAAGAAATGGATTTGCAGTCAAACAAAATTACATTGGACCGAAATTATGGATTACATTTCTTGTCTCCCGCCTCAGGAGACTGTTGGTATTCAGAAAAAGGGATATTAAAACGTGCATATACGCAACATATTAGTTTGTCGCTAGCCCACCCACTAAGAAATACAATAATAGTCATAATCTATAATGATATTTCCTTGGCCATATCATAAACGCAATATTAGAAATTACATTCAATGGGGGATTCTGTATGCAGACTAAAGGAAATGAGACATTTAAAATGATACATGAATGTCCTGTGATACATTAAACTGACTACATGATATCAGTTAGATTCAATGCCATTGCCAGTTGGCCAGATGAAGGGAAAAGTGAACATAATCACGTCATAAATGGTCACAATAAACTGCTAGTATACACTATAATAAACGGATTGGTATGCAGTTACATTCTTACGATTATTAGATGATTAAACTAAAAGTCCAGATCAAAATTGAAGAGTTTTATTTCAATTTCTCTTTATTCCTGTTATTGAAACCATAAGAAACTAGGATAAGTCTATTGATAGCCATAACAGTAAAACATTTAATGTCCCCGTTTAAAATTTTCTGTTGTTGAACTAGTTGTTGATACATAAAAATAACATAAATAGAATATGAAATAAAAAACAAGTCACGTCAATTATAATCACATGATCGGTTTCTATAAGAACTAAATTGTTTTTGTTTAGTCTGTATGAATGTGACTGCTACATAAGAAAATTATGGGTGAATATTTGTCGATTTAATGCAAGTAGTTTCCTTCAAGAAGGAATTCCGGATAAAAACATAGAAACTCTTTAAGTGAAAACAGAATAAGTGTATTAAGTACTATGTAATATACCAATGTACAACTATAAATGAGTATTAAATTAAAATAAATACAGAATAATCAAATAAAAAAAGGATATAATTTAACATAAATGTACATAACATGGGAACATTAAAACAAAACAGAATTAAATCTAAATGCGTGTAGAGCTTGAACCACAAGGAACCAGAATAAAAAGTTTATTCAAATGGTTGCAGGGGCTTTACTATTTCGTATAACAAAAAGTGTTAACGATTTTCTTATATTTTTCCTCATATACTCGTCAGTTTCTTCACTCAGTGTTATGAGTATCAAAAACGAAGAAAAATAGAAATCAAGAAACGAGATGGCATATAAAAACCCATAAACCATTAAAATGGCAACTAAAGTGGTGTCTTGGTTGTTCAATGTGTACCTCACCCACCCAATGAAGTTTTCTTCAACATAATTTTAATGGGCTTGTGAACATAACAAAATACCATAATTTCTAGACATTTTTTTCTCTTTTTTGAACACATTAAACGTATTTCAATATAAAATATAATTCAACTGTACAATGAATACCTAATTTTCATTAAATTTTATATTAATACTGTGAATTACACATTAATTTTCCATCGTAAAAAAAAAACAACAACATTTTCCAACCCCCACAATGTTAACAACTAAGGACACACGATAATAATAAACAACGATGAAAATAAAATTACGACACAACCTGATCATCTTCATCACAGATGTTAAAGAATAAAAATCCAAGAGGAATAAGGAATATAATATTTTATTCTGTTTTGGTGTTGGGTGATGGTTTTTTGCTTGTTGTTTTTACCTTGTAACGATGTGATGACATTTTTTGTTTTGTTCTTATGCTTAAAGTAAAAACCCTCAAGGTAAAACATAAGGAAAATAAGGTCTCTGGTATGGTGAAAATGATATTAACGCACAACGAATAAATTTCCATCTACATACCTCTTTTATTAGAAGGAAGAAAACATTTTTTTTTTTAAAAACCAACACAAAGTGGTAAGGAAAATTCGCGCCTCTCGTGTATTTATAGATTCAACAGAAAACAAAATTATATTTTGCATGAATATAAATTATAAAGATTTTGATTCAAGGAATATAAAATAAAAAAAACCAAAATAAGGAACATGAAGAAAACTGAGTAGAAAAAAATTATATGAAATGTTATGAATCCCCCAAGGGCGAGACCAAGGAATACAAAACATAACAGTTCCATCATATTGTGTTCTTCGTGTGCAGGAGGTGTATTATGCCCTTAACAGTAAGACGACTAGACGTCGCTGAAGGATACAATGTTGTAACCCCGAAAAACGAATGAGAGTATGAGTAGCACAATATTCACTAGTCACTTATTAATATTCATATGGAATATATGGTAACAAATTATATTTCATCAAATTGATTATTGCACTAATTGTTTATGAAAAGATTTCATGCAACATGTCAGGTAAGAAATGTGAAAGATGTGTGCGTTTTACGTGTAAACATGGATGAGAGATTTTTGTGTTTTTGGGCTAAATAAATTAGAGTCACACTCTCTGTTGCTTTCACATATAAAGTCGCTTATATCATAGGAATTATGTTTGTCTGCGGATTTTACTGCGGCAAAAGTAACACAGGATTCAAACAATTTTGTTGTGACTGTGAATTTACCACCAATGGTAAAATAGAAAATTCTACTGTAACATTTTCTCACACTATAATGCGGTTGATACAAATTCAAATATTTTCTTTACTGTCATAAATTACATATGCGAATGGTTAGAAAGGCGATTTTCATCCAAAAATTTCACTATAAAGGAACATTAGAATTTTCCTGTTGGCAATCAGTATCATCAGAGTTCTAAATGTAAGTGAACAACTATTACATTGCAATACTAAAATTCTTGTCTTAGAGACACCTCATGCCAGTCATTCTGGACCAAAATGGTGACTGGCAACATTCACACTCAAAGTGCAAATGAAATAAAAGAATTGAATAATATTCGCATATTCATATTTATTATGATTATTTATATGTTTCCTACAGAAGTTCTTTTATAAAAAAAAAACACCAACACTCTGACAACTGAGGGGTGTGTTATAATGTCATTTTCTTTAATCTAAATAAATCGTTTATTACTGGGAGCGTATAAAACTTGAGACATTAAAATGCGAATGGATAGAGGCCAAAATAAATGGAAATGTAACTAAAGTTCATATATAAAAATGCATTCAAATATTCACACTTTGATTTGATAGTGTTTCCGTGGGGGTAAGTATACGACACATTCTATGAACAATCATTTCTTATTCGTTAACATTAGAAAGAATACAAATTCCTCTAATACCATGAATGAATGAATATCTCTTTTTGTAAATGGCACATTTACGTTTCTCTCTTTTTTTATGAAATTATCCACAATAATGAAATTTAAATTGAATTTATAACATAAGTAGATTACTTTATCTCTTTCATAATATAACAAACAAAAAATATTGTTAACAGAATAAATATGAACGACCAAGAGAAAAATTACTAAAAGCTCTGTCGTTTGGTCGTCAGTGATTTGAGAAAATTTCTTAATACGCAAAGATTACATCCAGTATGGGCCAGACACAAGTAAAGAACAAAGTAAGAAATAAGATTCAATTTAACTAGAAGATTGTACCAATACATTTTTGGGCTGACGACAGTAGTGTAGCTTTCCAGTGAAACGAATTTAAAAATCCACGGAATCCGGCGTTGTAACATAACAAAACAATATAATTTACTGTCTCCAAAAACATTAGCCAGATATTAATACATTTTATGCTAATCAAATATAATTTTTATGAATTACACAGCAAATATACAGAGAGCATAACATAATCAGTTCACCATTTAGTTTAAACTATAGAAGAGATAATTGAATATTATATAGTTTCTCTTAATTCATATTAAAGTCGTATCCATCAATTTCATATATCATGATTGTTATTTAATGCTCCAAAATACAAAATTACCCATTGATGAAAATACACAATGAAGAGATACGATATTTTTTTAATGCCCAATGGGGGCCCCGGGTATAATAAAATAGTCGCAGACAGTTCAGTTGGACGTCTGATTCTTTTGTGTACGGGTACATTTGCCCAAGTGAAAGGAAAAAAAAATACTGTAGTTCTCTGTTAGCGATAATAAAAAAACCATCTTTATTGGATACTCTCTGAGACATCAAGTTATAAAAATAAAAAATAGGAAACTAACAGGAACTGAATGTTCTTCAAAAAGCCTCGTGAATAATAGTGAAATCCGTGAATTAGGATAATAAATTTTCATCGAATCGAAAATTTTCATTTTGCTACACTCAGTGGGATTGCTTCTTTGTATGAATTTGGAATAAATACGGCGACATTTAACCAATAAATTCAATTTTTTTTTCCATTCAATTGATAGAAACGGTGAAATTGCGGTCAATAGTGAATCAAAATTTGTATTAAATTTTTGGCTACTGGTGAATCATTACGCAAAACCATAAACTAGAACGCCAAAATACGGTACAAAGAATTTCTATAAATACAAGAAAGACTATTCAACAATAGTGAAATATTATTGGAAAATTCATTTATTGAAGAGAAAAATGATGTTATTATTAGTGTACGGTATATTGATTCTATGCCCATTTGGTCAATTGGAATTTATTGATCAAATTGAACAAAGCGGTGATGGTAAATCACCAATTGATGATGAAATGAAAATGGATCAAACAATAACTAACCTGGAAGCAGATCCATCAACTGTAAAACGTTTATTATCATCACGTATGGATTTAACCGTACCAGCAACAACTAATAATCAACCAATAATATCAAGAGAAACTACAATTGATGATAAATTAACAACACCAAATACTAATAATCTAAATGGTGACATTGAGGAATTTATTCAATTATTACCGGATGATCAAATAAAACGAAAAATTCTTGAATATTATCGTGATGATGGACAAGTACGAAATATTTGTAATTATTTAATGGGCGATGAATTTGATAAATTGAAACAGCGCACATTAAAAAGTAATGAGATTAAGGAATTCTTAATATTTTTCAATCATCATGGATTAGACTTGAACCGAATTATAGAGAAATTACAAAAGGTTTTTTCATTACCACGACATTATGCATTAACATCATTGGAACCATTTGGTGAGCTATCACAGTATTTTGTCTTGAAATGAATAATTCCATTTCCGAATACTTTCATCTTTTCTTTTTGTTTCGACAACATTGAATAAATTCAGTAACATTTTTTCTGAGTGATGCAAATGGTAACTTTATTGGTTTTATTTGAATCTAATTTGAGTATCATTATTATTAATATACTTTTGCCTACCCCTCTTGGTATGTGACTCTGTTAAATAAGTTTTTAACATAGGGGTTGCTGGAGTTCAAGAACAACAGTGCACAAAGACAGATATACTAATACTATGAGGCCATTAATGATGGCAGGAGAATGAAAAGATGAATGGCACTAGATGAGTGTCATCTCAAATTATGATATATTTATGTTGGTGAATATCAAATGAAATCAGTTATGATGATAATGCCCCATTCAGTTAAATTTTATACCGAGAAATAAGTTTGATACTTCATACCAACACGAATTATATTCTCAAAACCGAAGTTCATTTGATAAGACACAATTGGGAATTCCTTATGTATGTAGATGGAACGGAAAAAAAATTTTTAACAGATTGATTAAGTGGTTACTGTGTACCATTCAATGGCATTACTCTTTTACTTTATATGATAAAATACACATAGACAATAGTAATATTTATGACAAATATTTCTCTATATAGATGGAATGGAATCTTCAAGTATTGGCGGATTCTATGGACTAATTGAAAGTATATTAAGCCTTTTGCCCCAAGATGAACTTTACGCATTGTTCTTTGACAAATTAGAGCATAATCGGAACTTTAACAACTTAATTACGCTACTTGGCAGTGATGGTTTCCAACAAAAGTTGAACACATTGACGGTATGGATTTTGTATGATTTTACCTTTTTTATATCATTCGTTTTGCATGTTTTCTATACAACATTGGTACGTGTAGACAATGTTGTGACTCTCAAGTTTTCTCACAAACTCCATTGAAATTTTGCCCTAAAAATACAAAATGAAACGTAGTACCTCTTAACTCAGTTGGAATGCATGAAGTATCTCTTTATCCGTAAATATCAATTTGATGGTTTCGAGTTCATTATCATTTATATCAATTTTCTTCTCTATGTTTCTTCTATATCATTTATATGAATTCATCATTTTGGTATTTTTCTTGTATTTTTATATTTTACGTTGGTGTCGGATTGAATTGATAAAATCCCGAAAAATATGATTTGAATTTGAATGACATCCCCAAATGGAATAAAATAAACTCCAAATGTATTGGCGTCCAACTCCCAACCTTGTCTTCTCACACTTTCGAATACAAAAAAAAAAAAAAAAACAAAATAAAAACCATTAAACCGTTACTGACTGGCGAAACGACTGCATTGCAAAAAAACAAACTCAAAATAAATAATACAAAACTTTTAAATCATTCACATGACTGATGAGTGTTATACAGAAGAGTAAGGATCTACGTCAACTTTATTTAGAGGTGAAGGATTCCCAAATTGATTTGGACAGAATCACGAAACTCTTCCAGAGTTACTTTTTCCTTGGAACTTTTTGATGTAACACGGAACAGGAAAATAACAGTGGTGGGGGCTACATCAAATTCGTTAAAATGGTAACCGTGATTACCTAAACGCTAATACTTGTGTTTTATTTTATCCATAGATGATGTGTATTCCATCATTTTGCTGTAACACCTCTCTTCATACATGATGCCATTCAATGTAAAATGAAATATAAAAATTAACGTTAAGCAACAACAAATTTGTTATCCTTTTCTTTTGATAAAAATCCAATAAATACTTGAAGGTAGAAAATTGTTAATATTACATTTTGTTGTTAAATTGTATGACAACATGATTATGTATTTTATAATGAAGAATATGTAATATATGTTTCCGTAAGAATAAAAGGCAATTTTACTATCCCCCCGAGATAATAGAAAGAAAATTTACAGAATTTAAGACGCATTATTAATCGTTTCCGTTATGCAAGATGATGATGATGACTCCTCATATCACACCCATTAAATGGATAAAAGTGTTTGTGAAATGATGTCAAATCAAAATGCAAATTACTAAGGGAAATGTTTTCAAATTTTTAGATATGGAGATGGCGAAGGGGAGTTAGAACCATGGCTTCTAATAAAATTCAATGTTTGGAAACTTTTAGCTATCCATTTACAATTAAATTCAATTATATCCGTTTACATTAGAGTGAGTAAAGGATATAGAGAATGGATGGTATCAACGATGAGTGTCACAACTGTGGCGGTTTTACTCAACAACAGCAGCCTCAATATAGTACCAAAATCCAGTGAACAGTGATAACGTGAATAGGGAAAAACCATTTGAAAGTTATTAAAACGCAAGTTGAGGTCAAGGGTGAGTGTTCACAACTGAAATGAAAATTCTTCAGTTTTATCCTGCCAGTCAACATTTTGTTACCACCATAAATCGTTTGATGGCAAGGTGCAATTAAGTATACAGTCAAACTTACTAAATTTTCCGCACGAAATCCGCGTAAACATTAAAATTAATTTAGTCTTGATGCCAATGGGCCCCCATTCAATCTAACTTTTAGTTTAAGATGATCATCATTGCCAATGAATGACGATGCAATAGAAATTGAGATGCAGTAGATGATCTGTCTCGGTATGCAGACACTGGTAATATATTGAAATTTTGGTTTTATTAATAGCACAACAAGAAGTGAATTTCATTTAACTGGTAACATTGCTACCGATTGGTAAGAATAAACAATGGAATACAAAATGAATCTGAAAAAAAAAATTGAAATAATGATAAACTGAATATTCCTGTTGTGTTTCATAATAAAACCAAAAAAAAATAGAATTCCTTGTTTCTGTTTAATTAATTTACGCTCGTTTTAGAATAAACAATAATGAATTTATGTTATTTGAAGCCATAAACTGTTCGGTTTATGGTCCACCCCATCATCTACCCCGAATAAAATAAAGAATAAAATTCATCCATTCATCATATCCAATATGACTAATAAAATATAATTGTTTCATATTCATCTTTTGCATTGTTATTTAAAACCGCACAGCATATAAACGGTAGGATATTTAGACAATAATGTTATGCACATCGGTGCTCATACCTCAAACTACCATTCCATTCAAAAATTTTATAGAAAAGGTCTAGAGATGGTTCATATGGTATTTACTAAAAAGCCGGATTGCATCAAGAGTGTGCTTTAAATAAACCGCAGACAAAGAGACTGCATGCAGTGACTGTGTTGTGTCCACCACCACCTACCATAACCCTAACTCACCCCCAAAATGATCTGATGTTAAATACCTGTTAAGTGAACGACGGGAGGTACCAGACCGTCCAGTGTCGATCCGATAAGCTCTTTACCATCCTGTATTACTATCAAATCGTTTTACTCCCCTATTTTGATAAATACCCAAAATTCATTTAACCAAAACCTTTCCATTCTCATCATCTAATGACTGGCACAAAACATATCAGAAATGTTATGTTTTTGAACGAGAACATCGAAAAAAAAAAAACCGAAGTAAAACAATCATTGGCTCTCAAAACTGACTGCTACTTAGTTGTCTGTTTTATTCAACTTGATTTCATGTTCTACTCTTAGACAACGTGAAATTTTCACCATTCAAATAACTGAAAATGGTACAAAATCACCCAGAATAAAACAACAAAAGGAAGAACAACAACATTAGCTGAAACAAAGTTCAGAGCACAAAAAAAAAAAGAGAGAGCAAATGAAAATCGATGTGAAAATAAAAAGGTGGCAAAACAAACTGATCCTTTTTTTCTTTATTTCCAGTATCATTGAAAGGGAAACAGTGAAAATTGAAACAAATGAACAGAAAATAAAATACGAATGAACTGTGTTCATTATCCAATTGTATGGAGGAAAGTAGTCAGTGTATCACAATTTGAACAAAACATTTTGAACCGTAAGGACGATTTGGTGAATGGTAGAAAACAAAAAAAGAATTTTAACATTCAATCGAGAAGAATGAAGTCATGCAGATATTTAGAATCCAATTGAATATAAACAGCGCATATAAAAACAGTTTAGTTACAGTAAATATCGACAATTTGGATGGTGTTTCCATACCTTTAACTGTTTTAAACAGAAAAAAAAGATAAAAATCCAAAAAGATTTTCAGTGTTTATGTGGTGGGTGGCAAAACAAATGGTTAAAATCTGATCAACCACTTGAGATGAAATCGTAAAAATTCGTTTCTTTTATTCACTTGTTTTCGTCTCATTCCAAATGTCTCCTAATCTTATATTTATAATAATATTCGGTGTGTTTGTTATAATATTAAAACGAAATATCGAATATTCAACGATTTAAAATAACATTTTCATGTTTAACAAACACAAAAAAATAAAAATCCCAATGTTAGTTTTTCCCAATTTTCCAACGAAAGAAAAAAGCAATTGTTCTATTCAATGCATAGGACCAGAGGGGTCGGTTATTTTTCCTCAGCAATGGTGTATAATCCCAAAAGAAAACATAAAACGTGTGCATTTCAAATTCATATATTATTGGTTTGCAATTGGATGGGTAGAAGTGGTTAAAACGTATCGCATCCACCCTCAAATTTTTTGGGCAAAACACACTGATTTTGTGTCTCATAATATTGTTAGAAACAACAGTATTAGTGATATCAATGTAATCCACCCAAACCATTAATGCCCTCCAGACAAGTATTCATATGAAAATTATAGTGTTTTCTTCAGTTTCATGATAAACATTTTAAAATTGTTAAGATGTACTGAATCTCTTTTTTTATTTTATTTTAAGTGTCTCTATATGGTGTACATAATCAGTTATATGAAATACTGATAATCAGAGATTTACTTGTTAAGAAAATAATTTTGTACTTCTTTTTGGTGGGAGGCAAAGACATTTTACAATGTGGGGTAAGTAGATTCATGACATATTGTAATATTCCATTCAATACTAATAATGTGTACGCACTTAAACAGTGAGAAGTGGTAATATTTCAAAGTACTTGAACTCTATATTCAGTATATGATCTTCACTTCAATGTTGGTTAAGAGACAAAGAGTTCTGGATGTTTTTTGGTTCAAGTGGGTTTACTATGGACGTTCTGTTTTGAGATTTGAAAATTTTCCACTTTAAGACAATCGCATAATATTTGGGCAATGATCAAAAAAATTTTCCATCTTCAGTTATACATTTGAATATGCCTGATGACGCCATATGGATTTATTATTCATCCTTTGCTATTAGAGTATTAGAGTTAAAGGATGTTATTACCATTGTGCGGTTATTAATAGCAAAATATTCTAACTCTGTAATGTTCCACCGTATTATAATCGGATGAAAATGCTTTTAAGATTCATATCTTTTGAGCTCTTCGCCATTTTAATAGTGGGACATATTCAATTAATTTCTTTTTCTCTGTTTAGCTGTTGTTCTTACACAAAAATAGAAAGCAATTTTGTATTAACTTTCAAATATTAAATCTAAATTGACTAAACAAAAGAAGATTTAGAGTGTTAAGTGTATAGATTCCACTGCTATGAAGTACATTCTTTACATTTCTATGAAAATCTTGATTCCAGATTTGGTTAAACAAAGTGGTATTTAGTAGTATACATGATGTTTGGTGATAACCGTCAATTCAATACACCATAAAATAATTATGAGATAAAGATCTGAATTGATGTTACCATCATACCATTTTTGGCATTGTAAAATCATAAAACTATTGAAAATTTGTATACTGCGGTTTTATCGATTCATTACCATCAACATTTGACACTCTCTGGATTCAGGCGGTTGTTTATGGCAACACAATTGGATTAGAATTAGGTGTGAGGCAAGGAGAAGATCATCAAAATAATTTTGACAACAAAGTGACTATGGTGGAGACACAAATACTAAAGATTATTAGTATGAGAGATTCACGATTCGTTTGACTCAAATTGATAAGGAAACACTATGAAACCCTCAAGGTTTTCGCAAGATCAGAAACGATATCAATATAAACATTTAACACTCCCATCTCATCATTGAACTCTTTTTACCTTTCGTATAACTTAATCTTATTTATTTCGCTTAGATAATTTCCTGTACGATTTTCCATTTTTATTTCTTTTAACTCTCTTGATTTAACCTGCTGTCTTCGACTTTCTTTTCATTTTCTACTCCATTTTATTATTATTTCTTTACTTTTACGAAAAGATATTTCTTTTTCTTTTTTTAGTGTCAACAGTGGAAAATAACAGTACAAGAAAGTAAAATACATCACGATGTGAATGTTTTATTTTCTATTGAATGGCAGATATCTAGCAATGGTACTGTTATCCAATGTTAAGCAATGAAAGATGAACAGCTACAAAAAAGGGGTTCAAATTCAACGGTTTTGTGTTTATGCAGCAAGTTACCGTATCACCGGGAATCATGTAAAAAGGAAAAATCAGGACATGAAGAGGATAAATTTGATTTGATATCTCTTATCAGCGAAAAGGAAACAAGAGACCAGGAGCCAGATGGTATTGAAACGAAGGAAATGATGCTGAACGTAATAATGTATGTTACAGTGTGAGATTACCTCTTTACATTGAACCGATGAAATGAAGAAAACCTGTACGTTTAGTATTTCCAATCGCATCGATTAACTAAAAAAAAAACTTTTTTCTTGGTTAAAATATCCCCCTAAAGTTCAGCTCAGTTAAATGCGCGTGTTTTCATTTCATGTAACTGTCATTCGTTGCTTCATCTGGTGACATACGGTTGGGGTAGTATGTACCTAATCTTTCAGTGTCTCATATGAGTCACATGTGGTCGATTGAGTCAATCGTTTCTTCATATAAAAGCCAATCCCTTGTAACAGGAAATAATGGTAGCAAATGCCATAAAATATTCTACAAAGAATAAATTGTTTAAGGCCCTGTTTGCTAAATTGAAACATTTCTTGGGCCAATATTTGGCACGTTAGCCAAAACACAAATAAAATCCATAATGTGTTAATCGAATGCTTAAATCACCATTAATCGAATATAGAAGTAACATTTTGTATATCGCGGAAATGGATATTGTACCAAAAAGAAAATAATAAACACACACAGAATGAAATTAATGCCAATATAATGTGGATACAGCATAACCCAAAAGATACAGTATCACGATATAGTTAAAATCCATAAAGATTATCATCGGGTACCAATAATGTTTAGGTGAGTCTAATACACTTTTTGGTGTAACATCGAAACCATATGTGATTATGTTGTAAATGGGTTTCAATGTTTAACAACCGTGTGTTTCTTTGGCCCAAACAAAAAAAAAATCGAAACAAATTCAAAAGAGTAAAATACCCAATAACATTTCCTGTAAAACGACAACATTCTCGAGAACAACAACAGAACTAAATGAAACAAGTGATTTCCATTCCAAATTTTCCTGGGTTTATTAAAATGAGATCTTTTACGGAAAACTTGTAATCACACTGTTAAAACAAATACAATTTAGTTGAATATTATTCACAAGGTGTAATGTGCGAAAAGGTAACTAAACATACAGACACACACACACACATACACACATTTAATGATCCTCCTGGGCGTATTCAATTATGCATTCGTATCTCTTTCTCTACCTCCAGTTTTCCATATATAAAATTCAAACCAACAAATATAAAACTTCATCTTCACAGAACGTATGGCATTACAACACGAAACATAGAAACAAATAGAAACAAGAAGGGAAATTAAAATTGTTTCACCTTTATGTTGTACGAGAAAACACCTTTTTGTATTTTCAGTTTTAATCCTTATTTCACGACCATTAATTTTTGTTGTTCACACAAAATATAAAATTATTTTGGCCAATAATTTTCCTTTCTATTTTCTTATTCTTCCATAAGTATTAATTCACAGCTTATAAACAGTTACGATGAAACGAAAAATGGTAATTTCTTTGGTCCATCATGATATCGAAACGTACACAGAATTAAATGTAATTTTCTCTTCTTCGATTATGGAAAAGCAATAAATAAATCGACATAAAGCAATTTAATTACATTTTTCTTGTACTTCAATTTGATACATTACATACAACATGAACGATGCTCTAGAGAGAAAAAATTACTGTTACGGTATAAAAATCATTCAATGGACTGTGAAATGTTTACAATATTGGCATATAAAAACTCATAATGGCCACCAGGTGAATCGCGAACAAGTGAAATAATCCATTGAAGTAAAATATTTGAATGGGAAAATGGTGAAATAAAAAGAAAACAGAATGAATTCAAACTGAATGGAACTATAATTGAATACGAATAGATGAAAATTATGGTGTTGAGTACATTTTCACGAATTGGTTTTCATTCAGCTTCAGGTATTGTACAGTTTTGAATTGCACATCCTGAGCCGATGCATTTTACCAGTCTCTAGGACCTGGGAAAATTCGATTTTCATAAAAATTCATGGCATTTGTCTATCCTGTGGAAACCAAATACGATGTTCATGATTCCCCAATGTAAAGTTATAAATAGAGAGACGAGTAAGAGATTAACAGAATTGTCACGGTATTGTGTATAAAATGAAACAAAACATTCAGCAATAAGATAATTCAACTCCATTTCGTGTCGAATCTAATTAATGTCTTTTATATGCTGCAAAATAATTTTCATTTTCACATGAAAATAGTGAGTTTTTCTTGTTTAACAGCAAGGAAATAAAAAAAAAAGTGAAACATGAAAATGATGAAATTACTTGTTCCGGTCTTTTCGTTTGAATAGTCGAAGAAGGATTCTATTTCTCACAAATTCAATACCCAAAGTCAAAGGTCTTTCATGTTTTATATGATGCTCATTCTACACTTTATGCTTCATTGAATACATGAAAATGTTTCATGTCACAATGAATTGATAAAAAAGAAATAACGAAGAAAACTTTCAATTTGATATTGTAAGCAATTAGAAAATTGTACGTGTAATATTTCAACTGTTAAGTGTTGCACTTAAATTTTGTGTACATTATTGAATTATATTTTCTGATGTATTTTATAATCAAATTTTATATTTTAACCATTTGGTGTAAAATTGTGATGAAAATGAATACTTAAATGGGATATAAATGAAGAAAATGTAAAAGAAAATAAAACATTGATAATACAAGTGGTTGGTTGTCTTTTATAATTCTATTGTGTGTGTGTGTATTGTGAATTTATTCTTCAACTGTGAAAAACTGAAGTGAATATTCACTTTGTTATTTCCCTACGACTGATGGGGTTTCGCTTTTCTTATTCTACACTTCAATTTGTTTCAATGTTCTTCTGTGCAATTTCCTTACTAAAAGCCAGTAGAAGAAAAATAATGAAATCAAATGAATTTTTAGAATAAAAGTCTTAATGCGATTGTTTCACGACGAGAAAGAATAAAAATGGAGAGGCAAAAGAAGAAATCTCATATTGCAAATAGACAGGAATTATAACACAAACAAAAAAAACGCAAAGAGAAAGAAGTGCCAAGTGATGTTGTAAAAAAGTAAGTGAAGAATATTTTTCTTTCTTAGCTATTACAATTTTCATAGCAACTTTATTTCAATTTTAACCATCAACTTCCAACTCAACAGTAGATTCCATTTGGAAAACAAAAAATGAATTACAGTAAGCCAAAAGTCCATCAGAAGTCCAATGAAGATGTTGTTGAAAATTTAACACCAAATGTGTGTCTTAATCTTCATGCTCATTCACAAGAAAATTGCATACTTAAAATTGTAATTTGGTTCTTCGGTAATGGAGTCTACCGTCTGTCCAGTCTTACTGACTGTTCGTTGTGGTACCACCCAATCTATTTTCTTTAAAACCAAAAAAAAAAAACGGCGACTATATTGTGAGTCTCTTGAGGGCCATTCAATTTTCAAATTCTGTTTATTTAAACATGTCATACCAGCTAGAATAACATTGTCAAGTTGTCCTCCTTATCAACCATCCCTTTATTTTTCATTTCATTTTTTTGTAACAAAATTGTGCTAAAGTAAAGGGAATATTCAACCGTCTTGAAATCCACGAGGTAACAAAAACCGTTTAGTAACTAAATCGTCATCTATCAGTTGATGTTCGATATTCAATGAATGATGGGATTTATATTTTACACCCTCTGTTATAATGTATGAGAGATGAATCGTTTATATGCAATATGTTCGTTATATGACAATTTCAGGGTACCAATTTATTTTCAATCAAAAACTTCTTTAACTTTTATGTTTTCATGTGCAGATTAATGTTTGATGGCATCCCAATATTCCATCAGGTTCTTGTTGTGCATCATAAGAACCGCACCTTTCGCACAATATTTTATCAAGGGCCGTATAACCACGAAGTAAGAAATAAAATAACAGTTAGTGACGAGAGGAATAACTTTTAGACAATCTCAATACCAAAAAAAAAAAAACATTAAAAATCTATATGTTCCAATCGATTCATGGAACTGTTTGATACTGCCAGTTGGTATTTTTGGGATCCATTTCAATCCAAATCTGTTGACAATTTCAACTGAAGGGGGTTTTCTTATTTTACCAAACTTTGTCTCTCAGCATCTTTCAATCATATCCTTTGAATATTTTTCGATCAGGAAATATTCAGTCAAAGAATACTTTTAGATTTCCCACTAAAATAATATTCAGTTGTGTGAAGTAAAAAAAAAAAGGAAACTCTTCACTTTGTTGTATATGAACTTTTTGTCAAAAAACTGTGATGTGAAATTCGTTGAAACGGAACTGCGAAAATGCAAAGTTCAAAATAACAGAAAAACTGACTGAAATTATTCCCGACTTTTTTCCGTGTATTTGCGGTTGATTTTGTGTTCCCCTGTACTGCATCTGGGATGGAAATTTATATGCAAATTGCTATGTTAGAAGCAATCATATATTTTTTTTTCAATTTTCCCAACCAAATAGTTTGTTGTGGCTTTTATAACTATTTTGCATATTTATTCAATTCGGTTTTTATATTTTGGATGTATGATGACTTGAATTCATCCGTGGTTTCTGTTGTTCTCATCATGTACATTTTTTAATATTTTATTTAAATTGTTCATCACCCATTCCATAAATGGGACCGCAAAAGGGACTAAAAAAACTATTGGCTTGTGAACATTCATTTTTATGCGACACCATTGATATTAGGTGTGCCAATGAGATGGCCTACACTTTCTAAATAAATAATATTCAAAAGGAAAAAGTGAAAAATAAAAAAGAAAAATTCTGTATATGACTGGAAGGCAAACATCTGTCATAATTTTACGGACGATGTTTGATGTCACCATGAGTACTTTCTTGATGAGGAATCCAAGAAAATGAAAAAGGAAAATCTTGTTACATTTCATTCGAGCAAAATAGAGAGAAATACATTGGATATTAAATGAGGCAGTATGAGACTCTATTTACCTCGATAATTTCTAAGAAAAACGAAATCAAATCTGATGAAAATTTCGTTTAAATCAACTGATTTAAATTGATTGAAGGAATGTCTAGGCCGTAACGAAGTGTATAAAACAACCCAAGAGTTTTTATTTCATTTATGTGTATGTTTATCATGTTATAAATATAATGTTACGTCCTTTTGTGCATTTAATCAAAGGCAAATTGGATATACAAATTTTCTTTTTTTTTTTCACCGGATTTACCATTTACGCACATCATAAACTTTGCTGTTTCTTAGGCAGATTTCATCTATTTTTGATATAGCGCCCCACATATAAAACAGAGTATCACTAACTATGATATCACGCTGCGTTTCATGTACATGAAAAGTCTATTGGATTTTCATTCGTTTCGTTTACAATGTGTTTCTTAGTTGATTCAATCATCTCTCCTTTTGGCTCAATGTTTTATACGACAATTTGTGTTTATAACCAAATCATTTTCTTTGTAGATTGAAACGAAAATTTTCATTTACTTTTTACTTATATTCTTTAGAAAATTTCATAAGAAATAATTCTGGATTTTTTTTTTCTTTCGTTGCCGGTGTGTTCTTTCATAAATGGATAAAGTAAAACATCATCGTTTATTCGTGATCCTTTTGATTTTATTTCATATTTTCCTTTTCGTTGCTTCATGTGCTAAGAGAATTTTCATATGTCGCGGTATTTTAACACAACGAATGGTACTGGATTGTAATATTATTTATATGAAATTTCATAACTACAAAAATTACCTACGATTTACAATCTTTTAATCTAATTTTTTATTTCCATACTTATTTGATCGTGTTATTCGTTTTGCCTTTGAATGAAGAAAAACTGTAATAATTTTCCCAAGTGGTGGGAGAGACCAATGTTATGTATGGAATGTTTAACGTATGTGTATGTTCCACATAATATACAATGGGGGGATGCGAACATTTTAAACGGCATTATTTTCCGTTTTTCAAACGGATATAGAATGAAGAGAATCAAAAATATAAAAAAATGGTAATGGAAGAGTGAACTCTAAGTATCACATCAATGGTAAAAAGGAATGAAATATTTTTCTTATAGTGGCTTGTTCCCTTTAGAGCTTTTCTTGTTGTTGTTGCTTCATATACCGTCTTAAAGTTCAATTCGCTTTTTTTTATTTATTCCGTTGAACGCATTCTAAAGATGAAATCATCATTCATACATCGTATCAGTTCGTATAGTGTGTGGGGGAGCATCAGGATCAAATGTTAAAGGAATCATATTATATACGCTTTTCTTTTTTTTTTCTTATTTTCTTATTTCATTTTGCATCATATTGGAATCAATGTTGTTCCTTATTGAGGACAAAGATGAATCAGTTTTGACTCTCATCAAGTACGAGGATGTGAAAAAGATGAAACAAGAATCTTTGTTGAATGTTGCAAATGATATGATTATAAGGGGGCGGATATGAGACGAATTCCTTGATTTTTATGATGTTCTACGTCTCCCCCATTTACGATAGGTACACAATAAGGGGGAAAATGAATTCACCAGACATTCTATTTTGGTATGCCATTAATATCACTTGGTAAATGAACGAATATTTCTTTTGTTTTTTCTTGCTTTCCTTTTCGTTGCATCCTCATGAATTACCAATACCTGGTCCAATTTTGTCTATTATGGGTGCTCAACTGAAAATATTCTATCTAATTTAATTCATCTTACTACACTGTGCTTTCTCTTTGGCCATTCCATTGAAAAATCATTCAAACGAAAAGATAACTTTTGGGTGGATGGTAAATATTATGGACAATCAAAACGTATAAGCATATGCTCATCAATGGTAAATCATATCCCATCCACCATACAAAACGAAAAAGAATTATTCGTGTTTCTCTAAATGAACCCACCTTGTACATTTAGAGAAAATCTTGTTTAGATTTTCGTAAAATTTCATACCCCAAATACTCCATCTACTACTGTCGAATGTTCAAAAAGATAAATCATTGGTAATTCTGTTTATGATAATAAATATGTTTTCATAAAAAGCAAAATATGCGTATTAAATGGGCCATGAAAATCACATCGAAGATTGGATTTGATTGTTCCATCAGACATAAATTGATAGGAATGAGAGTAATATAACTGATGATCAGGAATGGTATGAGATACTTTCCAATGATATAAAGACATCTACTTGTACATTATCGACCCACATTTTTGCCTTCTGGGCTGATTGATGCCATTCGGTTGCAGTGGATGGAGAAGAACTTTGTATTGTTAAAGAATCATGTGAAGGATTTATTTTGGTACTTGATTAGCATGACCACTTCGCTTAACAACAAATTTTGTTTCTTTTTTTTTTTATTTTAACTAGATCCATTAAAATTCCGAATACCTTGATTTTGTGAAATCATAAACCACGGATTTTAAACAGAGGTACATCTCCTGACACTTTTGTCGTTATTTTATATGCCAGAGAGCAAAGTTTTTACAGAATATTCTATGCCCATAAGACGAGAAATATAATCTTTTAGCCTAATTTCATATTCAATGCTTCACCATTATCTTGCATATCTTAACACCCCTCAAACGCTATTTGATAACACCATATATGTATTTTGTTGCAAATTTTTATATTATCCATTAAATTTAGTAGCATTAAACATCACCCACCCGATCACATGAATATAAAATACAGAGTAGAAGATATTTTGAACGAAAAAGGATAAAATATAAAGAGTACCTAAAACTGTGAAATATAAGCAAAACAATATTTTTTAAAAGAAAATTTCTAAAGGTAATCTGCCGTGTGTACAAGGTTTTTCCCACATACACCCCTTTGAGCCATGTTTGATGATAGTCTTCTTCAGCGTTTCCTTAAAAAACATAAACCTTTAATATCGCGTCAGTATTTCATGCGAAACAGTTTTTATTTTTTCTCTGGTTAGATGCACACCTTCGCCTATGATGTTATTTACCATCAAGTTTATGTGATCTCTTTTCTCTTTTACCAAATGATTTTTTATTATACGTCGTTTGTTAAAGAAACATCATTTCGCGAAGAACTTTTCTCTTTTCTTTTCTGTCACTCTTTTTGAATGGCGGAAGGCAGGTAAAACAAGAAGAGCTTTTAAACAGTTCAGCATCGGAAAAACTGAATCAAAAAAAAAAAAAAACGAAAATGAAATGAGAAACTGACTCATTTTAAGGATGTGTTATGATTCACGGGCAATATACTAACATCAACATAAAAGTAAGAAACCAAACATTGATACACATGATGAAAACACTGAATTTCAAACAAAAAAATTCACTTTAGCTTTTATACTCAATGGTATTGGTTAGTGTTTGTGTTCCACTGCATCCGAAGAAGTGTTTAAGGTGTGATGTGTAACAGTACAAAATGAAAATGAAAATCATTCTCAATTTTAACGAACGGATGTGTGTAATGTAAAATGATGTTGGATGATTGCTACTTGCGAACGAATGAAGGAAAATTTTCGGCTGTTTCAAGAACTTATTTTCCCTTGGTGAAGATTTTTAGTTTCATAAAAGGAAAAACAAAATTATTTCCCTTTATTCTTTGTTTCATGTCATAAACATTTACCTTTGGTTTTTATGAAAATTATTTACCGGCTGGCATTATATCGAATGAAAATTGGTATAGCAGCAATTCGAGGATGCATAAATACTGAATATGTGATACCACACCGGTAATACTGTAATACAACAGTAATAGATAACAAGGTGAAACGATCTGACTCTATGTCTGCCCATATCGTTCAATTTTATATTTTAAAATGTAAAAAGATTGCCAAATAACACGAAAAGAAGCAAAAATACCAAAAAAAGAAAGTAAGAAAAATGTGGAACACATCGCGCCATTTGAATATTAAGATCGTAAAGTGTAGCAACAGGGAGTTCTGAAATAGACTAAAACATATTTTCAGTTGTATGAAGGGCAATATCGTTATTTTAGTTCAATGGGATCTCATATATCTCACACCTTTATTACGGACCATTTTCCACTAACATTGAAATGTATCACAGTCTACCATAACCCCACTGAATACTACCCAATATATACCTACTTTAGAGATTTTATTAATAATAAATTCGAAAGATTCTACCAAAAACCAGAGAAAAAAATGAAAACCATTTTACGGATTCGGTTTTTACTTTTATTCCTCATCGTGTCTCACCGTTTATCCATAAAATTTGTATTAGAAAAATGGTGAATTTTTAAATCATATCGTTCCCCAGGTCTAAACGTAATGGGTTCATATAAAACATTGTAGGTAAACTTATTCTCTTTACTGTTTATTAGAAAGACTTTGGGGTAAAACTCATATAACCTGTATCACATTTTGAACTCATTTCAATCACAGTGAAATTGTTTAAAGAACTTACAAATTTCCATATGATATCTTATTCAACCAAAGAATTGAATTATACTAAAAGATCACGAGTAAGCAATATGTAAGTTGATGAGAATTACAAGTATTTTCATTCTGCTGATGAATCTGAATTGAATAGTTTTCATTTTTAGGGAATATCTGTTCTTATTTTTCTTGTTCTGAATGAATACCCAACAAAGTTTTCTTTTCTGTCTCATTTCAAATGAGAAAATTATCACACACCACAATGAAGAAACAAATAAAAAAATTATAAAACATTCCATGGAATTCCATTAAATAATGAACTTTTCCATTTACCAAAAACATTGTTCATTCCATTCAATAATTTTCAGCCTGATACCATTTAAAATCCTATGAATTCTCAGTTACCAATTCTTCTTATGAAAAAAACAAAGAACATAGTCAATTGCTTTTCTCCAAAACGAAGTACCGATAATACACCAACTTGTGTGCATACATTAAATCATTTTAATATTATTTGCATATCATGAAACATAATTTTTTGGATGTGAAACGTTCACAATTCGCACGAATAGTTTTTCTTTTTAAAGAAAATCATCTCCTTTTCCTTACCAATGGTACAATGTACGTTTTATTGATATTTTTCATGTTCCCTCCATATAGACTATCAGTCTCATTCAACTGAATGGTTCAAAAGAAGGTTACCAAATTTCTGTTGTTCGTTCTCTCTTTTCTTTTTCGGTGAAATATCATATGCTTGCCAAAGAATTTCGAAAAACGATATGTGATCTGTTATTCAAACGATAATTTTAAACAGGATATCAATACAATAAAAATACGGAGAACACAGTACGAAACATATCGTTAAAGAATAAAATTTCATATAATTTGAACAGTGAAATTCCGGACCATTATAACATTGCACGTGGATAATGGTACTATGTAGATAATATGGGTGAAGGATGAGTTCTTCCGTGGTCTTGTTGAATGCACGTCGTGGCACCTGATCGTTTGTGGTAGTAACCAACGATGAGAAAAAAGAAAAGAAAAAACTCACGAAATATTGGTCGATTTGATCTAAGCCTTAAATTCCAATGGTATAACCAAACGAATAAAAAAATAAAGAAACACACACACATTCAAATGATGTGGGTGAACAATAATAATGGTGGTTGTTTAAAAACGAAACACGTACCATTTGAATAATATGAAAATTTTCCTCCTCATCACGATTAACTTTCGGTAAAAGGCAATGTTCTTATGCAATAAGAAATTTAAAACTGGTTGCATATAATGCCTGGATTTGAATTTCTTTCTATTTTTCTTAGTTATTTCTATCGTTTTGTTTGATTTTCTGGTATAACAACGACTCATCGTCATGTCAATATTCTATTAGAATGAAACAAAAACCATACGTCTGATGATCAAAAGATATTGGCTCTCTAGATTGATGCGAAACTTATACCATATTGTTTTAAATAGAAGAAAAAAGAATTCAGGGTGGTTTATGTCCTTCTCATCTATCCATTGCGAATATGGTAAAGGTGTTCAGTTGCCAACATACACCTCAAGTCTTCTTGATCTTTGAGGTTCGTTTGTCTTTTTAAACTTTTCTTTTTCACCGATTACAGTTCATGCTGTTTCACTTACACTCAACACTTTGTTATACGGTACACAATCAACGAAGAATAAAAGTTGCTAACTAATGTTCTGCTCTATAATGATAAGTTTTTCTTTCTTTTTCTGTTTTTTGGATATCGTCAGCATATTGTTCATTTTGTTTCCTACAACATCCATATGAGAATAATACAATACTTCTTTCTATTTTCTTTATTTCTATGATTTTGTGTTTAGCATTCTCAATATTGTTTCTGTAATTTAAACTGAAGTTTCAGCCATTATGGTTTCGAATTAGAGAATAAACTCATACACAACAGAAAATTCTTTCTTCCTCTGTTTTCACCCCGAACCAAAAAAATGTGAGAAACTAAACTCGATGAGAAGAAAATTGTTCATGAGAAAAACAGAGGAAAAGTTTTCATTTTTTTTTTTTAAAAACTCCATTTTCATCATGGATTAGTGGCAATGTAGGCCAACTATGACCATGATTGGAAAATCTTTTATTTTCTTCTATCGTTTTCATTTGGAATCAAACTTGGTATCTTTAACATTCATCGTGACCATTCAAATAATATGTTTGTACATTCATGTTCCACTGTATGATACCAAGAAGTAAATAATATACAGTTTTTCATTTTCTACTCATGTTTCCATACAATCAATGTTGTGCCAAAAACTATAACGTTCAATGGTAAAACCAATACAAAGTATGAAATAATAAAATACAGACGATTCCATGTTTTTACAAAACCAAGAAACTACAAGGAAATATAAACTAAACACACGTAAGTTTCAATAATAATTTAGAAGGAAATTATAATACTAAAAAAAAGATGTACTGAACCATAGAGAACATTGTTTACTCAAAATTTCTTGTTGAATAAAAAAGAATGAAAACTAAAACTCCATAAGATCGAAAATGGCAAAATCAGTAAGTGTCTGGAACTTGGTCATATAAGAAAAAGCCAACAAAACATGGAAGACGTTCACGAAGAAAGAAATTGGAACACCTTAAAATAATGGAGAACATCTTTCAAAAATAATTACAGGACTTTAGTCTATTTAAGTTTTACCTGTGCACTGATTTTCATTTACAGTTCTCATTCCCCTACATTCAATTTTCTTCTATTTCAAGTCTCAAGAAAATTACAAACTTCTAATGGGAAAAAACAGCAAAAACCTTTCTCAAGTGTTATTTAATAATACACATCCATACACTCTGGGTGTTCATAGAGTCCATACAGATTCTTAGCTAAAGGCCAAGAATAACAAAGCAAATGAATATTACCTCATAGCCAAAGGTGTACAATGAAAATTCCATTTCTAATCACAACCGAACAAAAAAAAAACGAAATTAAAAATAAAAATAAAATTCAATACAAATTGAGATGATAAAATAACAACATACCCTCTGATGCTGTGAAGTTTATTCATAAAAATGCGACTTTAATTGAAATGAACGAGAATGGTATCAAGGAAATCCCCATTACCTTTTTCATCTTATTGGACTTACAGATAAAAAGAAATTCTTAAGCAAAATGACAATAAAAATTTTGTTTTTTTTTCTGTCTTTTTCGTCAGCCCCAATACTTAAACTAAACATTTTGAAATGGTGAAATGGCTCATAAATTAAGTTAATGAAAAATGTAAATATGCGTTCCATTTGGAACAATCCCTCCCCTCATGCCATTTACCAAATGGAATGTTGAGTAGGAATGAAAAGTGTTTTATTTTCATGGTGGACATAAAGGGCAATAAAATGTAAGGTAGAAAGAAAACAAATTTCTTATAAAATAACTCCGTTATTAGAGGTAACGTGGCACAAGAAAACACTTATTTGTGTTACCATAAATTGCAATATGCTAAAAAGAGCCGCATCCCATCATCAAATGTAACTAATATGAAATTTTTCTTCGGAAAACAACGTGATATCGTTAGACGACAAATATTCAAGAGGGAAATTACATGATATTCCGAATAAGGAAAAGGTAAAAAATAAGAGAAAAACATAAGCTAAACAATGGGGCTGGTGCCATTCTAATTATATTTTAAATTTGATATCTGACGCCAACAAATGATACTTTTATGCTATTTAATAACATGAACATTGGCTAATTTTCCATAAGAACTAACGTGTTAAAAACTTGAGGAAACTCTCTGTATTTTTTTATTATTTCTCGTTTACCTCCATCCTTCGCTATTAAAATTCCATTTGAACAAAAGAAAAAAAAAAAAGAATTTCATTCTTTATTTCGTGGGTGGAGTATTGCGACCAACAAGAGTATTCATTTCCGTATACCATTCAACATAATCGTATGCTATGCATTCGAAACATTTTCACTTGTACAACATTCATTCATATTTCTTCTGTTGATTATTTTCTTCTTCTTTTTTTTTATTCTCAACCATTTTGGTGAACTGATGAATTCCACCATAATAAAATGGACTAAAACAATGGTTTTTCTATTGTTTTTTTTTCTCTTCGCAGATTCTTCAACAAACTGTCTGCAGGTCCACTAAACACTGTATCATGTTGGTTAGTACATTTTTTTTTCTTTATTTCAGTTGAACATAAAAATTAAATACTTTCTACTGTTTTTTTTTGGACGAAAATACTCGAAAAAAATAAAAATATTTTGGTTCAAATTGTATTTCACACTTCTGCAACCAGAAGGCATTCTAAACTTTATATATCATTTGATATAAAACATCGTGGAAAAAAAGAAAAAGAAAAAAAATACCAAACCACCATTGAAAAGATTCCATGAATTGTTAACATCAACGAATGTTCAACATGGATGAATAAAAATTCTCTCGTGTCTCAATTACCAATTCAGTTTCATATCAGTTTTGGTAAAATGATGAAGCATTTAGTTGATTAGATCACTGAAACAATTTTCGTTTCAGGGCATATTCTGGTCTACCAATTCACCATACTGGAATTATATTGTTGAATATTCAACATAATTCTGTTTCATGTACCTTGACCAGTAGTTGCCTCCAGGGGAAACTGGTATACCAAACAGAATTCACAGACTACCATAATCCAATCTAACGAGATTGCTCTCTCTCGATTAATATACCTTAACATCTGGTGCACTAGATTGCGACACAATTTCAATGTTCTGCAGTCATGGACAAATTATTACTTGTGAACAAGGAAAAGATTTAAAAAAAAAAAATTTCCATTCAAATATGGTTAATTCAATGTGAGAAAAAAAGAGAAATAGTAAATTGTGTAAATCAGTGAATAATGCAGTATTTAAATAATTGAATGAATTATGTTAAATAGGCCACATTTTAACCGGAAGGCGATTACATAAAACAGATGCTTATTGTGTCCTCCCAATGGCAATTATCCGTTAACGGAATAGATTCATTTTATAGTTTTTTCCCTCAGTTGAATGTATATTTTTCCATTTTCTCATTTGATTCACTAACAAATCTCAGAATATTATCAGTTATGCTTAATGTCCTCTTCCACTAATACCGTACATGTTCAATGAAAATTCCCTATTCACTTTCTTTAACTTACCCATTACCACTTGAAAATGATAATGTATACATCATAAACTTCTACCAGTTTTATTCGTAGTCATAATGAAATACAAGCTGAACCTTTAAAAAGCCAATGGATATTCAACACAACGACTATCTCATGAAAATTCCAAATGAAAATTTTCGTATTTTATTTTTCTCAATTTCCCTTATGCCATGACAACGTCTTATACGTTGCCTCTTTTACACTTGGCTCGGCATTTAACTAAAAGAATATATGGCACCGGGAATCACCAAGTAACAAAACAAAAAAAATTACAAGCAACCGAACCAAAATTTACATAATTAATTTATTTTAATTACTTTTAAACCAAAGTTGTGGTCGTACTTCATAAATTATTTGTCGGCTGCTATGGTAAAATAGGAAAAAAAACTCCACAGTTTCGAGATACAAAAAAAAAAAGAACTGAAACCTGTACCGTATGGTTTGACTCCCACTCTCTTTAACAGTTCCAGAATCATTCAGTAGGAATCGTCCTTTTTTTTCAGCTTTTATAAACATGGAATTTCAACGGTACAGTTTGAATTTTTTTTCATCTTCTCTGTGTTTATTTCATAAAGTGACAAAACATTGGAATGACGAGGAAATGTAACAGGAAAAACATAATCCTGATGAAAGAATTTCTCACCACAAATTTACGATGAGATAGATGTATACGTTATAACGGATGTAATAATGAGTCAAAGATTTTTCACTTGGTACATTCCAAAATATAAACAGTTACCAGACGGTTTGAATTAAATGAACTATGTGCAAAGTGTTAAAGAGACTACAAACAACAGAAATAAAATTATCATCAATGTGGTACGAACTGTATAATTTGTAGTGTTTCACCCTACCACCCAAATAATGAACCCAAAAAAAACAAAAAAAAAATAAAAAAGAACTGATAAAGAATTGGCGGCAATTCACAGACAGAAGAACCATCATCAGATTGTACTTTTATCCTGTTGGTGTAACGATTCGATGATAAAAACAGCTACAGTTACCATATTTTATGATGGCCTATATGTGGCCACTTTTGGGGTCGACATTGTGTTCACTTGATATGTGAACATTGACACACACACTCATATATCGAACACTCAAAATGTTTATGGACTCAACATTCTTTCCATTTCTGTTTTTTTTTTTCTTTTTCCTTTGCACCCGAAAATTCATTGTTGCTTGCAACCCAACTCCATATTGAATTAGTTTGGGTGGCAATACCAGCCAGGATGTATCTTATTCATTCATTCCTCCTCGTTCATTTGACTTGTATACAACCGAAAATACCACAATCGAGGCGAAAGGCCAAACCAGCATTGAAAGACTGTCCACAAACTGAATCAATGAAATTGCCAAATAAATATTACCAGAGAAGACGAGTGAAGCAAAGGAAAAAAAAATTACATAAACTTTCTGGATGTTGTTCAGTTATTGGTCTCGCTCACTCACAAATTTATCCTTTCAACAAACTTTTAGACCCGATAAACTTTTAACATAAATCTGCTAAAAACTCTAAAAACCATTCTCCATGTATTTTCTTTCTTATTTTTGGGTTTTTCTTTTCATACCATTCTGGTTTCTTAGCTTCGAATTGAATGAATTTTCAGTGTCTTTTATTTTATCATGTTCACTGTTGTTTCTTCATTTGGGTTTTCTTTGTTTTTCTCAGTTTGATTTTCTGTTTTCTTAGTTTTCTTTCGATGGATTTTATGCCAAATTTGTGAAAATGTACAATCCACATAGTGCACAGTGAAAGATTCATTATGATGAACCGGAATAGAAGTAAAGATGAAAAAACTGAATGAAGGAAATTCTTCATTCTGCTTTCCCTTGAATGTGTGAAACATAACTGCGTACTTGAATTCCGTATGATGTTAGTTGAATGCAATCGTTTCTAATTCATTCTGTTTGTATAATCTGTAATACTGCGGTGTCATTGGCTGCCCATCCTTTCACATCCCAGTCAACCATCTGATACATTAAATAAAAACGCCAGACATACGGAAAAATAAACGGGAATAAATTTTGGTTCAAGAGAACGAAGAAACATTCATTGTTATTGCAATGGATTTGTAAAACGATTTGCGTGGCTTGAATAAATTCTCAGTTTATTCCTTGTTTTTTTATTATTTTTTCTCTTACGGCTTTTTTTTGGTAACGATCCAATATCAAATCGGAAAGAATTTCAATATTTGCCAATACCTTTGTAGTTTACTTGTTTATCTTTTCAATAGAATTGGAATAAATACGATTCTTCTGTTAACTTGTATAGCAAAAGACCAGAAGAGCAATGGAACTTACTGGTGTGGTTAACGTCAATTCCCCAAACAGTCAGATAAAAAAAAAAATACGAAATTTCACCGTTCTTGTTGAATGCAGTTCTAAACAACTTGAAGACACCACTATATCGTCTGTCCATATGTTCAATATGATATAACTACATACTTGTACTTGTCGAAATTGGTTTTTCTTCACGCCGTATATTTTTCATCTGAGAAAAATCTTGAATCAAAAGAACTAAAATAAAGTAATAGACAGACGAATCAGATATGCATTGATGATAAAGTAGCACATAATCTAAATGATATTTTCTTTACTGTTGATATTGTTTGGGTACAGTTCCATTCACAGTGTGTCAACGTATAACACTTGCCATATTATTCTGTTATCGAAGTACAAGAAACTGTACCAGAGTTACCATTCAAGATATTGTAGAATAATTTTTGGTAGAAAAGAGTTTATCGCAATTGCCACAAATACACAAAACACGAGTGGTTTTAATACTCTGATTTCTATAGGAGTAACGATGGAATAAAATAGAATAAACGGAAAAGATTCAAACGCAACGAAAAATACATTCAAGAATATAAAGTTCCTCTTTCTTCTTTTTTTAAAGGATATGCGGCAATAAAATTTATTTTCCATATGTTTGACTTATTTATGGGATTTTCTCTTAACTAGAAGACATTGTATAAGGAAAATTGCGCGTACTCACTGAGTTTTTCCACATATAAAATGAATTTTTCTCCGTTACTTTTAGTATTTATTGCTTTCGATCACAAACAACTTGTACAAGTGCAATTGGAATGGGAAGACAAAAAGAGAAATAAAAACGCTATACGACTGCATCATATCCATAGCATCACAATAAGTATCAATAGATTTGAAATACCATTATGCTCACAATCAATGTGGCTTAACACAGTTTTACTCAGTGGCGCCCACTTGGTGTGGGATTGATATAGGAGCACAATATGGGTACCATCTTACCGCCACATCCCTCCACATTCACCACATCCTCATCTCTCTTGCTCTCTGTTATGCTTGGAATTGCATTACCATTTCCACCAATATGTGTGCTTAATGTTTGATGACGTTTCGTATGTGGAATGGTTGATTCTGAATCACAGATTAAATCGAATTGAATATTTGAAAAGTCTTTTAAACATAATTTATTTGTGTTTTCAACTATTCACATCAATTTTAGAATAAAACGAAGAAAGAAAAAGAATAAAATATACAAACATTCTTTGGCTTTTAATCAGGATAATTCACATGGGATGATAATGGGATGCGCATATAACAGTTTAGCTCTCTATTAAATTTTATATTATGGCAAATGCATATATCTAAATAGGAATACTGACAATAATATCGCCCCTTATCGATAAAAAATAAATACGTTGAATGTTATAAGAACTTCTATGACGGTTATGTTCATCATCTCCCCTGTGTATTATAAGATGATTCAAACTTGATAATAATTTCACAAATTTCTTAAGAAAATTTTCCAGTTTTTTTTCTTCTGTTTTTCAAACGAAATCATAAAAATCAAATGAAAATAAATATAAAGATTTTTATTGGCCCAATGATTTTGTGTATTTATTTAAATAAATGGACCTCTTCCTCATCCTGTATATCATTGGAATTAAAACGAAAGTCAATGAATCTATTTACCATTGGATTTCTTTTTCATGTAATAATTTTGAAGGCAATCAAATTCCCTTAGGCATTTAATAACGTACCATGAAAATATAAAAATCCATTGATGAAAATTATGATCATACATTTGTATTCAACAAGACGATAAAAATATTCGAAAGATTATGAAATGTTTTATTTTCTTTTCGCGCAAGGAAACATTTTACCACCCACCATACATCAATGCATAGTAATATTTTATGTAATTAATCGAGCGTTAAGCACATTTTAATTTTACTTTGCCAAGAAATCAAATAAAATAAGAGGAAAAAAAAAATAGAATGTAAACCAACAGATTTATTATTTGTTGGTGCTCTCATACTCTAGTTCTTATTGCTTGCTTCCATCCATCATCAAATCTGAGCCAAACATAAGATAGAAATAATAAAGGGAATTACTTTATTAGGGGCCAAAGAAACAGCCAAAAAGTCAAACATGAATAATGGGTATATTATTAAATTAGCAAACTTCATTTATGTCCTTTAGCATATTTCAATTTTTGATTTTTATCTTTCATTTTCCACCACCCCATGATTGGCATGAATCGTCTAATGAAAAATAATCAAGTGAAACCTCTTGATGATGACAATGATTCCAAGGAACTCAATGATGCTTTTAATATCGAAGTATCGATAAAGATACTTCGTTTCTTTCATGAGTCCGCTTAAAAGAAATTTTTTTTTCTCTCATTTTACAGTTCAAACTAATGCACATATTGAATTAAATCAATCCAACTTGAATAAAAAGAAAATCTAGAAGAGGAAATTATGTTGACGATTCTTTAATGCGTTTCTTTTTTCTCCTTGAATTTTAACCGTATGCCACTAAGATTACAATCATTGTCATCGTTCAGTCAACGATTTTCTATGATTCAAAATTCAATCGCTTATGGACCAAACTCTCACCCATTCTGTATAAGATTCATGTGCAATCAAGTGTTGAATTTCAATGAACAAAGTTTTTATTATAAAAAAAACGAACAAGTAACGATTCATTCGATTTGTTTAAATTTTCCGTTGCTATTGAAGAGTTGTGAAATTATTGTAACCAACGGTATCTACCACTCTGTTAGTGAATTTTACATTCAGTAGATCAATTTAAGAACTGCAGTAATAAAAAAAAATGTAAAATCTATTAGTTTTATTCTTCCACTGTCTTTTTACCAATAGATTTTATTCTTTAATCTCAATAAAGGAATAAAATTTATATAGTTCTCTTGATAGAAACAATTTATCCATTAATAAGAAAAGAAAAAAAAAGAAATGAAAACTGTACTACAACTTGGCCAACAATAAAATCTCTGAAGAAATTGTTAAAACTTTCATGGTTGGAGGTGTGCTTTTATGATTCAATCAAACGAATTAGAATGATAAAAAATTGTTATTTTTTTCAATTTTCTTTCCTTTTTCTTCATTTCCATTAGTTTTATTCGTCTTTTCATACGCATCGTTTATTCAGTCAACTTGAAGTGACTTTTCTTTATTTCCACAATATATAAAGAATAAAACCACCAATATAAGAACCAAAAGAAGAATAACAACAACAGAAACCAATTGAATATTTAGAAGTTAATTCGTTACCCTCCGATAGAAAGAAAAAAATTTCTAAGCCCCAAAACAGAAAAGATAGAATAGAAATTGAAAGCAAAAATTGTATTTTCCCATTAAATTCGTTATTCTTTTCCCTGAAAACCTTCTCCAATTCAGCGTTGTTTCTTACATTTTCATAGTTTTGGTGTACAATCATAGGCCCCTTTTTATAATCAAATCTACATAATATGAATAAAGTTAAAATGGAAAACAACATATTGTATTGTTGTATTCGACACGGTTTATTATATTTCTTGGTTACGAATTATCTCTCAAGGCAATACGTCGTATGTGTTGTCTTCTAACCGTGTTAATTCTACATGATATCAAATGAAAAATTTAGAAACGTCGCGGTTCAACTAGTCGCCCATTCACAACAACAACAAAACTGTCTTTAACACGAGATTTTTCAGTTCACAGTGACACGTGTAGACTGAGTGTGAGTGAAATGCGTAAGTCAATTGCATTAGGATTTTCCATCCTCCACCCCTTCAAAACGTATACGTTTGAATAAAACGAAATTTCCACCAATTCACAGTTCATCTTTCTGGTTCAACAAAAACAACATTAAAATTCATTTCTATTGATTGATTTTTCTCCCCACAACAAAAACATCATAACAATTTGAAAAGAAGGAAAAACTAAAATAAAAATTCAATTATTTAATCGTTAGTTTAACTTCAACTGAGGTAGACGATGAATCTGCCTGACTCCAATTGATTCGATGAAAACCACTCAACACCACTGATAGAAATTAATAATAAAAAAAATAAACTGGAAAATTGGAACAAAATAGCAGAGAATCATCATTGACATTCAATTGAATATGTCCAAACTGGTAACTACTTCTATTTGTATTTGGTATCTCTCCGATACGATCAAAATGCATTGTGGTATTTAAATTGACACAAAATTAGCATAGAAAATTTCAATTTAATTTTCACTCAATTTTCTTTTTTTAATTTTTCAATTTATTTCATTCGAGCAATTGTACCAGCAATGAGATTGGTATGCCAAAAATAACGATGAGGTAATACACTGATTCTTTGTTGTATTGTTGTTATTTCTATATCGTAGCAGTATAAAAAATATAAATTCTTCTATTTTTCCCATCTACTACGGATGACTTCAGGTGAAGTGGGGTACCCGAATGAATTGAAAATTAATTCATTTTCTCGCTATTCAAATCCCGTGAGGCAGAAAAATACATTCTGTGTATATTCAAATATTTTTCATCTCTTTTCATTCTATTGCTTCAAATGGACCAACCAAAAATGGAAAAAAAATCATCAACAACATTTCACAATAACAACAAATGAAAATATCTGCAATTCGTTATACGTAGAGTGACAGAAAATAATAAAATATATAAAAATTCCACTATGAATATCGAATTTTTATGTCCATAGTGGCAGTTTTGGTGTCATTTTATTCAAGGGACGCAATTACACGTAGTTTATGTTTTACCTTTTTTATTTGTTTGATGGGAAAAAAAATGAAATAATGAAGAATATCTGTGGCCAAAATACATCAAAATCCCATTTAAAATTTTCAAATAAACTCCATCATTCACAGTATGAGATAAACATTGCAGTATTGCACAAACGATAGCTGAAAAAAAAAATGAAACAAAACACTAACAAGAATTTTAAATAATGTATTCGATACGGTTTGCATAGAATTAATTTTCAAATAGGTGAAAATAAAACTTTCTACTTGACTGAGTAAAGCTGCTGTTGGCTACAATGAATCAGATCATGAGAGGACCGTCAGGTGGACTGTTATCCTCAATTTGGGTATGAGTATTTATATGAGACGATATATATGTGTGTATATTCTGTTTGCTAGGTTCACCGAGAGAGCATTCAATGTTAATCATACAAAAACCAAAACGAAAAGCCTAATTGAAATTTATGTGTCACTTCTCTTTGTTTATGGCTCTACATGGAATACACAAATAATAATCCAATGAATTGTGGCCATGTGCAACTGTTTATACCTCACTGTACTCAAATGTGATTCAATGCAACAACAACAAAATATATTTTTTAACCAAAACCAACAATACACGATTTGTATTTCATCATACCACCCGGAAAATACTCGAAGAGTTGATAACAATTTTCCACTCGTATGGTATTCAACTGATATGCGATCTCCTCCTCCATTAGAAATTACCAAGAGAATGGGTCAAATGAAAGTGGAAAAAGTTGCTACTGTTTTTTCTTTTTCTTTTTGGTAAAGATGGGGGAGTCCATGCACACACACATAAAATTTTACGGGTCCCCGTGTGTACATGAAAAGTGCATATAAATCTGCAAAATGCCACCGTTTGTTTATGTTTTTTTAACTATTGTTAGCTCCCACCACACAAAACACTCAATGTGATCTGGAATTATTACTTTCTGAATGTACCACCACTGGACTCAGGTGATATCCAAACAAGAGTTCAACATTGAAAATTGTTTGTTATCGCGTCAAGGTATCGTTTAAGTGTTTTTCTATTTTATTCTTACAGCAAGCAATAGTAAACCATCGGTATTGATAGACTGTGGCAAGTGAACCGTATGACACTGTAAATTTAACCTCTCCCCACTAAAGTGCTAAGTTTTATGTGAAATAACTGATTTCCAACAGACAAAATAAATTTTCACCAAACAAAACGTAAAAATACTCTCAAATGGTAAATTTCAGTAAGAAAAACTTTCACATAAAATTAATATCCCGTAACGATGATGTGCGTTCTCCCTTTTCCAATGAAAAACTCACTGGATTCTAAAGACACCCAAAACATCCTGAGAGAAAAGAAATTCATTTTATTATGATTCACCAAGACAACATAAACAAGTTTAGTAGTTGCATAAAGCCCTTCATAATGAATATTACGTGAATGAATCTCAATACATAAAATTGTTTTCTTTTTTTGGTTAATGCCAATTCCAGCATAACGCCTTATGCTGATTATCATTTATAATTTTTAATTATGAGTTTTTTTTAATACTCTTTTGTGTGTGAATTGAAAATTACATGCCATTACTATGCCACTCTCAATTTCCTCATTATTCGTTTTTAGTACTCCCCCAGTGTTCTCTGTAGAAATATATCACCGGGATTGGGATTTAACATCATTGGTAGATGGGATAAAACGAAATTCATTACACCAGAATAAATTCAAAGTACAAGAGAACATCAGTTTTGGTATGTTGAATTAATTATGTATTTGATAGGATTAAAATATAATATGAAAATCTAGGCAAATAATAATAAAAAAATACCTCATCTATAAAAAGATGAAGACAACGACAGTATAAAAACCATACGACGTTTGAATATCCCCCTTTCATTTGGATTACGCTAAAATAATTTTTATTCCAGTTATGTTTAATAATAAACGTGCTGTATAACCGCCCGTTCATTGCTCATATTCTGTTACTCCCTCAAGCAGCAAACGAGATGATGTGAAAGAATACCAAGCGGCACCTTAACTACTACTGTATGTGTTACTTTGGATAAACCATAATTCCGATTTTACCACATGAAAATGGCAACAACAACCAACAACAGAAAAAAAAGGGAAATTATCCTCATCTTTTAATCATAAACGGCAACGAATTGATGTTAAAGCTTTATTACAATTGCCATTCTGAATTATTGTGTTCAAACGAATTCTCATTCCCCCATTACTCTATCCCTTAACAGTTTGAATTGAATGTTTCAGTATTTTGTGTGTACTTTCTCATGAAGAACAAAAGACTTTGATACCCGGAATACAATGATTAGTCAATGCATTGATGCTCGGCTGGTGATGAATTTGTGTGACAAAACCCTCTTATTATTGAACCATAAATGTTGTCAAAGATATAGGCTCCCACTCATTAACGATATTGAATCAGTCGCGTGGACCACAAATGTTAACTAACAGTCATCTTGCCTCTCAACCAGAGTATTAACAATTTAAAAGGTACTCTTGTCCAAGGGGGAATTTCATTATACACTCAATCCTGAAATGCCTCAGCCTCATAAAGAGGCAAATGGTACAGCATGAACACAGCAAAAAATCAACGTCGACAAATGAATGAGGACCAACCAAAAAAAAAACGAATAAATTGACGAAACATAACATACAAGAAAGAATAATATACAGACAAAACCCGTGAAATACATCAAAGAGAAGAATATTTAAATTAAAATCCGAGCACGTAAAAGTTAAAAAAGAAATTGAAAGTAATTTGCGCTTTTTAGATGTAAACGTTAGACGAATTTCAAATTAGTTTCATTTACCTGGTCCAAAGATAATATTTATCCCAAATGGCTGGAATGGATATCAGAGTATGCAATTTTGTTGAAGTGTAAAGTCTCTCTCACTCTCATTTTTCTCTTTGTCGCTAACACTGGTGTGGTTTTCTTACCCATTAAAACATACATTCGAGTCATTTTAGATGTGGTTAATATGCACTTTTACCAAAGTGAAGTTAAAAACGTTCCAGATTCAACGTAGTTCCCGATAAAGTCATATAATAAAATTTCTCTTTTAGTTTTAACCCTAAAGGGACACACTGTTTTCTTCTTCTCTGACGGTGGTAAAAGAAAATCAGTTAAAATTTTTTAGTTTTGGAATGGTAACCGACTCATCAACGGTGTTATATAGTGAAATTGAAGTGTGGTAACAACGTCCTTAATAGTTTTCTTTGAGTATTTTCATTTTATTTTTTATTTTCCTTGATATTTTATTATAAGTTATTTCGAGTGGCATAAACTATCGTCATGCTGCTTAATTTGATTATGATTAAAGTACTCTTACAGAGTATTAAAAGCATAATGTGTCTCATATTAAAATATGAGATGATTATATCATCTCTAAGTTTAACCCTCTTTATTGCTGTATCCACAATTTGATTTTCATCATTTCTATAAGAGAATTAAATAGATGTGATAGTCATATGGGATATTCAATCAACTCTCATTATGAAACCCAGGGAGATGAAACCAAGGAACCGAGACCGCAAGGTGTGCGTGTTTATGGATCAGAATTAAAATGGATTTACATATAATGGTGGAAATCTTTTATGATTTTGATATCATTTTATCCGTATCCTTAATTTTATATGTAGCCACATATTAGGGGTTTTTATGTAGTATGGAACATCATCAACAAAAATATATGGGAATTCATCAGACGGATTTCATAGTGATGTAATGAACTCAACCAACCATTAGTGCACCACTGTGTTGGATCGTTCATCACCTGAAGAAAATTGATCACATTCATATTAGAGAGTTGGGTAATTTGATTCTAACCCAAAAGTCTCATATTTCTATTGTCTTGTATATTCGTCTATGACACGGATGCGATGAATTGGATCCCTGAATTACATCAACAAATAGAAGAAAAGTTATTCGCGTTTCCTAATTTGTTTCACGTGGCAATGGGATTCAGTGTTAAACAAAGTATTGCCTTTCCTGAATTCTTAATTTTTCGCTCATCACTAAAAATGGTGTTGCATTTTCGAGGGTTGTTCATTTCTTTTTTGTATTGTCATTGTGTCGGCTCCACAGGCATAAAATTCGTTACAATAAAATGGATGAATAAAAACCAGAAAAAGAAACCAAAGATGAAATAACAGAAAATACCAAGAAGAAAAAAAACTTTCGAGTCATAAAAATCCGCACATGATTACATTGAAGCAACGCGTAAAAGACAATAGTCATTTAGTAACAAGAATAATGTGACTCGTTATTTAGGTGAAACGCTATCCTGTAAGAGAGAAGTGATCCCACCAACCAACTGTCGAGAGGTAAAAGTTTCAGTGATTCACGGCAAAACGACTTTACCGCTAACCAAAATCCAAATAAAAAAAAAGAAAATAGAAAAACCAAAGTTAAGAGGGATAGAGAATTGAGAAGGAAAAAGACATGGAAATGGTACGAGGAATAATATATGACTCCTCACTTTTGCCTCACTTAACTGCAATTATTTATGTATAAAACATATCTTAAATATTTAATCTTCTTCCAATGGGATTTTTTTCCTCTCTCATTTCTCTCAGTTGTCTGATGTTGTCTGACTACACTGCATGTTGTATTTGTTTTTCTGTTTTTTTTTTATAACCATTCGTTGACTATCAATTCATCTCATTCATTTTGTTACAGTTTTTTCCATTAACTGATCCCAAAACCACACGAAAAAACAAAATAAACTTTGTACCATATTATCCGAATGTGTCTTTCAGTGTTTGGTTTCCGTTACCAAAAGGAATAATGCCATTTGATTCAGCCACGAGATGCCAAGTGTTTTCGGCTTCAAACCATCCACCATACCTCGCCCCCGTATACACACACAACTGAGGGTTAAATCTTGCATTTTCATTCACTTTGAATTCGATGGTGAAACAAAACCAAAAAAAAATTCGTGAGTACGAGAAAGCAACAATATTATTTTTATTTAATTCCCAGGAGAAATAAAAATTTCATTTATAAAAGGATCCAAATATATCAAACATTAGTGGAGAGTGAGATCGAATTGTTTTTTTTTTTTTTTTTGTTACCTTTTCTAGGTGTTTATATCGTTTGGCGGATATTCGATTCAACCAAGAAAATGAGGAAAAGGTGCTTCACATTCAAGTACATACGAATATTCTTCTTGTTTTTCTTTTGTGTTGCTGCTTACTTGGCATTCATTCAGTTTTCCTGGTGTGACGGCAACAAGAAAGTTTTTCCGTTTCTTTATACACATCTTTTTTTCTTTCTTTCTTTCTTTCTATTTAATCCTCATTTATTGTGGAATCAATTGGAGTCTGAGTTGTGTGCTAACAGATCGACATTGGATAATAGTAGTTTGAATCGTAACAGTCATTCAATCATTGTATAATTTCTTTTTACTTGCTATGCACTTTGATACTAGAGAAAAAAAAAAGAAAAATTTCTCGTAGGAAAACTGAAAGAACGAAAATTTTCATTGGATTCTGGTTTGGTGAGCTTAATAGTCGACAAAAGAGTATACAATCACTCAAACCAAAAAATTTTCCACATATTTTCACGTAGGAAAAATCAACATTATTTCCACAAATTGTAATACCCTCACACCATAGTTCTTTTCTCATTTTCAGCCCATCACTACTGAGATTGTTGTTTTATTTTAACTTTTTTCCGTTTGCATCCTTATTTCAATGAATTACCACATGGTAAATTTGTTTTATTGTTGATCTTTACCATTATCCGGCTGTAGAACAGACAATTTAATGTGAAATATAAACGAAATTCGTTAAAGAATTTCAGCTGCAAAATGGAAAACAAAATAAAAAAATACTGAACTGTAATGCAAAAGAAATTAAACCTTTGGTAAATGTAAAACCATCTGAAATGAAAATGAATAATTCTTCGTTAAGATATTTACTTAACGGATTTTTCAAGTCGATTGGAATGAAGTGGAATAAAATTTTGCTGGGTTTCATTTTGGTTCATCCAGGTAAGTAAATTACATCCTCATCGTATCTATGAAATAGCGGTCGAGTAATTGGTATTGAACAACATTCGTATGCAACCTGTTCTCGGTGGGTTTACACGGGAAAAATTAAGCAGAAAATGTTAAATTTCAAAAACAATTGGATTGCATAAAAGATTTTATACGTTTTTATTTTGGCTATAAGTTAGACGACCACAATATATTGTATATTTGGCTGTGAATAAAACATCTTTGTCTATTGTTGAACCCAATTTAATAGCAAAGGTACTAGGATCATGGCAAATTATTTAGTTTCTTCCAAGTAGCTCATATAAAATGTATGATCCAGACAGTATTTTATGTATTTACGGTATGGAGTTTTAATGCTGTTGTTTATACATTTTTAATGTACTAATAATAACAATTCTGTTCCGGTACTCATTCCAAAAACGATCCAACAAGAGTTGCGTTTACACCTCATAGTACCTATGTGAACCTAAACGGAGAGTGAGAGTAATGCAATTGTAATTATTAATACATTTAAAACGCCCTCGTTTGACGCGGCTTTGACCCTCATCCTGTGATACCCATTGTGTTAATGACATGCAACCGTTTTTCCCACCAAAAATAGGAAAACTATCCGTGTGAAGTAAAGCATTTTCTTTCACTCATTAAATTGTGATTGATAAGTACACATACACACACCGACCGTCTAATCTAGAGGGAACAAATAATATTAAATTTCGTTTATAATCAAATAATCAGAAGTACCAATAAAATATCAATGGTAAACGTAAGTAGAGTCGACATCAAAATCAATTTTAAATTGAATCACATCGAATATTCAAACATTCTATTGATGTTGTTACCCTCGCAAATAATAGAAGAAAAACGAAGTACTTCCATCTGCCAACTATTTCAAATGCATTGCCGTTTTGTTTTAGCTTTGATTGTTATAGTTCTCATATTTGATTTTCATATTTAAAATTCTCAAATGAACACCATTGCCTATATGCAATCTATGCCAATACTAAATAGTAATAATTTTCAAATTTGATATCAATTGGTTATAATGTTTGTAAAATCATTTTCTGGGAAAATGATTGTGGTGAAAATAGTTGGTGAACTGCAATAAAGCCATCGATAATTCTATTGATGATGGCTGATGATGACGATTGTTGTATAAAATATGAACTTTTGATTAACAAATTTCACTCAACTCGGAGTGGACTACAACAGAGACATTAACAAATTATTTACAAAGGATTTGTGGTGAATTTCAACCACCCACCGTCAATTTCAAACTGTGATTAAGCTTTTTTGATATGATTTCTTTTAACTTGATTTTAATACGGAAAAACAAACAATATACAGAAGCCACGAGAGAATGTTGTTCCCGTTTTCTGGAAGCCACATAATGATGTGGCTGATCATAATATATTGAGCATTGATGGTTGATCGAATGAAAACATTATATTGAATCGCATTATGTCCATTATGTTAGATTACATATTACTTATTCATATTATTATGTATTTTATTGATTTTGTGTTAAAACATAATTAATAAATCCCTCTAATATGCCCAACCATATTGGCCTGGTTTTAGCCGTTGGCTATCATACCAACCCGCATCCACAATTCCCTTTATGGCTCTATATCAGGAGGTTCTGTGGGTTAGTTGAATTTTAGTCAAATTGAAATCAAAAAATCCAAAATGAAAAACTGAAAATCCATATATTTTTGTTATTCACACTTGTTATCGATTACAAATGAACCCTAAAGCCACTATGTAATAAATTCCGACCACTATCACCCTTGTTTTCCAATATACACAATCGAAAAAACAAAATAATAACCAGAAGAAGCAAACACAGTTAGTTCATAAACTATCTATTTCTGTTGCATATTCATCCATACAATGGAACCACTATATTGTTATGGAAATGGGTTGAACCATAAAGAATGGAACATAAAAAAAAACACTCTGGGCTTCAATCGTTATATCATAAATATCATCATATGTCGATCAGTGAAACACAACATAACACGCTTGTGATTGATTTATTTTATAAACAGATTGATTACACCACATCCAATAGTACGATTATTTAACAGCCATTATTTCTTAACCATCCCCCATCCTGAAATACACATGACACCAGTTCAACTGCAATCTACTAATCTTATGGATCAGACTGTTTTCATATCGTCAATAATAATATCGAATTGATTGAAAGAAAATAATCATAAATGTGTACAAGAATCTGTTTTTATTATGGCCATTTCTACACACATCTTTCCCACTCTTCCCCCATCAATGGATTGTAATACCGGAAAGTGAATGTTTTCCGGTATGCGTTTAAATGTGATTTCTTTTTGGGGTCCCAATTGAATGGCTCCGCTATGGCCAACTAACGTCTTCCCATGCCACTGTATAAAATCATTTATTTAATGCTTAACGTCAGTAAATTCTCAGCTTTGAGTTTCACTAAACCATATAATCAATGACCGATTCATGTATTTATGACTCGTGAAGGTAAATATTAGAAGTAAAAAAAAAAGTACCCCAATTATACATTGTAGTATCAGGTCAACTCTCTCCACCCTTAAATCACTAATTTACCTTTTATGCAATTCTTCGTTGCCACGGTTGAATACAATTTAAATGTAGCTCAGGTATTGCATGAAAACAAACATATTGTTATGTATTGGATTTAATTCAATGTGGATTTCATCTATCGAGGGGATAATTTTATTATTATTTTTTCTTCTGTTGTGTGTGAATGTTTTTTTGTTGTTTTTTGGGCGAAAACGTGAACCAATAAAACTTGGCATTTTAATATCTTGTTTCGTGTTTTCTTTGTTGCTCTGCAATACCTTAGAGTTAATTCAACTCTTTTGTTCAGTGAATTCTATATTTCCTCAGAATCCCAGAAATTTTTGACAAGTGGTATGAGTGAATTCATAAAAATCCATAACTATTCAATTGGATTGCATGCAATCGTAGCTGGTATGCGTTTTAATATTACCCTTTCGTTGTGGTGAGCATTGAAATAAAACATAGATGATCAAGAACAATTGGGGGGGTGCCAATAAAGACAAAAGGAAATTAAAGAAATGAATTTCCATTGATTTTAACCGGATACATAACCGGAATATGTAATTATATTGATCGGAACTATGTTTGGTTAAAGCCGAGAATTTTTCTATTGGCATTGTGGGGGTAAGGAGGCAGTTTGATGGAAAAACCTCTGTCTCTCATGGATATATCATTTACTCCCGTAGGATATTTATTTAATTTTATATTGTAAATTAGATCATGAATCAATTTCCTATCGTGCGGTTACCAAATGATTACATGTTATGGATAAACAAACATGATTACAATGTTATAACATTGAATTTACTTTTATGAGGAATTTTTTGTTTTCTCTCTATGTATTTTCCGATTGAATCTTATACATTTCGGCTGGTACTGTAATTCTGTGATTCCAAACAATCGATTGCAATACAGTGTAATAGCCAGAAGGATTTAACTTAAATTATTTCTTCTAGATGCCTGGTCAAAATTCGATTTTACACTCACCTCAAGGATGTATATTTCATTGAATTCTTAACATCGTGATGTGCATTCAATAAATCGAAAAGAGTATGTGGTACAAGGAAAAAGAGTTTAAATTCAATACGATGACGTGAATGGTAAAAATTCGATATCAATACCAGAGATGACCAGTGCAGTTATTGAATCCACTTTCCACCCTTTAAATGTCTGTTTAATTTTTGTTCAAATTTAATTCGCTAATTTACGTTCATCATTACGTGATATAATTTGTTAAACGCTCGATCAACCATTTACCCCAACGATAGAATATAAAAGGGGACTGAACACTTAATGAAATTATAACTCAATTGATATTGATTTTCTTATATGGTTCATTCTGGCAATTCACTTGCTGTGTCACGATATTAATAACAAAAATTCAATTCAATCGATTTCATTGACAGAAGTCTTTTATGCATCAAAAATATCGTGTCTTGTGCAATTTATTGTTTCGTCAGTTTAAAACTATGTGCGGTCTGTGTCAGTGTTATTAAAACCCAAAACCGTTAATTTGTAGTTATCCTTAGCTGTTCCTACAATGTTGAACTACAATCTTTTGTTGAACCAACATATGCGAATTACATAGCCACAAGAAAACCGAAAATAAACGGAAGAAAATTCAAAAACCATGAACGAACACTTTTTTGTTTAAAAAGAAAATAAACTTTTCATTTTGTTTGGATCAACGTTAAAGGCATACCTTTGCACTCAATAATCATTTGTAACGTAAAACTTTTCTTTTGGTACGAAGGGTGAAAACTTTTCGTTGGATTCCACCTTCAATTACAGGTGGGGTCAAATAAAAACTATAATCGGCTGCCGTATTAAAAATTAAACGAAACAGTTTCTAATGAATTTATATATAATTCCTCTTTCTCTATGTCGACTATCAAACAATTTAAAAATCAAGGGATTAGTTAGCCACAATATTCGCTATCGCTATTAACAGGATGGACAAATTGGTTGTCGAGACCAACCCCATCATGTAGCAAAAAACTGGGCACGGAGAGGAAAATACTGTCAATCGTTAAACGCCAACCGTAAATCATTTCTGCCTTCGAACGTTTTTTTTTCCCGTTAACTGGCTGTGGCACATCACGTGTTAATTGAAAACTCTTACTGTCGATTTTTAAATTTAAAAACTTTTGGCTATTTTATTCCATCGCAACATTTACTTCCTGATTGTGTCCGAAAAGAAAGTAAAAATTGTTTTATATTACATTCTCTTGTTGTTTCTTTGAGTTTTTGTCTTCCATATATTTACATTTTACTTGAATGCGAACAAAATACGTAATTATTTTCTTTTTTAATTTCCTGTTGGTGACGTTAAATGAAATTTTCATGGCTACAAAACGGAGATTTCTTTTATTTTCTTCATTTTTTTTTTTGGTTGCGACCATAAAGTGTAAAATAATTTTTATTTTGGTTCGTTTAGTTCCCCCCTTAAATGAAAGTGAACAACCATTACTTAAAGTTCAATCACCATTACTCACTCTTGTCTATCGTTAACTTTCATTATCTTTTAGTGTGGCACATTAAATTATATTGCACAATTCACCCTGACGAATCTGAACTGAAAAAAAACACTTCTTCTTATCTATATCGTTCGATTATCCATTAATAAAATGCCAATTTTCATTGAACTTCGAAGTCAAATACAAGAGAAAAAAAATTATTATTCGTAAGTGAAAACTTTTTCAATATAAAAACGAAAAAAAAGGAACAAATCTAAAGGAAAAAAAATAAAACCACCAAAAAGACTATAATAAGAAAATATCCCAATAAATTTTGGGTGTGTTAACGGTGTAACCTGACGGTACAAGTCAGACAAGGAACGTGTGAACTTTGAGTAGACTAATTTAATTGTACCCATTTAATGTGTGGTTATTTGCGGTGATGGTTCGCATTATATTAAAAAAAAAACGCAAAAACTTTTAATTAAACGAACTCAAAAGATATAAAATTTTCTCACCGTTTTTCTTCCTCTACGATATCATTTATTGGATATTCAATGTGTTTTTCAGGTAGGTCCACTAAACGTGGCACAACATATATACACACCTCCGAAATCAAAGAAAATAAATTTAAACGAATAAAGTATCCGAAAAAAAAACATCTAATTAAAAGATTTAGTTGTTAAGACGTTACAAAGTGTGTGAGTATAAGAGTATTACGAACGGTCTAGCGAAATAAAATTTAATTAAAAACCATATCTGCAGCCCAGTTAGATTTATTTGATGCGACGAAATTACCTGATCGTCTGGCGTGTGATGGAAAGATTCATTCACGGTATGTAAATCAGTGAAGAATGGCTCGCAGCTAGAGAGATAGAACTAACACCATATGTTATCATTCAACATCCACCCCCAAATAACTCTTTCAGTCGACTCGAAACAAGTCATCCTCCTTCAAACGAAATAGGAATTGTGAACAACGATCTTTGTTCTCTGTTAAGAATAACAACAGATAGACAATCATATAAGAACGAATAGTCTCGATCCACCTCTGTTTTTCGGTATTCTTGAGTGAATAAAATTTATTCGAAGTCTAGGATAGGTTGGCATTTTGGCAGCCACCATAAAATAAAAACTTATATTATATAAAAATGTAGAACTTTTATCCATTTACCAATATATTAAAGTAGGAAAATTCATTCTAATATTTCATTCTGTGCTACAATATTCTTATAATCATTTATCAGATGGGTATAGTACAGTGAGTTGAGTAAAACCGATATAATGAAAATACAGTCTTTAACGAATGAGATGGTATGGCACATTTTGAAACGAGAGAAATGCAAAACAGATTATTTTACCTTTCCAATGAAATTGGTATTTCATGAGGTAGCTTCAATTAAGAATCACCTTCATACCCAACCGTTACACAAGAGTGTAAGTGATTTTTATTTTCATGTGAAAATGATTGGGAATACTGCCAAAATATGAAAAAAAAAAAAAAAACGAAACAAGGATCCAGTATAGAAGAGTATTGGTTCCATCCGACGTTGTTGAATTTAGATTAGGTGATCCATTATCTTCAATTAGAGTGATTATACGGTAAAATGCGTTTGTGTCTGGAAGACGCACATTATTCAAAGCCAAGATATCCATCTAACCCGGGGATCAACCTCTTTCCATATTGAAATTCACACGCCCCACAAGTATTAACGATTTGGGTACTGGCACAGTTGTTGTTGTTTGGGTACACTTCGTATTTTTTTTCCCGCAAATGGTAACAAAATGATGGATATGGATTCAGATAAGATAAACAGTTTTAAATAAGTGCGAACATTCGCTATTAAGTCAATCCAAATGGGTTTTAATTTTCCAGTTGGGTCCCACCCCTATGATTATCAAACTGATTTGGCATGAGGAAAACACATATAAATTACAAACGAACTGTTTATATTGAATACATCACTGTTATGTTTTTCAACTGTAATTGGGATCATTTACATCAGATTAATGCCAGTTTAAGGATATTAAGTTCATCAATTTTTTTTTATTTAACGATGGAGTTTTCCGTTATGGGGGATTGTGATTAAATACAACTGATATATCTTTATAGTTGACATTCAACCGTCTGTTGCCTACCTCAATTGGTAATCGTCGAATCAACTAAGGCAAAACCACAAAAATTATGTGCTGAGACGAAAAAAGAAATATCAAACAATTCAGTATTTGATTCATTCAACCGAAAATGTAAAATAATATTCAAATAATAATTTTACTTGATAATACAGTATCGCAATATACTTCAGTTTTATTCAACGGAGCGATTAAAACAGTAACGATTTTGGTGTTTGCCATTTAAATGAAAATTTTTTGCCACGATTATAGAAAGATAGCGAGGTATTCAGAGGTGAGTACATACCCCATCTTTTTCATGAAAATTTATCGGTAGACCGACATAGAATAGCATCCATTTAAAACAACTAAATGAATTGATATAATCAATAATGGGTAAAATTAAATTATGCTTTGTCAGATAATCGAAAATGCTTATTTTATACTTGAATTCTAATAGAATCTGAATAGGTAGAAGTTTCTATTTTGCCTTTTTTTTTTGTGTGAAACATTGGCTGGATTTTACCTTATCATTTGGTGAAAGAAGTTATCCAAATTTAAGGGTGGCAATGGTGGATGGCCAACATCCGATTGGAATGGTGTTTATTTTCTTTCTTTTTTTTTTGATTTTTCAGTACGACTTCAGTATATTCGGTAAGAGATAGAATATTTTCCGACAGCTCAGAAAACTTTTGCATATTCATTAATTTCATACCCAAGTCTCTTATTTAATGCTATCTTTTATTCCTTCTCACTCTATCTTACTTCTCAGATACAGTGTTTTTGGTATTATTTGGCTTTAACAGTCTTATGGGTTATCAAAACACAACAACATGATGATATTCATGATACACTGACAATGGCCCTTGAAATTAATCCAACTTTCATGTAAAATAATTTTCACAGTATTCTAATTATTGTGAATATATTTGGATAATTTTTCGGTTGGTCGACCAAATACAAGTGAAGTTTAACACATCCTGTATACGGGGATTTTACATTTAATTTTTCCTCATCTGTAAAACGGAAGTTTTTCCTATCCACACCAATAAACCTCACACACATATTCTCTATTTAACTGGTGTGTTGTACACCATTTCGGTTTACCAATCGTCTCGGTTTAGGTCAGTCTATTTTCACACTTTCAAATTTAATCATTTGTGTTCCTAACTTCTTCAGTGTGCTGTTAAATTCTTCAAACATTTTTTTCTATCCATCTGAGTCTTTTCGTGTGTTGAAAAGCCGGATTATTTAAATACTCCAATGGGAAACACAAGAGTCTATCGCCTTCCTATTTATCAAACGGATTGCGTCTAATAATTAAGAGCACGATAAATCAGTTTTATCAGTTTTCTTTTCTTCTTTTTACGGAATAAATTTCCTTATAATTCGCCCTTTGCTTAATCGTAGTCAATGAATTTATTGAGGGTGGTGTATATATGACGCTTGTTACAATCAGAACGAGTTAGAGGGATAACATTTCCATTAAAGGTAGAATTGTATCGAATGCAAACTCGCCTTGAGGTAAATATCTAAATAACAATTTTCTATTATTCGCCTCCGGTGATCTCACTGCTCTTAGAAAGAACTATTATCCAGTAAATTAATAAGACCAGAGCCAATTTAAAATTGTATGCATTTTAAATCGCCTTTTCTTGTATCTTTTTATTTTTTTTAATAATTTCGAAGCTCTTTTCCTATTCCACTTTGTTGGCCATTGAAAACGTTGAAACAATTTTTGGCTTAAAAGTATAGCAAAAGAAAAGAGTACTTCTGATTGCATAAATTAGACTTAATGTCAACGCAAACAAATTTCTTTTCCCCCTTAAAGAAATGAAAAGAAGTCGAACACTACCATTTGGCAAGAATAATAGTCAGTTAGTGAACCAGTTGAGTATTTGTAAAAATTGTGACTTTGTTCCCAAAAAAAAAATTGAAATGTTTAACAATGGTAATGAATATTTAATAACATTTTCCAATAGTCTAAATGGGCAAAATTAGGACTTGAACACGAAATTTGCCATAAGATGGATTCATATCGGACATAAATTATCAAAGTGAAAAATTTATGTTGTTGGTCGCATGGTTAAATGAATAAATTGAATTAATTTGACTGAAGGAAATGTATCAAGCACGAAGGAATTTGTGCCACTTCCATTTAATTTTAATTTCATTACTGATATTGTGACAAAAGTCTTTATGATGTCGGATACCTTTTATTCACTTTAGAAGAGGTATGTATATTGGTCGACAATAAATTAATTATCTGTTGGAATTGTAAAAAACCTCATATTGTAATTCCAATTGAAACTAAATTGAAATAAAAACGTGGATAGATAATGTGATAAATTAAGACCTGAGCAGGAAGGAATGTGAACAATTTGAAATACGAGGTACCTTGTATGGATAGGACGATTCAAATGGTCATTGGGATAATGAAAATTGTTGGACTCACCTAAAAATATATCAAAAATATGAAAATTAGTATAAAACAATAAAAATTATTAATAGATGTTGATCGAAATTTGATTCAATTACCACAATTTGACTTTCCAGTTGCAATCCATAGTGGACAATCTTGCGACAGGTACAATAGGTAAACACACTATGCAAAATAGTCCCGTTCTTTCTTGCGAAATCTGCAAAATAAAGTAAGACACCAGATAAGTACTAAATGTAACTACTAATGAAACAAAAACTATTCCAGTTAAACAATAACAATCGGCTATTGACCGATAAAAGACCCTAAGAACCATCAACAACATCAAGAACCTAAGAAAAATTCAGTTGCGTTCAAGGAAAAAAACTGCGAATATATGAATCTCTATATTTACTTAAAATAATAAAGATTATAAACTACCTCCAATTCATTTCGACTATATTATGGATAGGGATTATTTTGCACTAAACACTAAGCACTTTTCACTTACTAAAATAAACAAATTACACAAAATTGAAAAAATATAAACACCACGAGTTTACATGCAAAAATATTTCACTGCAAAATGGCGTAAAAGTTTAGTCTCGCACGAAGTGGGCTGTAAGCTAACGTGTTTAAATCGGGTCGCGCAGTTTAAGCGATGCACTTGACTCTTATAGTGTTGACAAAACTTTCAAGTGCCCGTAGTAATTTTAATTTCAATTTTATTTTAAAAGAATTTTGTGATGTAAAGTAGATAAGTGATTGATCAAAGTGATCTTAAATAACCAAAGATGCTTCTACAAATGTAAGTACTACTTCATATTTGGTTATTTAAATCAAAATACCACGCTAAAATTTACGGCCACTAATTTTCAGTGGAGTCATTTATTTGATAAAAACTATCGAATAAAGCCATAAAGATTTCATAAATATCAAGTGTAACTACGAATCATTGAATATTTCACAATAATTTAGCTTGGGACATGATTGGGAGGTCAGAATGAGACTTCCAGCTACCTAGCCACCAGGTCATTGTGGTCATAAAAAGTCACGTAGGCCACAAAAAGCACCCTCTATAGTAGGATCTCTGAAACGGAAAAAAATCTCTTTCTCTCGCTAACTCGGACGTAATTCTTGTAATAATTTAATAAAATCATTCGGATTATGTTAAATATTTTGTTATTAGTCGCATGTGAAATGAATTCTATTCATTTCACTAAATGTAATGTATTAATTACACAATGGAATTTACACCGTTTCAATTTAATTTTAATTTAATTACTGATATTGATTTAATGGAATTCCAAATGAGCAAATTGGATACAGTTTCTTCAGTTGTTGTTGCTAATTTTTATGTTACCACCGACATTAATTCAATGTTTTTATGATTATTGTAGAATACAATAAACGAAAGGACTCGCTGTTCTTGTATTAAACGCAAATAAGGCTAACCAACAATGGTAATATAATTATTTAATGATGTGTAATATAGGATTTATTGACGCATTAACGAATAATTAAATATTTTTTCTAGTACGAATTTCTCTAGATTTAATGTTTCTTAAAAAAAAATACGAATCATCGTATAATAATAATAAAAATCCGTTGAAGAAAAAAACCGAACCAAATATCAAATAAAACTGTAGAAGAGATTTTTATGGTGCAACGGTTAATGACATAATCGATTATTTTCATTATAAATAATGTGGCACAGGCCTTTGGAGACATTGGCATCCAGGTTGTACGTTTAGATTTAGTGGATTCTTTGTTCCAAAGAATAAACGTCTCAATTTAATCCAATATATTTGTGGTTTGGCAAAAAGAGAATTTTCTCTATTCTTAGTTTTCTTAAACTACGTCTTGTTAGTATCCATTCTCGACTAGTCAGTTTCACGAATATTCAATGGAAAAAAATTACGGAAAAAATTATGTTCCATTCAACTGTACACTTTGCCATACTGATATCAACACACATACACCAGCAATGTCTCAACCCATAGGTAAAAACGAATAAAAAAAAGCACAAGAGAATTCAAACAACATTACACAATGGGATATCATTAAATATTTCACATCCTTAATTGCATTCGAGTTTATGTCTTATTAAATTTATGTTGAAAATGTAATAATGTACGGCTCTGTGTATACTCTTACTCTCATTTGGAATGCCTTATGGTACTAACATTTTGCTTGATAGCCAAGAGTACGCGTGCTGCTTTCTTTTTTTTTTTTTATTTTCAAAATTCATTTATGTTGTAGTCAGTCTTCTATAGCTCAGGTTAATGGGTGCACATATAATTTTTATTATATCAATATCATGAAATTGCGGTAAAAATCAAATACACACGACATGAAGGTAATTCGATGATATTAATACGTTCTTAGCCCTTTTATTCTTCTCTTACTCTTCAATGTGAGCGTCGTTCCAATTCTTGAATACAATTGACATTAAAACAAGGGTTTGGCATAATGGGTGATATAGAGAGTACCTGAATTCCACCCACAGAAAAGAAAGAATTACTGTCTTGCTGGGCTCTTATAATTCTTTTTTCGGGAATCGGAAGAACATCAACCACCAACGTTTCATGTTTTACTCTAATCGGCAGCCACCTTTCACCCATGCTTGAATGAATTATTGGTAACCATACTGACATATATCGCACTTAACATACCAGCACGCCAACGCTTCAAATAAAAATAAATCCTTTTGCTGAATGTAGTCTTTCCCGATTCCGAATTATCAACCTGAATCTATTGGGTTGCATTCAAATAATGTTTATGCCATTCATTTAACATGTCCCAATAGAATTGCTAAAACCTAAAGAATTGAATAAAAATTTTCTTAACTAAAGGAATTACCCCTTCATTTCCAATATCGTTTAAGTTACGTAGCGGAAAATTAATCTATTATGGGTTGAATATTTTAGTATTAAGACATCTATGGTGTGAGATGAATACATATCTCAGCTAAATCATAAAGTTTTATGCAATCTGCAATAATCATTTACGGATAAAACTTTTTTTGGTAAAACTCATTGAATTTTGTACGGTGTTTGGTAATTTATGTGTTTCATATACCCGTTTTGCATCAATTGATAAATAATTTTTGTTCAACTACAAGACATTTAAGATTAAATACGTTCTTGTCTTTATCGAATAGTTTTTCATCTCAATAAAGTATTACTAAAGTGATTTATATTCATTTCATAAATTATTCTACTCATATGTGATTTTGTAATTTGGTAAATATAAACTGATGGTTTAACCTTTTATGATTATGTGATGCCAATAAATGTGCTGAATGTGTCACATCAGTATGCAATCACTTATGGTATGAATAAAATTATGGTTATAAAGAAAAAAAGAAAGAATTATAACCAAGCCCATGATAGAATTTGCATTCAAATACAAAGACAATTTAAAGTTATTGAATGTAGTGCAACGAATAAAATCGCGATGTATGTAATTTCCCTTAAGCAGAAATTCATTGGAAATCATTACCACGGCATATCAATGTTACAGAATCAAACCATCGTCATTCAAATGATGGTACTTTATGATGGTGTTATAGAGTGTTGATAAATACCGTATGCAATCGAGTGCATAAAAGCCAACCACATTCGATGTTCAGAATTTTTATGAAATATAATGAATTTTCATACAGCATAAAACATCAGGCTGAACAACAAGCATAATATTCAGTAAATTTTATGAAAATGCAGTCTTATGCCAATGTAATCTCTATAATGTACGGGGGTTTGATAGTTGTTCGGATATGAAACAATATAACGCATATTATAAACTTCATATTATGATGCAATTCACTGCTATGATAACAATCTACGTTAGAAACGATATCAATTTGTGTCTCGCAACCAATTGCCTTTGTACCAAACCGATTTATAGTGTATTCTATTCCTCTTTTTTTAACATTTTCATGTCATACAGGAACCATCTCACTTTGTAAAATAACATTCTCTCATCCGCTATACCATTTTATTGGTAATTATTAAATGGTGTGATGATATTGCTGATGGTGATGCACTACTTCTTCATATTTATTTTTTGTATCCTTCATGGAGTTATTCACTAGCAACGTCATCTAAAACCACTGAGCTTCTGGGTTAAGAAATTTACACTGAAATTTTAACGGTTTTTTTTTCTTCATCGTTTGATAAATTCTCCTTTGAGTGTTTTCCATAGCCATTTCTTCGTTTACTTCGTTGTGGTTCATTTTGTTGTACTCTTTCGATAACAGCTTTTAGCTTACGTCTTGATGGTGTAAAATTTGCCAATATTAAATTCCATTTGAGGTCGTCTTCCGTCACCTCTTAAATAATGAGAGAAACCAACCAGACTTTGTGAAAACGATATCATATATAGTTAAATATCATCATTGCACTCTATAAAAATCTTAGAAAAAAAATATATAAAAATTGAGTTGAATAGATTGTTATGGTACATTGGAATATGATGGTTCACAATATAACCAATTCACAATTTGAGTGTTCTACATGTTGTCTACCTGCATAACGGTGTTCTAGTTCAATTTTTTTTTTCGGTGTACTCTGGTTCACTTTTATTTAACTTCTTTATTTGAATTATTTTTGGTTGCCAGCATTCAGTCATTTATGCCGATGGAATGGATTCACCAATTTAGCAGCTTATTACTAAAAGTAATTTTATCGTATATCAGGATCCACTTTAAATTCATTGTATTTTCACTATATAATCAATGGTTGACTTCAAATACGGCTACTGGTTCTTGTTTTTTGGTCTATGGATATGTAGCTGGTATTCAATCCAATATCATTATATGAAATTTTTGAAATTTTGTGTACGATATAAAACATTATTGGTATACATTGGTAGAATACCATCATCAACATCCAATGTTTGAAATGTTTTAAGAGAGAAATTTAGTTATATGTATGTATAGGAACCAAAAAGCACCTGTCAAATAAATATGGTGTATGATCCCTTTTATAAAATATTAATTATGATATGAAGCACTGATTTTAAAACATTAACAAGCTAAAAATTAAATTTATATATTATTATATTTGTGAATGGGGTTGATGTGTTCAACACAACAAACGGCAGCTATACACACTCGTTTTACCACTACCACCCCCCAACTCAATATACATTTACCATCAGTAAATGGTATTTAATTTTGGCAAAATCATTCTTGCACCATTGAAATCTTTGTTGTTCATTCAACATTCCAATAATTTTCTATATTTTTTTATTCTTTGGTTTTCGTTTTATATTTTTTTTTTCAATACTTTGTTGATTTACTCTTTCTCCTACTTATATCCAATTTTTGAATGAGGCGGAATAAAAAAAAAATCACATATGCACACACACGTCATTTGCACACTCAATAAGGAAATACTAGATGTAGTCCATATCCGTTGGCTGTGTGTCGTTTTTGAAATGGTTTACCAGATTAGAAGTCAATTCCAATATCAGATAGACGAGGATACCGGATGGTTTTTAAAGGGGTTGTCATCAGTATACTCTATTTCATTCTCACTCGTATTCAATTCATACAAAAATTTTCCATTTCGTCATTCCACACGGGTGATGGATCCACAACAGCCCCACAACAACACTGTGCATATTCAGGAAACTTTAGTTCAGTTCAATTTGTATGATAAATTGTTAGTATTTGATGTTTGTTGGAAATTAGAAACCAAATATTCAACTGATTGCTTACCAACATATTCAACTGTTATTTGGACATTTTTCGGTTTTTCTTCTGCTATGGAGAACTGTGTACGTATTCATACAAATTGTTAAACATTTTCCTATATTTGACTCTTTTAATCAACTTCGATATTTTGCATTTTAATGTTCTCCAAAAAAAATAAAGAGTGATCTACATAGTTCTCGTTTATTTGTTGAGTTTAACCGTTTACCATTTGAATTTCCATTCTATTGATTGAATATCTAATTAAACACCACAATTTCAAAGTGCCTAATAGAAATATTGTACTTCAATTGATTCCATCATTCCACCAAATAACTGACACTACAATTCAATGAGTCAGGTGAATTTGGCCAGGTGTATAAGGTTCTCATGCTTTTAAAAGGTTCACCTGGTTCACCGCAACGGAATGCCAGGCGAAATCGTTCAACTTGTATTATAGTCAATCAGCCCTATAGAATTCTATTCACTGTATCTCATTATCGCACTGCATGCGTCTATAGATGAGACAAAAGCCGTGAATTTTAACGCCATGAGACTGGTTAGCAATTGCTCTTTGATTCTCCAGCATACAAGTAATTTGCCAGAGCATCAGAGGCTTGAAAAACTTTTTGAACGAACTCTTGAAAATAACACATTTTCACACTCTCCAATTGCTCTGTTTATACAAACAACAAACAAGGACGATAACCGGGTAGAGAGTTGGAATAAAATATTTAAGCAGTTGCTTCCTTAATACGCTTTTATGGATGACGATGAACCGCTTAAGTGATTCCCTTCGGCTGTTACCGTTCACAATATGCCTCATCCTTTAACGAACGAAATACGATTCCATCTCGCTGCTATCGAGGGGTTGATAACACGCTGCTAATCACTCAGCATAACGCTGACTGTGAAGCAACCCCAGCATCTGGCTATCCAATAGTGTTGGTTTTGGTTACAAATTCAGCAGCTTGGCTACGACACCCTCAGCAAAATGATTAAATTGTTGTTGTAAATGGCCGTACCATTCGCCCTTCGTACTGCACCTCACCGCTCAAGTGACGCTAACGCTGAATTGTTTTGTAGTTTTGATGTTTGGTTTTGGTGTGTCTGGCCGAATAGACAAGCACAAAGTCTTTTAAACTGCATAAAAAAACTAAGAAAAAACCCATTAAACATAAATGAAATAGTTAATTATTACATTTGTAAATTGTGGGAATAAAAGTGAATTATTTTTATCTTGAAATTACCGTGTTATTACAGTGTATAGCGTGCAATGATTTTGTTGAAAAAAAATCACACAAAGATTTCAATTTTTCCTAACCTAAGTGCAACCACTGTACACGGCTACCAACACTCTACGGTTGTGTGTATACACAGTACACAGTAAAAGAACACAAAATAAAAAAAAAAACAAATGGCTTCACATTGAAAAGGAAGAAAACGGAATGAAATAGGAAAAAAATACGCCATAGAATTACAGCAGAAAAGAAAGTGTATTAAAATAATCTGGAATTGTATAATTAAAGTAAACATACATAATCCAGGACAACATAGTTGCTACTCAAAATAACAAGTGAAATTGTTTGGAATTTTAAGGAACTCACCAAAGAAAAGGAATTCTTTTCCACGAAAAGTTTGTATTTTAATCATACCCGTCTGTAATTAGTGGAAACAGTCAGTGTTTCGGGTGTTGTGTATTATGTGTTGAGCAGCTGCACCATTCCGAGGACCATATTGATTTTTATTTGGCCAAAAAAAAAAAGAAGTGGAAGAATAATACAACCGAACGGAATAGAATTATCTTTTTCGCAGAATTTTAAATGAAATTCAGTGAAGGATTAAATCCTCTTTTCCACCTTAACGAAATACATTTCACCATATTGGTATAATGAATACGCGTAATTAACAGTTTATGAATTATTAAAAGTAACAAGAACAAAAATTGATACAAAGTGAACTCAATTAAATCTAAATTTTAACGTAAAATCATATCAATACTGTGAAAGTGTGTGTCACCTGTGTTAACTACCTACAATATCCCATATAGTTTTCGTCATATCATAACGTTTAAGAGATTATCTCATTGAATTATTTAAATTAGTAATTAAGAGTGGTTTGTGTGCTTATATCAAGATTATTATACCATTTGAATAATAAAATTTCATTTGAAATAAAAGAAGCTGCGTAACGAATCAACAAAATGACCATCAATATGTTACTGATGCTAATTGTAACCGTCATTTGTACGGTCTATGGGCAATCAACTGATCCCATAATGGAAGAATTGTCACCAGGTGAGTAATTAATTAAAATTTTATTATACCATTTCGTCTGTTTTCAAATGTTTTAATATTATACGGTTGTGCTAAAATTTTATGTGAATGGAATACGCCAAAATAAAAAACAACATTTCCTTTTCTAATTGTAATTATAAAAATGGAATAACAAAATTTTATTACTTGAAATGGAGAATCGCATTCAGTTTATGTTTGACTGTGTTCACTGATTAAGCTCTATGGGCCGGGGAAATAAAACAATACCTAGAGCATAGAACGAATAAAAGAAAAGTGAACATAAACATCAATACAAGGAGAGACTCATCTGCATATTTAAATACAATATTCCACCTATGGCATGTGATCACTATTAAGAGCACCTGTTACTGAATATGGTTTAAATTTTTAATAAGTTATTTCAATGGTAATCTCATTTAACGGTGGTTAATGGCAGCAATATACTCTGTCACCCTTGGATGCTGTTGTCGCATCTACTTGATGGGCGATCTGATAGAGTCATTCAAAGACATTTCGGCCCAGTTAAATTTTTTTGGGGTCCGTCCACACTTCTATTCTGTATTCACATTTTATGGAACCGCGTGACTTTTTATGTAATTTACGTTTCCATCTTCAATAGCAAGCAAACCACACTAAGTGCCTGAACACTTTAGCAGTGTCCCTGCTGTTGCTGTTTTTGAATTACTATTTGCATAATTGAATGCATCAAACACAGAATGTGATGGGTGTAAAAAAGCATAATACACATTTGCATAATAGATAATTTGTTTGGCCAACGAATAAAAAGAAGAAACGAAGTAATGCCAAAAGAAAAGAAATTACTTTAGGTTTTAATCAATGGCATTGTTGTTACATTGGATGGGATTTTTCATTTTTATTCTTTCCATTTAAATTGTCAATGCTTAAAATCACAATATTTTCATTATTCGGGAGTATTAACGTGGCAAATTTGATATGAATTGAGGTATTGAGGCGACTTTCAATATTGCAATGGAACAAAACGAATTGAAATTTAAATGGAACGATGGATTTTTTTTATTTTGTAGTCTCGATCGAATATGAGAAAAGTGATGTACTCTTTGATTGATGTGCATTGAATCGTATCATAGGATTAAGGTGGTGGTGGTTGGGTCCCCAGAAACAAATATTTTTTATCATCCGTTTAGATATTTCGTTGTTGAGTTTTTCACCCTGTTTCATATAGTATGAAAGAACAAAAAAAAAATAAGCAAAGAAAATCCGTAGCACTGTTAGGAAATTACCTAGGCGAAAAGTTATTGTTAACGTTGTTATTAAAGGGATTCCGTAAAGTGAAAAAAAAGGATGCTGAAGACATGCGCAATCTGTTGGATTAAAATCATATAAAAGTTTAAAATACAAAAAAAAAAAATATCAAAATAATGATGAGTAAAGTAGATGGTAGATGGGAATTCATAATGAATCTAAGTCATGTGTAATTGAGTTAATGCAAATTTAAATAAGACAGTCAATATAGAGACAGCGAGCTAATTAACCATCTGAGATATGGGCATAAATATAAATGTTGATATTCTGTGTTGGGTGTGTGATTGAATTGATAAGATTATCTCTATCATTAACGAATTGTTTTATTTACACTGTCAATTATTGTCGGTATGGTGGGTGATATTCTTTTCTCTTCTTTTTTTTATTATTATTGTTCGGTTCTTGTTAATTTCATCGCATAAACTGACGTGTGTGTACAGTTTTATAAACACAAATAACAGTCCATCATGAAGTCAAATGAAATCAACATGCGATAGACCAAAGACCTAAAATAATCAACCATAAGACGTCTATATTAATTTACTGGTATTTTACAGTATTCTCGGTTACCGCCAGTCATTTATTTATAATAACAGTAACAAAAGTATAACTGAAATTATTTTATTTATTCAGTCATGAATCATGTTATAGTGCCATTGGGATTTTATGCCGCAGAATATTAAGTCCCACTGTTTTGTTTTGAGTCTTTGCGCTGATAATCAATGGGGTTTTGAATTACAATTTTGGCAAAACGAAACACTTTTACAATACTTACCGTTTCATTTAGTTCAATCGGAAAGTTTGGGCCCTGCAAATATTTCAATTTGATTATTAGTTAAATGAAAGTTGAATGAAGAATAACAAAAAACATAAAATCTAAACAAATTCTGAATAAATCGAATTGGACAAGACGTAGTCTAGCAGCAGATTGCATGTCAGCGATTTCCTTCTTGTCGATATTTTGTGTACATTTCTCGGTTCACTCACACTTGACGATCTATTGGTTACCAACGAATGAGAGTATTTTTCATCCGCTGAACGTACAGTGGTAGCATTCGCTCGGTTGTTGGTGTTGAAACTTGGGGAATTTCTTATGTGTGATAGCGTTGCGTTGAACAAGCGATTCGGCGATTGTTTATTTCTGGATTTCAGGTTTTCTGGTTTTGTGAATGTTACCAGAAATTCAGTTGACGCTCGTAGTCGAAAGAACAAAGAGTGAAACTTATCGTGGTCTCCACCGGTTATACGCGTTCTTAATGTGATTCAAATGATATTACTGGAGTGCAATCATAAAATGTGTAGTTGGTTTAAGTGATTATATAGGAAAGAAAAAAAATATTTTTATCACCTGGTCAAATTTTGGGTGTAACAAAGTATTTGTAGAAAAGAACTCATTAAAGTTTACCATTATGGATAATTACGGTATAACCCATTATTAGAGCGACAGAAACAAAATAAAAATGAACGAATAAACGTAAAGTTTTTCCTCTATACAACATACAAAGTTGGATATTGTGACACAATTTTATTTTTATATTTTCTGTGTTTCTCATATTAACGTTAAGAAAAACAAATAATTAGTGTGTGTATACTTATCTACAGAAAAGAGAGTGTTTCAGTTGTCCCTTACACAAAAAAAGTAATTGGAATTATTTGTTCCATAATCATTTCTTTTAAGATTTCTGTTTTAAAATTAGAAAAAGAAAATAATTATAAAATAGAAAAAAAAATTATACATTTTAACCGGAATAATCATCACTGGATTATCATTTCCACCATTTGGAGCGAAAAATATTGAATTACGAATTGTCATTGTTCTTGAACGTAGAAGTGATGAAGTTATGTTAGTTTTGCTTTAACATTTTAAAGTTTTTTTTTTTTTTTTCATTTTATCAAAGTGGATACATTTTATGTATGAGGAATTGTGTGCTTAAGTCAATAACAACCAACAAGAAAAGTTAAATAAAGAACGATAGTGTTGAAGAGAGTAAAACACAAAAGCATAAACCGTCTCTTTATTATAGTTTTGTTAATGGGAGAGAGATACATAATAAGTATAAGTGTTAGTGTGTGTTTGAATTAAAATTTATACATGAAAGACATTTATAAAATCGCAGAGAAATAATTCGTGTAATTTTGTTTTATTTATAAGCAAATTACAATATTTTAACTTAGTGTAAGAAATTATCTCGTATGTGTAAAGTGCATTCATATGTGAAAACATATTGGTTTTAATATATGAAAAATAACAAATCGGTTTGAAGAGAATGAGAAATAGATTTAAGATATGGATTTATTGAATATAAAAGAATACGATGTTGTAATATCGTCAGAGAGGAAGGAAGATAGCATGTTAGTATGTTGGCTGAACATATTGAATTGGGTGTTTCTTTATGACTCGTTACATTAGTCAAACTCTATCTAGTTCAATTTCACATCTTCTCCACTTTATTGGTATTGAACTCCTACCCGATCTTTGATAGTGAGAGAGTGGAACAACAAAAGTTATATAGAATAACCGAAAAAAGAACAGAACATTGTAACCCATAATAATATGCCATAAAAGTTAACAAGACAACGATGAAGAATATTGTATGGATAATACTTCACAGTTTTGTTCACACACTGTTTGAAATTATACGGATAACTGATGAATCTATTTTGAGTTTTTTTTCCGTACTGATTTCTATGTTTTATTCGATTCTATCAAATAACAAAGAATCTCTAAGTTTTACCTTTTTTATTTCTGTGTCTATACGTATCAATGGGAACGTCTATCTTTCAGTCTTATGTTCCATCATTAGATATCACAGCGTGATCGAACATATTTGAATTGAACCACAAAATATTGGTATTATAATGAAATTCACTGGTAAAATGTGATACCACACATTATTGCTGGCATAATGTCTAAATGCTGTTTTAATAGTGTAATACTAATGTCTTCATTACAAATGAATATGGCAGCTGTGGACTAACTTGTTTTAATATCTCTTATATTGTTGGTTATACCTTATTACCATTGGGCCAAAGAACTCCACAGTATACAAGCTGGCAGAACATCAGTTGAACCACCATAGGCTTAATGCCATAAGTATTGAAACGATTCAACATAAAACGTGAATCTTTGGAGTCAACATCAATTTTTCAGTATTTTATGTCTTACGTTCTCTTCTTTCTGTTTTCCAAATGAAATGTGAAAAAGAAAAAGAAGACACATTGGTGATTCTCTTTGGTAATTTTGTGTTCCCCCCAAGTGGACTCCTCTGCGTTTTGCATTTAATTAGATTTTTAATTTATAAACGACAGACAAGAGAGGCAAAACGGTTTTTGTTTTCTTCATTTTTTGTTTCTGTGTGATACTAAAGACGGGACGACATTGAATGAGGTCGGATAAATTAAAACTCGTTGAAATCTCTGTTTAGTTCTTCAAAATTTTGTTCATGTTGTTTGCATTTAATTCAGTTCTATGTTTCGTGGGACTTTTATTACGGATTAAATTCAAGTAGATTGGATGCAGTCAGTTTCAACATTATTCTGTTCAAAACAATCGTTTGCAGATATTTTTCAAAGTATACAGTACCTGCAATTTTGATTATACCTTATAGTAGAACTAATTTTTCTCGGACAATATGAATTGTGCAATTGTGCGTACATGAAGAGCAAAATTCCTTTTTTTTTCCCGATGGCTTAAATTTATCCCATAAGACGACTATCCACATGAATAAACGAATTACTCTCAGATGAGGACTTTAATACCACTTTTATACAATCATTCACTTGACGCTACTTCTTATACAATTGTATGTGGTCAACTGATTGAACGTATAAGAATATGTATGTATTATCCAATTTTGAAAATGCCTGAAATTTATTTCATCCACCGAAAAAAATCTAAAATTAAAAGAAAAATCATCTCTAAATCGTATAAAGAGAAAGTCGAACAGGAAAATCCCCCCCATGTGTTTAGAGTTTTTCCATGTCCATTCATTGCACACTCGAGCTCTGTAAATGTGCATTTAACTGAATCCGTAGTTGAAATACAATAAGAAATAAATATGAAAAGTACCAGAGAGTTAAAAGTATTTTATGAATGCAATTCTTTTGGTGTTCGTGTGGCCATAACGGTTTAGGTAACAGAATCAGCCAATTCCCATACATATGATGGAATCGTTTGGTTGGAAGAATCCAACTTCAGCTCCCCAAGCAGCACTAAAAACCAAAAGTACAACAAAAAAAGTAAAGTAAAGAACTAGTAAAGGAATTCAAAATGGATGCATTTTTCGTATTGGATTCTTTAGGGCACATACCGTGTACAGTTGGCCACTCTCCTCAATGGTATTACCAGTTTACATGATTAGTGCATTTTATTGGTTTGTTAAACGAAGTCCAAAATACTAAAAAAAAAATTGCAAAAGAAAAACATAAAAGTATTGAAATCTAAATGTACTTTAGTCATATTTTCTTCACACAGCTCATAAGAATTGAATTAATGTATTTTTATTTTTATATTAAAAAGAACTCAAGTCTAGGAGAAGTTGAATTGAATGAAAAACGTCATACATTTTACTTTTATGCCGACATATAAAACGTTTTCAACTTATTTCCACAAGAATTGTTGTAATATGGGAACAGATGAGTGAAGTAAACTGAATGGATTAATAAAAAAAAAATCGAAATAATTCTGTTCTGTATTTAGCAATGAAATTCTCTGGAATTTTTTTCTAAATCATTTCATGAAACACTTCGCGTTTCATATAAAAATTTTATTTGTCAAATTGTATAAAAGTGAATGGCAGTTTCTCATCAAAAACTCGCGAAAGGTGGATGCTTAAGTCTGTAATGGGTTTCCCTTCTCTCATGCCCAACAGAACAGAGTAAAAGTAACAGAAGGAGGTAAAAATATTGTTATAATCCTAAATCGTACTATGTGATGTGAGAGACAACCACTAAAGAGAGTGAGGGTGACGCGGAGGCGATGTAAAAAGGAAATGAGTACTTTTAAACATTTCAATTTTTTTTTCTGTTAAAAAAGGAGGCTTAATGGGTCTTAATGGTAATCATTTTGTATTAGTTGAGGTGTTGAACGCATTATTAAAATTTTCATTCTTCCCTCTTGTTATTTCATATATACAAAATGACACAATATCATGATGTTTGGATAAGTGACTCTCCCGGTTAAACAAAAACGAAACAAACTACATTCGGGTTTTTATAATACGATAAACAATCAATATGTAACATGAAAATTGCATTTAAAATTTTCTACTTTAAAATGAAAAGTATCGTAAAAAGTTCTAAAGAAAAATCTTCTCTAGAGATTTGAAAATTGTATTATTCGTTAAGGTTACCAATGACCTCCATCACTCAACCATTAGACATGAACTCTATCTCTTTGTATTTTATATTTTTGCGGGGGGTTACCAGTTAGTTCTGGTTATAGTCCATTTGGGAGTACCACAAATGCATATGAACTTGCACAATTCATATTGTCTGTGTATGTTGGTATATGAAGAACAACAGTGAAAAGATTTCACTAATAAATCAGAATATATGCAGAAAATTCACCCCTTGGAAATTTAAAATATGCTCATATCTAAAACGTATGTGAATTGGGATGGTGGTAAAAGTTTATACTTCAGTGTTTTTTTTTTCAAATTAGATGTCTATGTGGCCATTAAAATGCATATAATTTATAATAGTATTTTCCATTTTCAATAAATTTCATGGGAATACATTTTACCAATCAAGAGGTTTTCACTACCCCACTTACACTGACTTGTTATAAGATAAAAGTGAATTACTTCCCCAAAAAATAAAACAACGAAAGATTGGCGTTTTTTTCTTTAGAGAAAAACAACAAACATTGAACTCTTGTTGTAAATTGTTTCGATGAAGAGACTTAGTAACAATAAAAAAATTCTTAAATTCCAATTTTAATGTTATTTTTCTTGTACCAGAAGAAAACCGGTTATGTGTGTTGGTTTGGTAACCGAAACACCAATATATAAATTGAACATTAATTTCATTTAAAAGGTTCACTTTTGGTGGATCTCTTCTCCTCTCGCATTGTTTGTTGGTTGCACACGATTTTTTCATAATCGCAAGCCATTCATTTGGATCCCATAAAAATAATTCAATACACATATCGCAGGTATACCTCTAATTCAGTTACCATTCAATTTATAGTAACGAGTAACGAGCCAGAGAGAGAATATACGAAAAGCGAATATAAGTAACAGTGGCTCAATGATTTTAAACTAAACAATCGGTTTCGCACACTTTACCACCCAGCCAGTACTTTTATCTGGTAATTCATATAAATGTTGTATAAAAGACAAGAGAATACTCTGATATAGAAGGTAAAAAAACATACCCGAAAGCACTTTTAGTTCATTGCGAATACACACAAGTGAAGCATAAAATACCTTCAATAATGCTGACTGGTTTTTCGATGGATAGCAACATACAACGAATGTACAGTAGAAAAGAAAAATGAGAATTTCATAAATTTTTGTTTTGAAATTAAACCAGCATGAATATTTTTCTGGTCTTGGTTTGAACACGAGAATTTTGCATTTTATGAGATGATTCAATGGCGAATAAAAAGAAGCCCCCCCAATTTAGAAGAGATGGACGGTATTCTATCTGTATTTATGTTAAAAATTCTCTGGAGCTATTGTTAATGGTTCCACATAATCCGAAAGATTTCGCATATGGTAGAAGAAAAAAAACCAACAAATTTATCCACAGACTCAAAATGAAATGTCTTTATCTTTGGCTGAACAATATTCCATATAAAGAATCATACAAGAGAGAATTCGAATTTTTAATGGTTGAGATACCCAAATAGAGTTGAATAAAACAAAAATAAAAGTACATCACCAGAATACAACCTTTTTCACGCCATTCTTCGATATTTGAATGGTGAAAATTGATATCGTTATGCCTTTAGCTTGGTTGGATACCTTCAGACAGAATTTTAACCCCTCAACATACTGAATATACGAGTGTTACTCAATCCAGGTTGTTCTCGGCATTGAATCATCCGAAGACCAGGAATATATAAAAACAGAAACACCATACCCAACTAACTGAATGTGCATTTTATGTTGTGCATGCATAAATTTACTATAATTCATACAGTCAAAAGACAACCAAATATATAGACGATTGGTGTATGATGGTGATTAGAATGGGGAAAGAGAAAGGAAACGATAGACTTAAAATGCAGAAATAAAGTATCGAAAGAAACACCGGAAAAGTATAATGAAAAAATCGGTATTATTGTGTGTTTATTTGCCAATCTATAATATTCTGAAGGTTGCAGAGATGAGAACATATTTTCGATTCTCATTTTTGCTTTATGCCAAATACTATGATAAGAGAAAATTTTCCAATGGCTATGTGCAATAGATGACTTTATCCGAATACATTCAATAGTTTTTCTGATAGTTTGAATATGAAATATTCGAAGAAATAACATCTCATCAGTAAATCATTGAACCTTCAGTTTGAAAATTAAATCGAATATGCAAAAACGTTTTTAGTTTTTCTTTTCGATTTTCAATGAGTAGAGAATAACAAGAATTGAAGTTGTTGAACCATCATCTTCTAGAGATGCCACTATCTCTAATGTTTTCATTCAGCATATGTGTTAGTCATTTCATCCCACTCATTGAGGAGAATAAATCGAAAATGATAAAAACATATTCAATGAATTTTGATCGTTTCTCAGTAATTCATTGTAGTAATACGAATTATTATTTCGTTGTTCACCTTCACTCTGGTTAAAATTGAAATTTATTTTTTTTTTTTTTTTTTTTTTTTTTTTT
>JXOR01000575.1:288918-379276 GCA_001014335.1 Coboldia fuscipes
TTTTTTTTTTTTTTTTTTTTTTTTTTTTTTTTATTTTGTCAGATTTTAATTTATTACAATATAAGTTCTATTGACAGTAATATAATATATTTTCCATGAGTTACGCTAAAAGCTTACAGCATGATATGCAAAAGTTCAAATTATTAAGTTATGCCTATAATGTGGCTAGATTCAAGATTTATTTGGCTGGGGAAAATAAGAGCATAATAAAACCCCAATGAAACTTATTAAACTACAAACTAACTATACAAATTATTTAGTAGAGAGAAACTATTTCATGATTCTTTCCCTGATCAAAGGAATTTTGAGTTCATTGTGCAAATTTTTAGTAGGATGCCTCCAATGTTTGTTCGCGATCATTGAAATTTATTTCGATCATATAAAATCCTTACACAGAGATAATAATAATCAATTCAAGTAAAATGTAATTGAAAATAACTGACGGGCGTATGAGAAATTTCGTTCTTTACTTTAAAGAATTCTTTATTTTCAACATGCAATAGTGAAACATTGTCAGTTTCGAAAAACTCTTATTCCTTTCGTTCTTTTTATTTTTTCTTTTTGATTGAACAGTAAAAGTATGTTGTTGCACATTAATACTCAAACTATTTGATATTTTTACTGATAAAATTATCAATGTGGTGCAGTTTGTAACAAAAGTTTAAAAGTTAGTATATAGAACAACATTAGGAAAAAGAACTCTAAAAATGGATAAAAGATTATTGATGCCTGAGTTATAAATTCAATGATTTTATGTTACAACTTCATCTTGTGTTACCAATGGAGGGAATATTCATTTTTTATTCGTTCAATCACATTTGATTTTATTATCATTTAAATTGTATGGAAAAGTACCTATTTTATCTATGCAAGTGATGGGGAGTGCTGGTGATTATCTCAAACCCCTCTGATTTTGATTCAATTGAATAATATTGGATCTGTGATCTTTATATTTTCAACGAGAGACGAACATACATTGAACGTTTCATATTCTTCTCCCCATTCGATTCACCCATCAATTGATGATATTTAACCAACGAAGAGTATTCCGTATTTAAATAATTGATATAATAAAATAGCTGAGACTTCAATTTACGCTTCAATAGCATAATATTCAAAATGTTTCAATTCGTATTGAATTAAGATCAATTTCCATACCTTTTACAACATTGAAAGATGAACACCCGATATTATTCCATTTTAAAATTCTATTAACACCGAAGGTCTTGATTAAATATAATTAAATCGTTGCTTAATCAGAAAAATTATCATCGATATTGTTAAATGAAATTTTAGTCTCTCTCACTCTTTGTTGGGACAATCAAAATGGATTATCAAATCTTATGGTACATTTAATGATTACTTATCACTTGTTCGATAAATACGAAGACGTTGGTTGAGATGATAACATCTTCTACCATTACCAATTTCCATTCACTGTCTTTATGACTCGTTGAGAAAATGACAAGTTGACGGGGGACACATCACTTCTGTTACTTTTATTCAAATATTAGTTTCAATTTCATTTTTAAACGAAAGTACATTGTGTTTATGTTGGCCCCTTCTTTGTCTAATGAATATTTAAGGATCTAATCATATTGTCTTTAACGATATCACCAATTTTGTGTGTATGTGTGTATTCAACAAATAACCGTATTTTATGTATACTAAAACCGATTTCTCTTGTTCTCCCGTCCATTTGGGAGTCTAACTTGTTTACAGTTAATATTACGCTTTTATATTTAATCTGTCTCATTATTACATAACGCACAATATTTGATAAGAGATTTCCTTAGTTGTCTCCTCGGGGCAATGTGTACAATGTACATCATTGTTGTACTACCATTTCTCTGTGTCTCTCTATATTATAATGGGCTCAATGGTTTATCTCTTAAACAATGTTTATTGGCTCCACTGTGTTTTATACAAGTTCCTATTGTTTTTTTCGGCCGTCGCATTACATTCACTTTGTATGTATTTTAATGCCGTTTTTATGCATAACGATTGTGTGTTATGTTTCCAACCTGCGGTACACTTGGCCAAAAATCCGAGTTCATTCATAGAATTCAATTCAGTGGTGGTTCTTCTTGTTGTTGTCTGCCAAATTTTTGCTAAAAGACTTTACCAATGGATTTTCCTTTTCTGGGAAACTTCATTTTAAATATTCATTCACCGTTTTTATTTTTATTTTTCATTCTTTGCATTTACTGTCACGATATTGTCAATTTTCTTGTAACTAACAAGAATATCATTGGTATTTCTTATGATTTTTTGAATATTAAATAAACAACTGTTTATTTTTTTATTCCAATAATTTTGTTCTATAAATAAAATACATTTGAAAATGAAAGGTTTTTTTTCCTTTTATTTTCCTTTGTACGTCTTTATCGGATGGAGAGCTCATCCTTTTAGCGAGTTCGTTTCGGTTGACTCTCTTAAATTCAACAAAGGAAAAATTACATTCTAATAAATAAAAAGTGCCTTTGAATTTGAATTTTGTTGTAGATTTTGGTATAAGGAAAAAAAAATTGAAATGCAAACAACAGTTTTCACAATACTGGAATGAGCCAAAAAGGAAAATCTGTGCTGTGTTTCATCAATAATCTTGTGTACAACATTTCAGTTTTATAGAGGAAAAGTATTTCATGCGAGTACATAAAAGAGTTTAAATAAAAAATTTCCTTTTATCATTTTTCTTAAAGTACCCGAATACGAAATAGGAAAACAAGAGAGTAAATGTTTTGTTATTAGGGCACGCGTTTATTTGATATTCGTGTTGGCAGACGACATTTTTGTTGGCCAAATTTAAGAGAAAATAAAAACGGCATACAAGAAAAAACCTTCTGGTTTTTAATGTTTCACTATTAAATAGCAAAATGTTTAACTCTCCCTCAAACTAAATGAGAAAAAAATAAGGAAATTTCGGCTCTAAATATTTGAACATTGAGATTATTATGTTCTTATGGGCCAGAAGGTAAAAGAGAAAATACTGTGAACATTTTCATATAAAAATTTCAAACTTGACAAACTGACAAGGTAAATCCAAACAATAATTTCACTCTTGCGATGCATAACATTTAATTTAATGTTGGATTTAATTGAAGATTATCACTGAAAAGCCACCCTTCAGAATATTTTCTCTGTCTCACATAGTTTGGCCAGGCACACAGAGTTGATATGGTGGGTGGTGTGAGTGATTATTATATGAATGCAAGGAATATACTTGAGGCAAAGGAAAATTGCTATATAATGTTCCAGTATATAGACATTATATTGTCGTTATACTGAACACACACTCTCCTGTCTAACTGTTGGATATAAAGATCCCTCACTCATTATAAAATATTATGCACACGTTTAAATTTCTCTGTGGCAACATTGAAACCATTATCGAACAAAATCATATGGTAAAAACCAAAAAGTGTCATTCATGGTATACGATTTTCAAGTCATATCTAGAATTTTAAAGTATTAGAGCATCATTTACATGTTATATGCCGTCTACAGCAATTAATTTCCAATCATTTGCACACTATTTTCAAGTCATTCGATGTCCAGTGTATATTTGAATGATTTGCATACGTTTAAACTAATAATACATCGTTTATTTGCTTATAATAAAGTATGGGAGATTGGTGGTTCGAGTGACCATCCGATATCATAATCATATGAAAAATGACCACATTCATTAATGGAAAAGCGGAAAATTTGTGTTGATTTCTATTCGTTTTTTTTTTATTTGGTGGGTTATTAATACTACACACAATTGATATTCAATCCGATTTTCCCGCCAATGAACTTTGGTGCAATTTAAAATTCATAAATTCTAAAATCCACTATCCTCTCTCAGGTTTTGGGTTCATTAAATATTCAACGATGAAACGATATTGAATTATTCATTTAGCACAAATGAATAATAATACTCAATATACTAACACTGAAGCCAAATATTATTAATAATAAAAAATATAGTAATCAATGCAGTTATAATCTCTGTTAAATCATTAATAGATTTTAAAAAGCCATAAATAATTAATTTTAAAAAATAATAATAACGATCGACAAAAAAATAATAGAGAAAATTATGTTGTGTATGCTGGTTTTCATATCAAATATGCGATAGAATTATTAAATAGAATCGTTATTAATATTGCTGCAAAATAATTTTAAAATATTTCTCATTCCCTACATACCGTGAACCATATTTTGACCTATACTCTTCCTCACCTGGCGGGGGTGTCAGTTATGGATGGGTGTTATCCATAACACCCCATCATCAGGTGTACACATTGACGAAGATGTATATGAATTAAATAATAATATCATTTCTGAAATATAGCCATCATTTGTGATTAACATAATTACATGTTTGGAATTATCGTATATGGAAAAAAAACAGACTCTAAATGACGCTGGTGGATATTTACAACAATTTTCTATTAGCGGGTAACATCAGAGCCAAAAACAATTAGTGAATAATGCATTAAATTGTAATTGAACGTTTATTATGGATTCTATTTGTTCGTGTGTTTTACATTAATTGATATATAAAAACGTATATGAATTGTGGAGCATTAAACTCATATCGGTATACCATTAAAATATCTTTGGATCATCATTTAACTGTAACCGTGTGGATAACGACGTGAATCATTTAATTCTCGTGTTATGAAGTATTCTGTACTATTTTCATATTTTTATTTTTTATTTTTTCTCGTCAATAGACTTTGTAATTTGTAAGTGAATAAAAAACAATTCGAATCAAATTATTTGTCGTCTGTGTGATGGACAAAATATGGAAAATTATGTTAAAATTTGTACGTGATAAAGGACATCATAGTGTATACAATTTAACTATCATATTAAACGTATAAGTAAATGATATTAAATTATAAAAAAAAATCGTTCAGTGGCCATTTTTATAGATGTGAATGAACATCATAATTGCATTTTATTTTTATGTATGAGTTTTTATTCATTTTTCGTTTCAATGTAGACAGAAAAACAGTGTACATCAATTGCACACGTTTATTTTATTTTTTATTTTCATTTTTTGTTGTTATTTCGCTGGTATTTTCATGAACGAAAATAAGTAAAGCATCAGTCAACATAACCAAGTGAACATAGAAGTAAAACTGACAAAATTGAACCATTTTTGGTGCCCATCAAAATAGCACTTAATAAGGACCACCAATAAACATATGAAAAAGTTAAATCATTTATGAAAATTTTATTTTATTTTTTGTGTGTGTGTGTGAATATGATAAGTACAATCAATAAAACTAACCGGCACCCGATATAAAAAAAAAACAGTGAATAAATGGTACGTGCAACGTTTTATAATAAATACAATTGAAACAAGGAGACATAAAACCGTTTGAATACAAAACAAAGTGAGAGCAGTCAGCATATTAAATTGTGTATTGCTCAATTTGATCATATGGTGCTTTTAGCATAATAATAAATATAATATTGATAATAATAAATTGAATAATAGCGATCAAACCCATCTGTTTTTGGCAAGGGGTTTTATTGAAGACAATCAATACCATTGATAAGGTGTTACCGCTACTGTTACGTTCTTACTGCAATACAATCTTTTAATGGTTTGCAATTGCATTAAATTAGCTAACAAAAAGTGTGACAGAAGACGATAGGAAAAACGGTAGTTATAACAGCCATAGGAAAAATTGACGTTATACTAAAAGGACATTATTTCCGTACTAGCGTTGGTTGAACTCTAACGAAAGAAAGTATTGTATAACAAGAGTGTGTGCATAGAAGACATCATTTTTTAAAGTGAAACAACAGTAATATTAAACGTTTGAGCAAAGTGTATAGTTTTAAAACGATAGAACAATCAACTAGACACTTATGACAGTTTAAAAACATTACAGAAAAATAGAAGAAAGACAAACTCCTTAGACAAACTAAGGAAATTATCATAGGATTTTATGTAAAAAAAATAAATTTTTGTTCGTTTTAAAAAAAGAAATCATTGCTCAACCAATATGTCTTATGGAATTGTAGTTAGTATCTTGTTGGCTGTATTGTTAGTGGATTATGGATGTACCGATTATGAAAATACATGGAATCTCTATTATGAGCAACCATGTTGTGGTTCAAATTCAAATGCACATCACACCCGACATCATCGAGGTAAATATATTAAAATTCTTGATGTAATATACATAAAGTAAAACATTATTTAATGATTGTCATGACAACATTATGGCACCTCGGTATCTCTCTATCTCTGTTTCACTTTTAAACTTTGTTATTTGGGTGCTGCTTTTGCTGTGATTTTAAAAGTTGCCCTCAAGTATTGCACACTGCATTGGACGACGATGAGGAGTTCGGGAGGGCATTTTTAGTTTTCCACTGTATCATTGTTATCAATTTAACTTGGATACACACTAATACTTCTATTGTTCCATTGTGTCAATGTTTTATTAGAACATATACACACATTTTACTGAAAAACGACAATCCATCATGTGTTATTTTAAATGCATCAGGAGTGATCAGTCTTGTTATGTATAACAAATAAAAAGGGGGTTAACATTTATTTTGTAACGAATAATCAAATCAAATAGAAATTTATAGAGAAGTTTATTTTAATGGTGTACAATTGTACAATGTCATTAGAATTATTGGTTTTGATTCACTTGATGGCATTTCTAAATGAAGGAAATTAATATTCACCCCTTTGTGCCAATTTAACTATCCTCTGGCCATACCATTAACATTCTGTATTGGAGGGATGTTCAGTGTTGATGTTTTTACTTCCTTTTTGGCACATAATAATCTGTACCGATCGTTTGTGATGTTATACTACGGTTACGTATGTTAGAAAAGGTGGATGGGTCATTATCGTATCAAATTTACTAAAATATATACAATAAATCGGTAACAATTGTTTAAAATTAAAATCTGAATTTTAATCTCAATTGTGTGATTCTCTCTCAGTGTATCCGATATTAAACATACGGAAGAATTATAGCCGCTGTGTGGTATACGATAATGTATTGGTTTTATTCTGTTGCGGGGGTTATAACAAAATGATTATGGATTCCAAAATCCGATAAATATGCAATTAACATTCATGATAATTAATAGTTGGTTGCTATCGATTTATGTTGTATGCCACAAATGCACTCTATTCGTGATCAATATAATGAATCGTCTCCACTATTGGAATATTAGAATTTACTGTCCATAACAAATGGTAAACGATGAGGCAATTGAAATGTGAATCGAAGAAAAATTGAGACCAAATTACCAGTGTTTGGTTCATATAAACCAAATCAAATGGTGAAAATTATTTGCGGTCAAGGGTTAAAAAGCGAATTGAAAATAAGTTTTTCATTTTTTCATATTTCTCGTTTATACCAATTTAATATTCACTGATGATTAAACCGCCCCATATCACCCCCCATATTGAAGAACAAAAAAAAAATTGAAGGAAAAACTATCGGTTAATATTTAATACAAAACGGGGTCGATGAAAACTCTTTTTGCCTGGCAATTCATTGTGATTATCTTGGGGCGGTAAAAGATCATTTATATCGAACCAAACAAACAATTTCATTTTGCCAACAATTTCCAGAGAACAAAAAAAAAAAAACATTTGAAAAGCCAAAGAGCACAAACATCCCACTGCAATCCATTGTAAATAACGGAAAAAAATAGAAAAGCAGATGATACCAAAACGGTAGTCAGTTTTAATAATTGTAATTATGTTGCGGTTGACAAACACACAAACGATGAGTCGTTCATTCGATTTCATTCTATTTTTTTCATTTTTATTTAACCAAACCGAGTTTGATAGTTCCTTTTTATTCAAAATAGTTTAACATGCATTTCGGATAATGTGAATTTTAATCAGTTTTTATGTTTCATACAGAAATGAAACAAAACAAAAAGCAAAGGGTTTAGTTTGACTTTGTAATGAAATGTGAATATACAGAAAAGATATACAAAAAAAAAAAAGAAAACGTGAAAATACGGATGAAAAATACCTAAATAAAGTAAATGAAATTACTGAACGAACAGTCAAAAGCACAATAGTAAGAGTAAACCAAACAGGATTTCATGACATTGGTTGATAAAAACATGAAATTTTGGTTGATTCTATATCGTATCAAACCGAAATGTTAATTATATTTTTATTTGTAAATGTTGTAATTCATCCAATCTCATGTTGTTTGAATTCTATTAGGAGGAATAGAGTAATTTAACAAACACAGTCAAATACAAAATTTCACAACAACAACAACAACAGTTTCATTTGTAACGACATTCACATTAGTTGGTGATCAGCAGGGATCGAACACAAATGGTCAACAAGAGGTGGGCGTCATTTCAGCAGTCCCTAACATTGTAGTTTTACCCATCTCCTCCTTCAATTGAAGGGCAATTTAATCATAACCAATTTGAAAAAAGTCAAAGAAAATAAATTTGAATATAAACTTGATGGTGTAAAAGAAGTTCATTTAATATTATTAGTTTCTTGTTTGCGTGCAATGGCACTAAAATTGGGGGTGGTGAGGCCCAGTAACGTCCAACAAATAACATAGAATTATATGAGCGTGTAATAAACAATCGCTTAGTAATAATTTGAATGGTTTTTTAGAAATAAACTATAATAGTGTTGGTCTATACCCTAACAAATGTTGGGGGGGTAACTGCACCCGAGAAGTTTACAATAGTCATTCATTCATAACTATGCGACGCCAATAAAAATATGAATAGATAAAAAAATGAAAGTTTTCAAATTTGAAACAATGATGTGTGTATGTAGGAAACAAGGAAAAACATTTTCATAATTTTCATTTATGATTCCTTGCTAGTTGAGGGCGTTGAGAGGCGGTTTATACAACGTGAATACTAGAAATTTTCATTCAATGAGTTTTGTATTTTTGCCAGTGTTCTTGTGGAATAACAACAGAAAATACCATAAAAAGCCACTCTTTTAATGAATTTAGTCAATTGGAATTATTTTTAGAGAATTGAGCATGTAAACGATATACCAAAATAATAATATGATTGTGTTGTTCCATACGATATGAATGGACGCACGAATATTATGAGTAAAACGTAATTTGGTCATTACCATGGAATGTTGTATAGATTATGGCTAGAGGGATGGTGGTTGGTCATGGCATTACTATTGAACTGTTTCAAATGGTAACGCAGACATAATTCGGATGTCCCGAAAAGTTCATGAAGCAATAATTCATTTGGTTGAACACCAAACAAGAATACCAAATACACATACATACGTAATCACAATCAAAGGCTGGTTTTCGGTGCTCCCCAAAAAATAGGACTAAATCAAAAGGTTCAAAACCAGCAAATCGGAAAAAAATCATCATCAAGGATTCAAAATAAAAACATGATTCTGTTATATTACCATCATCTATATAAAAGGGGAAAATTGTAATGGAAAAGCTGAAAAGCTTTAAACATAATTAACGCATTTTCTCTGACTGGTTATGTTTGTATATTTGTATGCTCATTTTCCAATCTAGACGAGGTCCAATCATATTAAATCATCACATTCATTATCTCGTACCGTAAAATACTGACCGCCAACGGACACAATATTCATTGAATTCAAGTTAAATTACGGAATTTAACGAGATAGCATAATGATTATTTGCTGTACACATAATTTTATTTTTTTCTGTAGTGGCCCAAAAACTCGTTGATGACATTGCTGTTTTACTCTATTCTTTATTTTTTCATGTTGTATGTTGTTGTGTTGAAAGTGAATAAAACTGAAATTAAGCATTCAAAACATGGCTAACAGTATTTGAATATTTTTATATAAAATTCACTGTATGGGTGAATGATAGTCCCCCTAAATCTCTATTATCAATGAACAGAAATTTTAAAGAATATGATTTATGTATTATGATCTCCGGTATAAAAGAGACAAGTGTGGGGTTGGTTTTGATTGCGTTTAGCATACGTATGTACATTCGAAAGGTTTTTAGCACAAGTACATATCATATTGAATTGAATATGATAAAAATGAAAAATTAAATTTCATTTCTCGAATGTTGTGCTCCATGTTTGTTATTTACAATCAGAGAAAGAGAGTATGTAACTACCATTTAATGTTTGCGATGTATCTATTTTAAGGATATTATACAATTTTTGACCAAGAATGATATATTTCAATGGCCAATTTAAATGAGGTCCAGTGCCAACTTTTTTTTTTGCAAACAAAAATACAGGAAAAACCAAAAACGTAAAAAAGAAACGAATCATTTGAATAAACCGTAAAACAGGCGAACGCATAAAAGCTAATCATATTGAAAATCTGCTGTTGGACATTATTCAAATTTACTTAGAAAATATTTCAGTTTGTGTATGTGTTTTTTGGGGAAAACTGAAATGTTTTTGTTATCCATTGTTGCGGTGTTTTCTATTCACTGGCGCGGTAAAATTTTTTGCACAACTGAACTGTTTTTTTGCTGTAAGGGTGGTGGATGGGGAGAAGTGCAGAGTTTGACAGAACAAACTGAATTGTTTTTTTTTTATTCTTATTCACTTGGAATGTTTTTTTTATTATCATTCATTTAGACAATGTACGTGAGTTTGTCTGCGGCGTGAAGAATATCAAACAATATTACAGGACATTTCATTTGGATGAAAAACGAGATACACTCTATGTTGGTGCCATGTAAGTACAAATATCATATCCTATTTTATATGAATACCAGTGAATTTGTCTCATCCAATTTTAACTGTTCCACAAAGTTGTGTTCCAACAACTACCTTCTTGGTTCTTTATTCACAATTTTATTATTATTCCACTCCGTATTACCTTTTTTCGTCTATTACTTTTTATTTGGATATATTTAAATATTCATATGATTTTAATGCACTTCTGATGTAATGCCTGTGTATATCTCTCATTTTCAGGAATGGCATTTATAAATTAAACACACAAAACATTTCAACGTCCAGCTGTGAGGTAAGAGAGAGTGTTTATTTCATACCATCGATTCTATGATGGTGGATTATTATGAAATGGGAGGCAATTTCTTGTCATATTCCATTTGATTTGATGGTATATGACCTCAACCTACACACCCTTGTAGCATTCATAGTTGAATTTTTGTTTTATATCTATCCATGACAGAGAAATTGGCACACGTTTTGTACTGTGTAACAGAATCTCAACTTTTATGATCGGTTCAGTCATAAAGATACATACAAAAATACTCAACAATGAGATGATTTGGTTGTGCTTTGCGTTGAAAATGAATATATCGTCAATCATTTATTTACGGAATTTTATACGAATGATTAATTAATGACTTTACTATTTCGTTTTTTTTTTTTTTCGTTCTCTTTCTCTCTTGTGTCTAATCGGGTTTTTATTTTTGGATTATTGTGACCATCATCAACAGAGGGATCACATTTTAATAGAACCAACCGGTTCGGATGTCGTTAATTGCGTGTCAAAGGGTAAAACACAGGTAAAAATATTTTGTTTTTCATATCATCAATGTATATTTTCTCTATGTTTGACATTTTCAATGTGTCGAACCGATGGGAGGAAGGTATGGGACTATTGTTTGTCATAATTCAATAGATAATCAAATGATACTTTGATCCGTCCCCATGCTCTAAGCATCGGTTACATTAAAAATGTTTTGTTAGCATGAAATAATAACATAAAATTACAACTAGAAAATATTAATAATGAATACCATTTATAAATTTTATATGATTGAAATTGAAATTAATGAATCTAATTTTCTTCTCATTGTTTTGTTTCCAATTTTCATGTATATTTTCGGACACGGGTAAAAACCAATAGGGATTCGATTGTAAAAATCACATTCGTGTTATCCAAGCCACCGAACAAGAGGATCGACTTTATATTTGCGGTACTAATGCACATAATCCACGTGAATATGTTATCTATGTAAGTGCATAACACCAGTAATTTCATGTATATTTTATCATTCAATCCGTATGGAAACCAATACCAAATAACAACAACAACAAAAATTGAAAAGAACAACATGAAAACACGGCAAATCAATAGTAAATGGCATAAAAAAGGTGTAATGCGGCTTCCAATTCACTTGATTGAAATCCCAAAAAAAAAAGAAGAAAGAAACAGAGAGTGTTGAGTGCGTTCAACCAAACCATTGGAAATTATAATGTAAAATTAATGTTGAAATTATGCAGAATGACCGAATCTAACTCTCTCTTTGTGGATATAAACATTAGTTTTATAAACATTTGCAATCGACGTGGTGTATCATCGGTGTTTTCAATGGATTTGGATGAACACATCAAACACATAATATGAATTTTAAATGAGCTATTTTAATTGATAAAAAGATACATAAATTCATCCTTTATGAATTTTAACAAAAAAAAAACAAGAAACAACAACAAAAAAGTAAAAAGAGATTTCGTTAATTTTAATTGCAGGCAAATTTGACCCATTTACCAAGATCGGAATACATACCGGGTGATGGACGTGGTATAGCAAAGTGCCCATACGATCCACTTGATAATTCAACAGCAATCTATGTGATAAGCGGAAATCCTGGTGGTCTGCCTGCATTGGTAATTGAAATGTTTCCCAAAAAATTTTTTTTTATTTTGCTTTGTATGTCCCATTATAAATGAGCACAAATTGGCAATAATATTTGACCAATTTTTGATTGGTTGCAAAATGATTTTATTAATCGGATTCGAATGCTTCTGTTTTTCGTTTTTAGTATTCAGGAACAAATGCTGAATTCACAAAGGCCGATACAGTTATATTCCGTGCTGATTTATTTAATGTAACAACCCGACGAAAGGAGTATGATTTTAAGAGGACATTGAAGTATGACTCGAAATGGTTGGACAGTAAGTGGACCAAAAATTTTCATTAGATTTTGTTACAATTTATATTATCATTCTATTCGGGGAGTTGGTTTTTATTGTGGATCAATAAAAACACAGAAAACTCTTGAATGAGTATAACTAATCGAATTGATTAGGACAAGGATTATTGATTGATTAGAAAACTCAATCACGTTTCACTCTTAAAACGAGAAGAGTTTTCTTTATCATTTTCTTTTTATTTTTATTTTTTTGGTTACAATGTTTAATGGTTTGTTATTTATATTTCTTGTTGTTGTCTATCTATTTTAGAACCAAATTTTGTGGGATCCTTTGATATTGGTGAACATGTTTACTTCTTTTTCCGTGAAACGGCCGTTGAATACATAAATTGTGGTAAAGCGGTCTATTCACGTGTCGCCCGTGTATGTAAAAAAGATGTTGGCGGTAAAAATATCTTAAGCCAAAATTGGGCAACATATTTAAAGGCACGACTTAACTGTAGTATATCGGGTGAATTTCCATTTTATTTCAATGAAATTCAGTCGGTTTATCAGTTGCCAAATGATAAAACGAAATTTTATGCAACATTTACAACAAGTACCAATGGTTTGGTTGGTTCAGCTGTATGCAGTTTTGATATCAATGAAATTCATGCAGCATTCGCAGGTATTGTGTATTTTATATTTGATTTTTGGCCTTTTTGGTTGGTAAATCACTCCTTTGAGTGATGAATATTAATGCTTTTCGGTTGCTACTATCTGCCATCCATTTTGGCTTTTTGTAATCGTTTATGTTCTACCCGTATCTCTTATACGTGTGTATTTTATTATCATTTTACCAGGTAAATTCAAAGAACAGGCAACATCAAATTCTGCTTGGCTGCCTGTATTGAATTCAAAGGTGCCGGAACCAAGACCTGGTACATGCGTTGATGACACTGCTAGCCTACCGGATTCCGTGTTAAATTTCATACGTTCACATCCCCTAATGGATCGTGCGGTAAATCATGAGCATAACAATCCAGTGTTTTATAAGCGCGATTTAGTTTTCACCAAACTGATTGTAGACAAGTAAGTGTTAAATATTCTTTAATTCCTTTTACAATATTATAAGTGCATTTATTCGTATAGAATGGAAAGTGGGTATACGATTATATTGGTTGAGTAATGTGACGTTTTCTTCGCCATCACTTTACCGTATTAAATTACATGTGATATTAAATTATATTCATGTTACCACTCAAATTACATAACGTGTTAAGCGTTTAATGTTATTAATACATTAGATACGACATCTACTTTACTTCTTACATATTTTGCTTCTTTGGTTTTCCTTTTCGTTCTTATTTTTCTTTATCATTTAACTAAAAAAAATTCCTTTGAATGCGTACATACTGTTGACTGCTTACATAACATGACACTCTTTGGTATAATTTAATATCTGATGTACATATTTTGTCTTAAATGGACACCTTATAGAGGGCCGCTCATATTTAAGTTCATGTAATGTTTTTCATTTCAATTTACTGATTTTCTGTTCTTTTTTTTCTATTTAGAATCAAAATCGATATACTGAATCAGGTGTATACCGTTTATTATGTTGGCACCAATTTGGGTCGGATTTATAAAATCGTTCAATACTTAAGAAACAATGAACCCTATTCAAAGCTATTGGACATCTTTGAAGTGGCACCAAATGAAGCAATACAAATGATGGAAATTAGCCAAAATAAAAAATCACTTTATATAGCAACTGATTATCGAGTTAAACAAATTGATTTAGTGATGTGCAATCGACGTTATGATAGCTGTTTCCGATGTATTCGTGATCCATATTGTGGTTGGGATAAGGAACGTAACACATGCCGTCCTTATGAACTTGGTTTATTACAAGTGAGTATTATTCATTTTATTGATTCTTTGGTCTGTGTCTTAATTATTCCACTAATTTGAACACTTTTGTATGTGTCGTCTCTATCATTACTGATTATTTAATACTCCCAAATTTTCCATGTACATAGATAGTAGATCACCATATTTAATTCCTTTCAAATGTAGTGTTAATTGGTGACCAATCAAGTGTTAAATTCAATTAATACCGATTAACATTTCAGTCTGTATTGATTGTGAATTGCCTGGTAGAGTCACCATTGTTGGTTTTTCCTATTTCAACACAATTGATTTATGTGATTCTATTTGAATGTATTTATAGGATGTTGGTAATGAGACATACGACATCTGTGATACGAGCGTTTTAAAGAAAAAGATAGTGGTTACGTATGGCCAAAGTGTACATCTTGGATGTTTTGTTAAAATCCCTGAAGTATTAAAGAATCAGCAAGTCACTTGGTATCATCATTCTAAAGAGAAGGGACGGTAAGTACAAAATTGAATTTATTTCGATTCTCAAGTAAACGACTACATTGTATTGTTGTCTAATCCAGTTTACAAAGAATTAATATTGAACATTTTCCAATATGAACGGTTTTTTTTGTTTCCTTTTGGTTTTTAGATATGAAATCAAATATAGCCAATCGAAATATATTGAAACAACTGAACGTGGTTTAGTTGTTGTGACTGTTAACGAGGCGGACAGTGGTCGATATGATTGCTATTTAGATGGGTCACTGCTCTGTAGTTTTAGTATAACCGTTGATGCACACAGGTGAGCCTATTAATAGGATTTTTCCATATTCCAATACATTTTATGGATTTTTCACTTTTGAATTTTTATTGTGTACCAATTCAATTTCGATTCACACCAAATACCAGTGCACCGTTACACTATGTGGCTGGATTTTGCAATTGAATAAAATCCACCCTTCTCCATTCAATCCTATTTATACGTTTTTTTTTTCTCAATAAGCTATCAGAATTGCAATGAAATAAAAAAAAACTAAAATCGAATTGAATTGTATTTGTATGCAATGTGAAAAATTCAAATTGAAAAATATTCATATAAAATGTTTTTTTCGTCTATCATTTACGATATTTTTCTCTCTCTCTGTTATAGGTGTACACCGCCACATAAGAGTACTGACTATCAGAAAATTTATTCCGATTGGTGCAACGAATTTGAAAAGTATAAATCAGCAATGAAAACGTGGGAAAAGAAACAAATGGTATGTAATTTAAGCTTTATGTAGTTTTTTTTGTCTGTGATTCGGTTTTTTCTTCTTGGTTTTTTTCCGGTTTATGCGGCCACAAGAAATTAATTCATATTGAATACAAGAGTGTCCTTTTTGTTTTTGGACTTGGGGGTTTCAATTGGCCAAATAGAAGAAAAATACCAAAAAATATAAAGACTAAAAATCAGTTACAAAATGGCACTTGTTATTGAATTTACAATTTTAATTCGTTTCTATTTTTCTTTTTATTTCTTTTCATGGTTTTTCCTCAATTCAACATTGTGTGTGTGTGTGCGGAAAATACATCGATGTGGTTAACAAATGAAAAATAACATTATTTAGCAATGTTTGGCACGACAGAATTACAGTAATCAGCATCCGAACGATGTGCTGCAATCGAATGCAAACGTCTGACAAGGAGGTAAAATTCAATTATGAATTTCTATATGAGAAAATGTTTGATTTAATTCAATTATGCAAACAGATAAGATAATTTTCCATATGTTTCTTCTTTTATCGTTTTTTTTTTCTATGTTATTCAATCCGAATTTGCCAACTTTGACATATGGAATTATTGGATCTAATTTTTGTGGGTTACACAACGATATAGAATTGTCTGAATTAACGAGTATCACAAAGAGTCTGAACTAAAAATTTTCACCTATTTACATTGCCATCAATTTTTAATAAGACAAATATGAATGATATACAATGAGACGTGGTTAAATAACGAATTTTTTGTTTTTGGCTTTTTTGGATATTCATTCAACCAATGTTGGATATATGAGATGTGTTTGCTGATTACCGAGGAAAATAATAAAAAGTAGGATTCAAGAGAACAACTAGGAATAGGAAAAATTTTCTGATATTAATTAAACTCCAATATGATACGCCCCAGAGTCAAGCCAATTGGAATAGAAACAACCAGATAATTGAAATATTCAACGAGGTATTTCTTACTCCCATGTAGAATCCCTCTAAATCTCTGTTTAAATATAAAGAGACTAACGATTATATTGATAGATTTCAAAAAAGAAATGCAAATTTAGAGCAATAAATTTTTAAAAGAAATGAATAAGATAATGTAATATGCCCAACGTGTTTTTTGTCTTTCTGTCAGTGTAATTGAATAATAAATGAAAATAATAAGTGAACTCAATGAAAGTTAAAATGATGAGCAAAAAAAAAAATATGAAAAACTGTGATATTAGTTGAAAAAAAAAACGAATTAAATGATGAGAAAAAAAAAAAAACAAATAAATTGAACGCAGAAGAAATATTTGTGTGTGTGGTTAAATGATGAATTACATATAAATATGAAAATTGCATTTGTAAAATGATATTTATCTGATTACATATAATTATAATTATGTATTAATGACGGGCCACAAATGATTACAAACAAAATAATTACATTTTAGATAGTTTATTGCCGAGAAAATTCAGTGAAAATTCACTTTGAAAAAAAGAAAAACAGGAAAACAATACAGTTAATTTGTGTTTTAATTTTTATTTTGTGGTAAATGAAAATAGCGAAACAAAAACACAAATGAATATCACAATATGAATGGTTAACAATATTTAAAATTACCAACCACTCTAGAGCATAAAAAAAATTATTTATGATTCACTTAAAACATTGAATTAACTTTGGAACAAAACAGTTAAGTGAATAACCAGGACACATCGAATAGTCGATTGAAATATTTCATTTATTTATAATTTATTTTCATCAACTGGAGAATTATTTAAGTGTTCACTGAACATACACTCAGTCGAATACAAAAATGAACGAGAACAAATTTTTTTATTTTTTTTTTGCCAATAAATGGAAAAATTCTGTTCAATTGGGTGGTGGTGGGTCAAATCGATTACCTACCATTCTATTCTATATCAATTTCATACTTTTTATTTCAATAGAAATATTTGTCCTTTTAGAAATTCAGTTATAAATAATTTGTAATCGTTGAATGAGCATCAAATTGTTTCTTTTTTTAAAAACCGTTGAGTAATATATTGAATACACAATAGATTTTATCAAATTGGGTATTTAAATATGAACCGAATAAAAAATGGAATAAAAACTCAATCATGTATCATAAATGTATTAACTTAATAACTAATAATATAAAAGTATAGAAAACAATTGTACTTTACAATCAATCAATGTTCTGATAAGCATAATTATATGATATAAAAACCAAAATACTGGGATTGGAACTCTCAATGTAACATGTAACATTTTCATTGTTTTTATTATATTCCTAAATAATTCAAATATAAAGAAACAAGCTCATAATTATCTTAAAGCATTTAAATAGAGAGAATTATAATAAAAATTGAAATACATACCAGAATTCCTATATAATATTAATATATTTAAAATGGAATGTACTCAACATAGAAGTATTTTACAATTTACAATATTTCGTTTGAATGAAATTATTAAAGAAATAGTAAAAGAAAACATGAGTTACATGAATACAGCATAGCTGAAATACCGTAGTTAATTAAAAATTCATAATTCCATAGACGTTTTTAAATTCTCCAAACATGAAAAGGATATATAATAAAAATAGTCTAAAATAGATGAGGATAATATGTCAAGAGTTCCAGGACAAAAATAAATAAATAATAATAAATAAAATGAGAGACAGAGTACTTATAACACAGTTTAGAGTACTTAACACACAAGGATAAATGAAATGAATATAAAAACTAGAAGAGAGAAGAACTTCTATCTATAATTATAGTATAAATGAACATGAGATAATTAAAACATGATTTAGTATAAGTTTATCGTAATTTAGATATTAGAAAAGACAAGAGAATATTACAGTTCGTTCGTTTTTATTTCAATAGTGAATAAGAAAATAATGAAAGAATAAGTAAGAGATACAAGAGCGCATCTTCTATGTCTTGCCACTATTTTAAGTTTTTCCGTTTTTTTTTTTACAACTTCATTCATACTAAAAAAGAATTTCATAAAACCGTTTAACATAATACTAAGAAGAGAAATGTACAGATAAAGAAGTACGTTTCGTAAACGAACTTTCAGTATGTACAACACAATGTTTTGATAAATTAAAATAGGAAGTCACAGTCAACTAAAACGGAAAAATAAACGGGAATACTTTTTATTTATCTCATCCAAAAGAGATACAAAATAGAAAATGTTATTTTAACAAGAAAATATTGACGCAAAAAAAAAAGAAAAAAGAAATAATAACTAGAAACTAAATATATATGAGACTTAATGAATCGCTATAATCCCGCAATTGAAACGTAAGAAAAATTATTGATATGAAAAGAAATATCATAAGAAGTGATTTGAAGTTGTGAGCAAAATTCATTTTCTCAATTTTCTATATTTCAACTGTACTTTCTATGCACTTGTAAACACAACAAGAACATCCGTGTGCGCCCCGTCCTTCGCGATAAGTTGAATGTAAACAGAAGGAAAAGCTAACGAATTTTCATTATTTTTCAATATTTGTTATAACTTGGGAGAATAAAAATCGTCTTGAAACGATTTATGATATAAGAAAAAGAAAATTGTACGGAGAGAATTCAACTACTCCACACCAATGTGAAGGTAGCAATTGTATGAGAAAGAAACAAACACTCATACACTCCATCTCCCCTAAAAAGAAATAAATGATTTCTTTTTTTTTTTTCTTATAAACTGCCAATCTTATCATTGCCACAGCAAACAAAATATATAAAGAATTTATTATTTAAACTTATTGTAACTGCAAAAAAGAAAAAGAAATTTAACAATTTCTTACAATTCAATACAATACAATTTAACTCTACAGATACTAAACATTATTGAGTTCTAGTAACACTGAGTCTCTTCTATTGCGGAAAATGAAAATGTGAACACATGGAATTCATTTTCCCGAAAAAAAGTATCACCTAAATACGCGAATCCTCTCTATTAAACGAGGAAAATGAATGTTATTTCCTCGATTTTTTATTATTTTACTTTTATTTTTTATTATATTTTTGATAGCTTCTTGTCATTGGTAGAGCATCTCATTTCCAGACTTTAAATTAATTATAGTATACATTTAAATGCTAAGAAAGATAAATATATTGAACAAACATTTAAATAATAAAAAATTGTAAGCTTTTATAAAAAAAAAATGATAAAATTATTATAAGAAATCACACAAGAAGTAAGAAATAAACAAAAAAAAAATTTAGAAAAGAAAAACCTTGTCAGTTATTTGTAGAAGTTTAATTTGCTTGTTTCAGTCTTTCAACGTTATATCTCTCATTAGCTTTTGTCCGGTTCGTGCGATCAAATGAAGTATGGAGCACAACAACAATTTTGAAACTTTTCTAAATGAAAATCCTAGAAATTTTTCAGAAGGAGAATTTGCCTGCTACATGTATGTTCGCCTGTTCCAATTTTTCCAATTCAGTCGAAATTTTCTTGAAAATCTGAAAATTTTCTTCACATATACTTTGCAATTGGAACAGGCGACCATAACATTATGAGGTAAGAGCTATCCTGGTCAAATACAGTGGCGCCCTCATCGGAAAATTAATGAACTAAAAAAGTGAAACTTTCTGAAAATTCAAAAGTTTCAAAAACTCTTCTTCTTCTTCTCGGATCTTCGATTCAATTCACTAATACCAATGCAAATTGGTACACCGACACGATGCATTGATTACAACAACAATTTTGAAACTTTTGGATTTTCAGTGATTTTCTTGTAGTTTCCTTAGTATTGGAAGGAATTCACCAATACTAGTGCAATTTGGTACACCGACACAATGCATTGATTGCAACAACAATTTTGGAACTTTTGAAAATCCAGTGATTTTTTTGTAGTTTTCTTTGTATGAGAGGAAAATCACCAATACTAATGCAAAGTGGTGCACCGACACGTAGCAGGTATTACAACAACAATTTTGAAACTTTTGGATTTTTTTAATTTTTCAATTTTCAGAAAATCAAATTCAATTCTTTAATTTTTCTTCCAAGATGATATTTGTCTCCTGTTCTTATGTTTACCTGTTACAAGCTTATCCAATTTCTTCGATATTTTCCTGAAAAGCTGAAAATTTAATTCCTTTTACTCTGCAATTGGATCAAATATAACTACTAAACATAACGAATATATTTTATTTCAATTCACAATATCTACATCAGTACATACATCTTAGCTCTGTACAAGATACAACGATAAGAAGACTCATAATAGAGCGAAATGAATTTTTATTTATTCCAATTACTTGTGTATATTAGAAAATTGTGGTAACATTCATGTTAAAGATTTGATTCAGCTACATTTCCACTAGAGTATCAAGTAAATTGAAGATAAATAGAATCCGGTGTAAAAGAAATTCATTTTCCAATGTTTTTTGTTGGTTGTTGAAGAAATGATAGATTGAATTTTAATTTACTTGGTATCTTTAGATTGAAGCCTAACACAATTTCCTGTATGACGAAATTTAAAGCAAATTTTCCCGTAAATTTGTTGTCTATGCCATCTGAATTATTCGGTATTCATCAAGACTTGTACTCTCCCCCACATTGATTCAACTGTAATGAAAATCAGTAAATTGAAAGGTGCAAAACTGAACGGATGGTATTCAGTAGAATGAGTGAATGAAGATTGGTAGCTAGCAAAATATAAATGAAAACGATATAAATAGGTAGATTTATTTGATACAAGAGAGTTGATCGAAAAGCAGCAGCTAACATCATAGTCAAGTTGAAAAGAGAGATATGATAATAATCATCATCAATGGAATATAAATCTGATTTGGTCCATTTTCCATGGTACACTAAATCAGAGCCAAAGGTTGCAAAGGGGAGCCACAAACGTAATATCAATCGTTGTATTCCATGTTGGTGTTCCTATTACATTTGCTGTTTTTCCCTACATAAAATTTCGATCAAAACCTTGAGAACATGAAACTTGTATTATTGACGGAAAATCTTTGGTCTCATATATAGAAATATAGGACAGAATCAGCACCAGAATGATGAATGTGGGGATCTGAGTTGGTAGTCAGGATGATATAATACCCACAACCGTTTTGGAGCCATGAAAACACATCAAATTCTGTATATAAGTTTTTTATATTCCACTTCTCTATACTTTATTTGAAATCCGCTAATGGAAACGGTGAATGATAAAGCATTAAATGTAATCCTCTGAATCACATCAATGATACACTCTGTTGAATTACCTACTTTTCACTTTTAGCTATACAAAATATTTTTTCGTATACACATAACAGATTCTTCAATTCATTACAATATGATATACTCTAAAGTATTAGAATACAGCAAATGAGAAGAGGTCCTTAATCAATTCGAAACGCCAATCTGTACATCCTGACACAACAGCTGAATAACCTAAAATGAGAGAGAAAATAATATCCAAATTAAAGATAAAGATCAAAATCTCAACAGAGAATATCAACGTCAACATGAAAATTTATATAAATTATGCAATACCACTGATCCTAATCATTAGCAATAAATTTATTGTATGTTTTCGTTCTTTATTTGTAACGGTCACCAGGCGTTTTTATAAATTGGTCATTCACTGTCATGGCCTTTCGTATCCTATCCCAGAAAATAAAAAGGTGATGGCCAATTAGAGATGACCCGACATTTTCTCGTAGAAAAACTGCCAGAAAACTTAAATAATTTATGTAACCGTTAATCAGTTTTGAATTAAAATAAAACTCATAAAGAACTCTGAAATGGCAAAACTATGAACTTACCCTTATCAACATTGAATATTGTTTCGTTGGCATCAGTTGATTCATTTCTGTTTTCTTTTTACCAATGAAATTAAAAAGAAATTGGAAAACTATTTTCAACGAAACGTAGCCGTTTAATAATCAGATCAAAAGTCAGTTGTTGTTGATCAGATAACAACGGATGGCTCTCATCACAATGTAACCCCTCTCATTTGGCCAGTATTCATATAATCTGAAAATGGAAAAAAATTTGAAGAATATTGTACGATCAAAAGACCGGATAACATACCATTCCAATTCAAATGTAATAATATTTATCAAACATAAATTTATTATGTTACATTTTTTGGGTAATTTATTGAATGTTGAAGCTGCATTTTATATTAACTTGTACTTTGATTTCTGATTTCTTATTTCTTAAATTCATTTTCTTGATTCTCAATAAAAGCAATCAAATTTATGCGAATAAACATCTATTATAAAGAAAACTGATGTATTATAGGGTGGTTTATACACAACCAAGTAGAATAGAAAGTGATTCATGCAGAGTAATAATATTGTTCATCGTTTGAAGTGGTACAGGATTTGATGTGCACAAATTAATCTTGTCTCAATATTATTCTCTCGTTTTTTTTTTTCTGGGAACTTATAGTGTAAATGTACAAGTTGAAATCTAATCTATAGTGATTTGACCCCTCTCTGCTTGTGGTGGGTCGGTTAAACGGATGTCACTGATACACAAGAGGGAGTGTATACTAAAGTCAGAAACAAAAAAAATAAATCTATTTTAGGTCTTAAAGTTAAATGGAATAGGCGTAAAAGGACAAAATCAGTAGCCATTTCTCTAAGTTGATACACATTCTCATTGAAAAGAAATAAAATGTAAATTAGTTTATAAGTGAGTGGTGATTTTCAAAGTCTGGATATCAAATAACTAAAATGGCATAAAATCACAATTACGTATGGAAATTCATGTGAGGGAGACTCTATGTTTTATATGAGTATTCTCCTTTTGTTTGAGTTTTGCCGCGGTAAGCAAAATCAAAAATTTTTGTTATTTTACGCAATAAAAGGGAAACACTCTGATCTGTGACCGGCTCTATTAATCGAATGGAAATCACTGTAATCAAATAGTGATGTCGGGTTGATGTTACCCTTTGACTCATTCATTTATACTGTCGACTAACGATACACACTACCAATTCATATAAAGTTAAAGAATAATGGAAGGAAAATTATCGATACAGTAGTTCAGGATTCGTCCCAGAACGTGAACCGTCACTTCTTACTTCCGGGAAATTATTTCCGTTTCAACGAAAATCAATATCCTTTGCTATTGCTGATAATCTCTTTTTGGATAATCTTGTACAAATAGAGGTTGTTTTGAAACCATATAATAGTACTTTTGATTGATAGCTATTGAATGAATATGAAAAGTTTAATGAAAAGTTGGAAAATTTAGAGCTTTTCTGTTAATAAAAATCCGACAGCATTGTATGACACTCATCAGCTTGTTCTGTTTTTCGATTGTTTTGATGAAAATTTTCTCAAAAATAATCTTGGACTTCTCACAGTTGCTTATTTGAGTTCACATAATACAGAAGTCTCGTACAGTTTGGTTGCAAAATATTAATATAAAAGGTTTTCATTTAAATCCAACTGGGTACAGTGTTATTGTTACACAGTTTATGTCTCATTGTTTTCATTCAAATGTAATCTTACAATCAATTTCAATTTACTTAACTCCAAGTAATCATCAATTTAATTGACATCGATTTAGTATTATTGAATTGGGTAACAAAAACATGGTTGAATGGTTAATAAAAATGTAAAAAAAAGAGTGTTTGGGTGCGGTGATAAAAGTAAGTTTTGTGGAAAAAGAATTATATTCTACTGTGTTATACAGATTTTGTTTGATATCGAACATTCTGTAATTTTCCTTTTGGTTTTTATAAGACTACAAATGTGAACCAATAGTATAGTAATCGCAGAAGGAATAGTTAACATTTATTGGTGTTTAGTACAATTGGTCATCAAATTAAAAATCGTTATCACAAGAGAGTCATGTATTCGTGAATGTGGAATTAATCTGTCCTTTTGAATTAAGGCATTTGAGCATAAATGGTATGAAGTTTCCTTTTTTTTTCTTCTACCATTTCTTGTCGGTATGATGATTTTGAAATTCTGCAATTCACATTTGCCTGGGTAAAAACAATAGTGTATACCATAATCATTGCTACAGATTAATATGGTTGGTGTTCTATGTTTATATAACGTTTTACGGTTTAGAGGAGACCGTATACCACGATGTTGCGGTTTTATTATGAATTATTTAAATGGTACTGCAAAATTTTCATCTTAAAATCCAGGACATATTACGGTGTTATTCTCTATTGACATATTCTTTAATAATTTAAAAAGGAAAACACATCATTTTCTGTGTATAGTAAATAATATTGAAAATTCATTCGTCTTCATTTAAATGATATGTGACCTTTGAGGCATTTTTGTTAGTGTTCTGATATGTACAAACATTTCTCTTGAAATTGATATCAGAATATTTGGTTTCATTCCTTCTGGTCGATTCTACACATTATCATTTATCGCTCCCCCCTTGTCAATCCATTAGCTTTTTATTATTATTTTTTTGTTAGTTGATGGAATTTAACATAAAACGGATAAAGGAAAAAACAAACTTTCTCCATAAAATCGAGAAATAAAAACCGAAATCATTGTCTTTGATACCGTATCTCTAATCGTATGTAACATAAAATATTACAGATTTATAAAAGAGAAGTGAATATCCCCATAGCCCAACTGTCAACACGGTCACAATTCAACATAGTAATGTTGTACATTATTTAAACATCACATCTTAATTATGCATTAGATTTGCCATCAAAAAAACGACAAGGTGGATTTTACTTGGGTAGTTTTCATTTTCAAACATTATAACAATGGCAACTCCAATACAAGAAGAAGTCGACCAAAATCTAAAGGTAAATATTTTTAAATGATTGTTTAAATACCAACTAAATCCACTTTAAGATTGGATAGAAGACTCTATTAAAGTATTTCATTTAAAATTAATGGATATGATATCACAGATACGTACTGGGATGGTGAGTGTCAGCGATGGCAAAAGTAGTCCAGAGCCAGCTCGTTTGCAACTGACTATGGAGTTATTAACACTACAAAAATTAGAAATAGTAACTCCGTCATCATCGATCGCTGCTAAGAAACCAATTTGTGACTCAGAGGTATATGAATTGCTCAAAACGAATTAATTAAATGATTAATTATAAGACAATAAATTTGAAATCCATATTTCATTGTAGGAACGTATGGTTCAAATAACACGTCAAGAAATCGGTGGCCTAGGATTGAGTATAAAGGGTGGTGCTGAACACAAATTACCAATTTTAATATCACGTATTTATAAAGAACAAGCTGCAGATCAAACGAATCAATTGTTTGTTGGTGACGCAATTATAAAAGTAAATGGTGAATATATAACAGCATGTCCACATGATGATGCTGTTAATATATTGCGGCATGCGGGCGATATTGTTGTATTAACAGTAAAACATTATAAAGCAGCAACACCATTTCTTCAGAAACAATGTAAGGATTCAAATTTATTGATTTTGACAAGAACAATGCACATTATTACTATTAATCAAAAATTACGGGGTTAATTATAGTGTCTCGTGGTACACCAGATTCTGATAATGATGCTACGTGTGCTGGACTAAAGGAAGACGAGGGTTGGAAATCATCCATTGGTGGAAACAATAGTCGTCCAGTGTCTGTGTGTTCGGAACCGGAAAAACGATGGACCACCATTGTATCAGGTAAAGTGATGGCTACCATATTCACTTCGTTTTGTGTAATATGAAACCCAAAATGTTATTGGAAACTTTGATTTTTTGTGTTAATGTATGACGATCGACATTGTATTCAAGAATTTGGCACACCAAACTAACAAAAAGAGGCAACAGAATAATCGGTCAATGTGTCCAATAATGAACAAATATGAAGTTTTAACAATCAACTCACAATTTAATACTTTCTATCTCACTCTATTTGCAGTACCATTAATGATGGCATATGTAACACGATATATTTATGGTACAGATAAATTACGTACAAATGCATTTGAAGTGCGTGGCATTAATGGAATCTCAACGGGCGTTATTCATTGTGATGATTTAGCTATACTCAGTCAATGGTTAAAATTAATAACTGATAATATTGTAGGATTAACACATCTACAGGTGACTATCAATATCAATTGATTTATTGAAAAAAAGATTAAAAATTCAATGGATTTTGATTCATTTTGTGTCATTTTAGATGAAATTATACAATCGAAATTTTGCTGTTGGCGAACGAATCGAATATATGGGATGGGTCAATGAAGGTATATCAAATAACAAGATCACATGGCGTACGTATAGGCCCCGTTTCTTTTTACTAAAGGGTACCGAGGTCATGTTGTTTGAAACACCACCGGTAATCAATTTACAGTTTCTGATTAAATTTAGTTCACGATTTTTCTAAACTAAAAATCACTTTTACATTTTCTATGTTTCGAACTCAATGAAATTGAAACTATTGGGGACATCATTTTTCTTTGGACTGATAATCAACCAATAGTTAAATGTTGCTGGACTTATGAAACCGTTGGTTGCCTACAAAGTATATCAAACAATGTTTCGTATTGTAAAGGAATCACAAACGATCGATGCCCGACAACACTGTTTTATATTACAAAATTCCGGATATGAAGCACAGTATTTGAGCGTTGAAACACGACAAGAACTATTAAGAATTGAAAATAGTTGGAATACAGCGATAGTGACAAGTGTTATTAAATTGGGGGTATGTACTTTATTATTGAGTTATACTACTCTCTCACTTAACGTACCATTTATTGAAAATATCCTGAATTAAGGATTGTAAACCGAACTACGATATGAAATTGAAAATGATTAATTTGAAAATGAATTTCCATTTATATATTTTTCATATTCATATGAGCAGAGAAAAACATTTGCTGTTTCCCATCAAGGTAAAGGTGGTGGTCTCACATTAGATTGGCAATCAGGTTTTTCATTAACGGAAGGCGCTGATCCAAAAATAGTGTGGCAATATAAATTCGCTCAATTACGTGGCTCCAGTGATGATGGTAAATCAAAATTAAAATTACATTTTTTGGATAAGGAAACGAATACAATTGAAACAAAGGTAATTAAATTGCACCTTCGAATTGTAATTGAATGGAATAGTTAATTTGATTAAAATTCATTTATTACTATTTTATAGGAACTAGAATGTCAAGTACTGCAAAGTCTTCTCTACTGTTTGCATGCCTTTCTGAATGCCAAACTGGTGTCCGTTGATCCTGGTTTCTTTCATTCGATACACCAAACTTGAATAGAGTATCTGCGTTTAAGCAAATACCAAAAAAAAAAACTCCGAATAACATTTAAAATGAAAACAAATCTCTTAAGATTGATTTAGTGTAACGAAGACGCATTTATTTAGAAGAGATAGTAGTCGACTTCATAGGACTTAATCGAATGATATTATAGCATTTAAATGATTTAGATTAGACAATTGTATTTAAGACACAAAACACCGTGTATCACACATTAACGAAAATATTCAGTTTACATAAACGAAAGAAATCATAGTTATGTTAATAAGAATTAATTTAAACAAAAATACCAGAAAAATATTTAACGAAATTCCATTTTAAAATTAACAGAATTGCAATTAAAATGTTAATTAAACTCTGGAAGACGTAAACTTGGTACTTGAATTCAGGCAATGAGTATTAAATGAATTAGAAATTAATTATAGTAAACAGAAATTTCATATAGTTGAATGTTAGTTAAACTACTATCTAATGATCATTAACTCTTTATTACAAATGAAAATAACGGTGCTACTATTCTATCACGTACTGATTATTAATCCTACCAAATAATTCCAGAAAACACATTGCTCTCCCCCACCCAACACCAAGAAAACTACCAAAAAAACTATATTCAAAAACCAAAAAAATATTTATTCAATGTACTCCTATCATGTTCTAACTGTTCCATACCATTGATACATATTAATATAGAGAAATAACAATTGCAATTATGATATTATACATATATTACTCAAATTCTATTTATACAATTTTAAAGAAAACAGAGAATGAAATAGATCGAATCTAACACTAAAACTAAATGCAAGAAAACAAGGAAAGTGAACCGCATTATGCTGATTTATAAAAGTTTATTTAATGAATTGGACCATTTTGTTTGTTATTCAATGGTCCAATTGAAATTGATAATCTGCTGTAGTATTATACTCAGTTTAAATCATTTATTATTTATGTTTATGAATTTATTATATGAGATAACAAAAAGCTGAATGAATTGTTGATATTTGAATTGTTATCCATTTTAGTGTATTTTAATTATAACGTTAAAGTTTAATTTAAAAATATAAATCATAGGACATGGATGTCAAAATTGATTCATGTTGCTTTCAAGCCTTTCATTCAACATAGAGAATTATTAATTAAAACTTATGTTAAATATAGTTACAATTACTCATCTAAAACAATTTATTACAAAGAGAGATATGTAACTAGTTAAATTCAATTAATTCTTGTTAGACATTTTAAAAAAAAAAAAAAAATTGTTACCGTCAATCTATAGATTTTGAATCAATTTAATCTGAGAATGTTTTAAATTAAATGATATTCATATACAAATGATTTTAAATAGACAAAACATAATGAACATGTGAATGATTATTTACACATTAATTAAAACTGATTAGTGCAAACAAATTTTAACTGAATTGTTCAAAAGTATTAAACTAATTGTTGCATTTTAGTTCAAATTCAAGTACATTTGAAACGTATTAACAAAGAAAAGAAAACTATTTAAACAATTTCCTTTTTAATTGTCTCAATTATTTGATTTATTTGCGGTTTATTCGATAGATAAACGTTTAAATTAATCGCCTATAGCTTACACAGTATTACTAGTCCATAATTTAATTGTAAACCAAATAATAAAAATGAAAACTATTGATATGAAAATCAATTATCTAAGATTATCGAAAAGAAATTCACCCCAAGAAACTATCTAGGCAGTTATTCATCATAAATAAACAATTTATTAGCATTACGTTAGGACACGAAATGGAAGTAGTCTATTGTTTCTGCGCTTAAATGTGTACCCCAAAATAAAACATACTTGAATGCACTTTACAAAATAAAAATAATTGCAAATCACATTAAACATAAAATTGTATTCCGTTTTTGCTATTTGATTTAAAACTTCTTTTTATATTTTGTATTGTTGATTGTTTGATTCATTGTTTACAAAATGAAAATACATGATGAAACCTCTAAAAACCGAATTGATTCTCATCGTTGATTTTCATTAAGATTCTGTTTCTTTCCCCCGTTTTACCGATAATATTTAAATTTTAAGTGCCCACCAGAATAGCAGTTAAATAAACGAAACTGCGTATTTTAAACCGTTCGCAATCCGAGACAGTATTTAAGATATTCCCGTGTTCATTTATTTTGAACAGAACTTATACAACAGATTTCATTTTTGTATTTCAATTGAAGTAAATCAGTTGGATTCCAGCTCTGTTTAGCATTATTATTATCACATTCATGCTAGCTGGACTCCGTTTCCTTTTCAAAAAATACAGTTTGTTACATTATATATAAATCAATCAGTGATTAGTGTTGATACAATCTGGACAAGACTGTATCTTATTATAAACCAAAACAAAACAAAAAAAACTATATATTGTTCACCTCCTAAGGCACTGTGTATTGTGAAATTAATTTTATTACTGTGTGTTATAAACGGTCAGTTGATTACTTCCGTTTTTTTTTTTCCATTTTACTTATACTAATTTGATCCATTTGATTAGTTTATTTGGACTAAACATCAAAATGGGGTAAGTATAATAGAATTACACAAGTTCATTCGATATAGGGAATGTAATTAAAAGTGTAAAATATTGTAACAAATATTTCAAATGTTTATTCAAATTGTACAGTTATCAAAGTAATTCAATTATAATGTATTCATTAAATGATGAAATAATTCAATTCTATTTAAGTTTGTATAAGAAAATATAAAATTGATATTCTGCGACCAGCAACTACGTGTTGTTCTCCTGTTTCCGGATGATAAGTGAACTGGTTTCGTATAACAAAAAAAAAAAATAAAAACTAACAACAGATTACTGAATTTGATCAAAATAAAATCAACATCATAACCCATTTATAAAATATTAATAGTATAAAACTATTTACACAATAGCATCTTCACTTTAATTGGTATCGGAATTCATTTATTCGCTATAACTCGTTTAGTCCGTTTACATAGCCACCGTTGTACGGTTGAATAACTCTAAGGTGAGTGTGGCCAGGAATGCTGGTAATGAATGGTGTGTTGCTAAATTTGTACGTATCATATCAGATATCGATGTTGAATAGTTACTCTCCAACATATCTAATACGCCTGATTCACTTAAACGGAAATTTAAATAATCATCCGGACTTTCAGCAAACATACTTGAAATCCTGTGATTTTGTTTTCATTGAAAGCACAATAACAAAACAAAATAAAAATAACAAAAAAATTAATGAAATTCCATCGATTAATTAAAATTGAATTCAGTGTATTTTAAAATACCTGTAATTTGAATTGCCCACATGGTCAACACGATATCCAAATAGAAGATAACAAACATCTCGGAATTCCAAACTACGCTGTTTGTACATTTCCTTTAGGTGTTTGTTTTTATCTTCCAATGACTTAATTTGGGTCCGTAATGTGTTTATTTCTTTTATGTTTAACGTTAAATTTGTATCATTTAAACGTACGGTCAATTCCTCTTGTTCCTCTTCATGTTTTTTAATTCGACGTCGTAATCGCTCTATTTCAGCTTGTAATTTCTCAACTTCGTTCGTGTGCTGTTCATACGCCTCGGCCGCTGGATTCAGTGCCATATGAACAACCTAAAAACAAGTATTCTAATGTAATTTACATTTTGTAAACAAATAGTCATGGGACCACTTTTATTCTTATTCTTATTCTGTTTTTATCAAACAGTTTTAGGTATTCAACAATAACAAACCTTGAACTTATCAACGTTGAAATCACCTTTCAAATTACGATGTTCAATTTCTAATTCCAATTCCTCTTTACGACGCCTTAACCTATCATTATCCATTTGAAGCATTTCTATGTCTTTACGTAACTTTTCATAACTGTCATTTGCCACTGGATAAACATTTGATGCAACGTCGCCTGTAATTGATTGCATCTCTGATTCTAAATTTGCATACATCTCCTTGTATGAAGTTAGTGTTTTTTCCAACATATCAACTCGCATTTTTAACTGTGGATCCATTATGTTAGTTTGTTCATTTAATGGTCCATTAACTAAAATGAAATCATACAAATTGAGAATTAGATACGACTGTATTGGTCAGACTCTTTGCAAAATTTTAAATTGTGCATAAATTACTTGTTAAATCTTTCTCATAGCTTTCAATCACTTGTTTATAACAATCCCTTTCCTTGGCAACAAGTACCATTTTTTTCTGTGTTCTATAAATAATCGATCTATGGGTTTTAACAACATTGCTTAGGTCAGAATTTGCCTTCTTGTAAACTTCAATTTGCTACAATAAAAAATATATAATCAATCAGTTAATGGGAATTGATGTAAAAAAAACTTAGAAGCCATCTCTTACTCGTTCCATGTCTAATAGCTTTCCTTTAATAGTATCTTTCTCCTTTTTGCTTGAATTACCCTCATTAGCTAAGATGAGATCTTTTCGTAGTATTTCCTCTATACGAGATCTTAATGTGATTGGATTTACTACACTTACATTGGAGCAATGGTCTTTAGCAATTTGCCGCCAGTCATTAATTTCATTCTCAATATCCTTTATTTTAGCCTAAAAATTAAATTCGTGTTAATTAAAAAATCAGTTGCTTAACGTTTGTTGAACTCTTACTTTAAGATTACAATTATCAGTAATTATGTCATCATAGTTTTTCAATCGAGACTGAAGATCATGTACTTGTTCCTCCATCAATAGTTTATTGCCTATCATTTCCTGGAGATTTTTATTATCCTGTCTTAAACGCTTTATCTCCCGCTCAAATTCACTGTATTGGCTAAGACGCGCCTGAGAATTTTTCGTTAATTCCTTCATTTCATTCAATGATTCAATTTCAAATTCAAGTTCTTTAATACGCGACTGTGCCATGTTTGAAGTCTGTTTCTCCATGTCCAATTGTGACTTACACTCTTCATACTTTTGCGCTCGCGATTGGCAATTTTCATACAATTCCCGTAATTTTTCAGTCTCCTCTTGGGCATGTAAATAATTACTTTGGAATTGTGCGACTTTACGATTCAAATCACTAATTTCGTTTTCCTGTTTATTACGAGTTGTGATAAGATTCGCCTCTAGTTCAGCATTGGTTTTTTGCAATTTTTGGATTGCTTCATCAAATGTATCTTTTTGGGAAGTTAACTTAGTGTTGGCTTTCGCCAGCTCATCACGATGGGTCATACCACGTTTGCGTATGGCCGTCAAATGCTTTTCCATATCTGTTAATTTATTATTAGCGTATTCTAATTCTCGTTCTAAGTTGCTAATCTTATCATTGCTAACGATAACGCATTGCTTATACATTTTCTTTTCCTGTTCTCTAGAATTCTTTAGAGTGAATATCTAAAATATGAGAATATTTTAGTAAAAAAATGAGGAACTATTAGTCAATTTAGTAACCTTTGAGTTCGCCTCTAGCAAATCGGCTTTTAACCGGCGTAATGTCCATGGACTGGACGGTGCATTGATTGAAGTGTCCAAAGAATCATTTGCCTTGCCACTGCTATCTGGTTCCTCCTTGAACTTCTTTTCGCATGGTGAACTCATTTCACCGGCAGAATTCTTTCTCTTTTCTGGGAACACAATAATGTGAGTCGGGCTCTTGGAGATTGAATTGACTTGATTCCAAATGAACTTACCAGAGCGAAAAGAAGTGTTGGGCGATGGGAAATTCAGGCGTCGTGGTATAGGATGTGCCACACCTTCGTTAAATTGTTCCATAATTCGGTCCATTGTGGTTTTGATGTCATCCATTGTCCGCAATATATACTTTTGGTGGGAACGCCGACCTACCTTTTATAAACACTTGCAATATAAAAACTTCACACTGTACTAATCACTACCACTGATCTTATTGTTGGGTTGCTGCATTTATTTCCAATGTAGCCCAATAATTAGCAAAAATGTGTCGTTTAAATTACACTCAGTTTCAATCGGCACTCAGTTCCAGGATTCATTCACTCTTCAACTATTTCAGAAATGCTGTTTTTGTTATGACGTTTTTATTACCACTTTTTGTAGAGTTATAGATACAAGAACACTCTGTTGATACGAAATAATATACATTGTTTTTTTCGACCGAGAGAAAAATTGACGACCGACTTTTTTTTTTATACAAATATCCGTACACTGATTGAAATTATTTCACGAACGTGTTTTCGATGATACATTTTATTCCGCGTAGGCACTGAATCTGTGTGAGGTATATCGATGTAGATTCTACATTTACATTGTAGAAGAATTGTATTTTTGGGTTTTATGAGCACTGTTAACCAGATCAGTACTACATCGGATAGTTAAAATATTAAATGAGTTTCTTGGTTATTATTAATAACTCATATAGTCGTATTTGTGCTGCACTTATTCAAATTCTTCGTTGTACGACAGATTAGGTACATTAAGCCTTAAGACTATGGTGTCGGTTATTAGAAACACTTGTTTTAAACAATACGCTACTGTATACCAGAGGCGCTGTCAACTTTTGGTAATTTTTTGTGAAGTTATTTCTTAGATTTTAAAATGCTTATCCTCAAATGGGATACAAATTTTCTTTGGCTATCTCATATTTCTACAACACATCTACTAAAGTAGTATAAAATACTACATACTAAAATCTACAATCTCATTATGTTATTGATTTTATTGATGAATATTTGGTTTTTTGAATGCGTTAAGAGAAAATATCTTAACACTGAAGGCTTATATTACTAATTAACTTCTACCCACATAGCTTACAAAGACAATTTTCTAAATAAACTTACAACCATTGATCAAAAACGGTAGAAAATTTACACACCGTAACACACGTAATGGAAAAAGAAATACAACGCATTTTAGTGTAACATTAAATAATCCTAAATTGAAATTCCCTTCCCCCAAATTTGTTCACAATCACACAATATCTACGACGTGATACCATTAAATTTGTGGAATCTTTATCGAAAACAATAAAAATCATCGCTATACGAGAAATAGATCAATAAATTACTACAGAAAGTCTTAAGATATTGAATTGAGTACAACAGGTTGCAAAATTCAAGGTCAACATCATAATATCAAAGCAGCACTCAACAGAAACATTATTTGGCCATACACTCCGTACACCAATAAATACCGTTTCCATCAAAATAATGGAATAACATTTTCCAGGAAGTATTTGGTTGGGGGAATTTTAAATAGCATTTTAAGTGTGAACGCAACAGAAATGTCGAAAAACGTGAATAATTTTAAACACAATCATTTTAATATAGACCGAATACAAAATATAAAATATATTTAGATTCATCTTATACCACATAATCAACAAATAAAAGAACAACAATTGAAGAAGAATAAAAATGAAAACTGTTATCGAATTGGTAAAAGAAGACCAGAACAAAAAAGAAAACAGGACACCCAACAACAAGTACCCATTAAACTGATGGAATATTGTGGAAAATCTAAAGGAAAAAAATAACAGTAAAGTAACCAAGAAAGTGTGAATAAAGGAACGAGAAGAAAATCATTTTAGCATGAAGAAATTTACGACAGGTTTCCATAAACCCCAATTTCTTAGCAATTTACGCTTTTCTTAACATAATACCAGTCGCCACATAAAATACCAAACATTCCAATAATATCACCCTCGAGTATATTTTCCAAACCAAATAACAAAACAAAAAATATCACACCCCACCGATATAAGCAAGCAATGGGCCACGCTAGAAAATTTATTGCAAATAAAACGGAAAATATTTCCACTACACATTGGACACATTGTATGTACATCTACAACATTGTAACAATCTAATGTGTCCTGTCACTATACCTCAAATACATCCTCTGCTAATTTGTTTTCTGCCGAGATACGAATCAAAACCAAATGATATTTAACACACACACTATAGAAACCAACAACAACAAAAAAAAATCAAACTAAACGAACGAACCATGTGAACAAATAGAAAAGAAAAATATTTACAATAATAAAATGTTGAACAATTGTTTTCTTGTTGCCATAGCCCAAGATGAAATCTAAAGGAAACACGATCCAACTGAAAAGGAAGAAAAAAAAAATTAAACGAAAAAAAGAAATCAACGATTTATTTTGCACCATATTAAATGGCCAAGGGAGCATAATAAAAAGGATATAATGGACTGGCCATTCCCAAACCGTCATTCCCTCGTTCACATGTCTGTTATACATAAAACCAGTAAAGATACCAAAGTCACTGTATGAACACAGGCGAACCAAAAACGCTACAATAAAATTATAATATAATATTCCTTCACAAATTGCTTTACATTTCGCCACTGTGAACAATAAACAAATAAAAGAATGAGCTTGATAAGCGCAAATAATTTTGGTTTTTGCACCCAAAATACATTGCAATCGTTTTTTTGTGGTTATTCGAACGACATGGATTAGCATAAAAAATATTATGGAATCTTTTTCTCATATAAACCACCATTTGGGTTGAAATGTCAGGTCTAAAAAGAATTCAAAAACGAATAAAAAAATAAGGAAAAAATAAAAAAAAAAAAACGACAAAAATTTCACAGAAGAATGAAAACGGAACGGAAAACTTGTAAGCTAAAACGCACAGAAAAGAAAATAAAAAGAATGTAAGAAAATGAACAGAAAAGGAAAATTACAAAATATTCATCATCACCGCGGTGAGTTTAGTTTCAAATATCCCCCCGTACTCGTTTCAGGTTTACGCAATTTTACAATAAGTTTTAACGTTGAATCGAGCCCACTAAATCTTTCCAAGGTCGTGAACATGAAATGAGCTGGGGGCGGGGGTGGTTGAGCTCTACGGGTAATGCCAAGTAAATTACAATTTACGCGTTGTCTGGACGTTTTTTACACATTTGAAAATGGGATTTTTCACATTTATACGGTTCCCCAGTAAAACCCCAAACTTTTCAACATTTTCACAACAAATACCAACAAAAGAAAAAAAGCAGGAAAGATTTTTCCGTTCATTTTCCCATTTTCAATGTGATACACATGCTGCCACTGTATTACTATCTTGTCTCGCATATCATATTCTCTAAATACAGTTTTTCCCACAGTTGTTATATGAAAATGCCACTCTGTTGAATACCCCAAATGCCGTAAGTAAATACAAAATTATAGTAAAACAGAATTGGTATTGGTGTGTGGCTCATTTGGAGGTCCAGTATACGTAACATAAGAAAAAACAAGTAAAGAACTTTGAAATAAGAAAAGACACCCTCCTGTCTTGTCAGCCCGTTAGTCGACCGTATACAAATGAAAATAAAATTCAAATGTGTCAAAAAGAGCTAAAGATATACGAGTGATAGAGAACAAAAATACTGTTATGGGTTTTCTTATATTATTTGCGGAGTGCAAAAATAAAAAAAAAAGACGAAACGAAGAAAACAAAGAAAGAAAATCAACCACCAACATTTTTATACACATCATATGGGTAAACGTAAATTGTATACGATGGCACATTTTAAGGATTTTCTGGCTGGGAAAAATGTAATAAATGATTTTCTGTTCTTTTTTCTTTTCATTTTTATATATTCTGATTGTTCGTTCAATAATCTTCAAGCACTTAGAAACTAAAAGCAACTTGAAAAATACCTTCGACATGGTATAACAAAAAAGAAATTGTCTATGTGTTTGCTTTTCATCTCAAATGGTGTTATACATGATGAAATATAAGTAACAAATATATTAAAGAAACAAAAACCAGCAAAATCAAAACACCGTGTAAGCAATCGGATCGAGAATTTGAAACGATTGCAATTCAATTTTCATCTGTTTATGTACATTTTATTTTGAAAATAAAGTAACAAAAGTAACGTGTATTGAGTGGAAAATAACTTGAATAAAACCATATAAAATGGGAAAATAAATAAACAGAAGGGAAATCAATCGGATATATTTGAAAATTCATCTTAATGAGGGTTTTACAAATTCAATGCTATTCGGTGTATAAATAATTCCTATTCCGATTACAATTGTTCCGTTACTACAAAAGTAAAATTGAAGAAAGTACGAGAGAAAATGTTCTTTCATAGAATCAATAAATGATTTTATCTTTCATCGTCAGTCAGTTCTGATAAATTGAGGAAATCAAATGACAGATACTATTAACAGCATCTAAGCATTTAATATTTTATTTTCCACTCATCATTTTCCAACAAACTGGATCATCAATACCCAGTATCATCTATCCTCTTGTAAATTTCAACAGAACAGACAATCAGAAAATGGTCACAAATTCTATTGACACACAGAGAGATAAAATGAAAACATAATCTTAGATTTCAATATAATATGATTGCCACAATGATATGAATCGAGCATCTAACGCTTTGACATATTTTGTGTCTCTTATACATGTCCACACATATGACAATGAGTACTCTTTTCTAAAGTGAAATAAAATTACATTATAAAACCAACAAGTTTTCAAGTTAATGTACGATTTTGTGGTATAGCAAAACATATAACATAAATATTATATCTAAAGGGCACAAATAGTATACTATACGACAAGAATTGTACCCTGAAGCGTTGCTACCAACTGCTACCCCAACCATTTTCATACAAATCAACAACAAGAACAACAAAGAAAAGAAGTAAAATTTCGCATATATGGGATCCGAACACACGACACCGATTGAATTTTAAAGGCATACACACACATATACACATCATATTTATGAAAAGGAAAATGAAAAAACCATAAATCTATTCGTGTGTTATGGAATTATTTCGAAAATCTATTCAACGTGCATTTGTAAGTAAATGAAAACATGATAGAATATAGAGAATCCCTTATCTCTAGTCAATGTTGATCAGGCGAACATCCATCCCGTACAACCCATCTAATATCAATCAGTAATGGGGATGGTTAACGCTGATACTACTACCGCCTGCCAATTACAATTTATTTTCAGTCTTTACTCTGTGTGTATATCATTTCGCACAACAACACCAATGTGGGAAAAACCATCAAACGAAAAATGAAATTCACACACAAAAATCTATGATTTTAAAGCATTTTTATTCGCCTGTATCTTATGCCTTTTGTAACATATCCCAAAGCGTATGAGATATATGGATATTCAAAGATTTTTGCGTTATACCAACATTTCAATGCACATAGAAATTCTATGTTGAGCTTCTCAGAATAAAAAAGTTCATCGCTGGCGTAAACCAAAAATTCTAAAGTGAAAACAGTCAAGCACACTGAACCAACGAAAAAAAAAAAAAAAAACGGGAAAATAATATAAAAGAATAACGAAAAAGAAAATCATCCATATAACAGACGAATTGAAAAATAAAATAAAAAGAGAGCGAAAAAAACAAGTTAAAAGCCGAAGCAGTTCGCATTATAATACTTTATTGAACGGTTGGCACATCTTACCCTAGGTACTACACGGTAACTAACCAACCCCATAACATAAATTTTGAAATAAATCCCTGGCCAAGAGCATGCCTCGTAGAAAATCGGCATCGTTGGCATTCCAATAACCGTGAAAAACTGAATATTCGTTATTTTTCGGAGAAAATCCAAACCACTGATGGAACGAATAAAATAAAAAAAAAAAAGAAAAACAGACAACAACAAAAACACCATCGCCACTTACACAAGAGAAAGAGAGAACGAGAGAGAGCAACTCAGTTGGAATACGACGAAAGGAAAATGTTGTGTGGAAATGTCTAAATAACAGTAAAGCATTAAAAAATACTATACGAGGAGTATAACGAACACAGATAGAGAAAATACAATGAGAAAAAAAAAACTTCAGCGAGAACCCTTAAATCTAGAAAACTTGGCCCGAACCGTACTCACTAGGCAGTAAACTTTTCATCTTAGCCAATTTTCATCAGAAATGTAAAGCTCGTTGCAGTGCGTGGGCGGTTGTTGTAGGTACACAACACGTGCAATTCCTGCAACTATTTTTTTCTTTCAAATAAAAAATAATTCAAAGTCACCAAATAATAATAAATAAATTTTGTTCATTAAAAAATCAATCAAACCATAAATTACAGTGAATTTATATCAATTATTTTACTCCAATATTCAGAATAAAAAAAAAGATTTAAAAGTAAATGATCTGTTAAATCACAGTGAATAAGAAAATAATAAGAGATTATTTATTGAATTTCAAATACCCTAATTTATTTTCTTTGCAAAAAAAAAAAACCAAAAATTTTCTTGTGAATGTGTATGGATGAAAAAGCAGGAATTTCTTTTAACGAAAACGTAAGAAAAATAAAGTGAAAATTCAACTCAAGTGAAGAGAAAATTATTCTCAATGATTTGTGTCTATAAATCAAATCAGGGGCTCAATGTAAAAGAGTATACAAAATCAGTGTAATTTATTTTTTTTTCTTCATTTCGGCCGTGTAATATCAAATTGAAGAGAAAGTGAATTGAAAGATAAAAAAGAAAAACATTTTTTTTTTTTCGTATTTTCTTATTTGCCGAATGAATATAATCAAAATTCGTATTGTCCATTGTGTTAAATTATGATAATAATAAAAAGAAGTTTAGGAAACGAAGTTCAAGGAAATTTTATGTAAATTCCATAGACTATATCATTAGCTGTATTAAATTACAAGATATTCTATTTAGCTTGTTATCATTCGATTCCTTGTGCTCATAAAATAACATTTTAGAACAAATATTCCTTGTGCTAACTTACACAATTTTATAAGAGATATGAGATGCTACTTTTCATTTGATTTATAAAATAAATGAAATTATAATAAACGTGAAAACATTAAAAACAGAAGACAAATAAAGAAAATGGTTGTGAGAAAAACATAAACTTTTTTTTTTTTTGATATACACTGTTACTTAGTGACAATTTTCTTTATTTTTTGATTTACGCTGTGACCCAATACTAAAGACTCAAAGTGCTAATGAAACTTATGAATACATAAATAACAATTTTTTGCGAGTTTTCTTTTCTTTTTGATTATCAATGATAATGAACTTTGATATGTTTTTGATTTAAAACATTAATGGACAATAATTAAACTAAAAAAAAGAAAAAAATTTTCCATACCTTTGATCATAAATTCAATTTGAATGAAACAGGATTATTTAGTGTAATTTTTTTGCATCAATAATGAAACAATAAAAGAGGAAGCTAATTAAATCAAATGCATTAATTCAATTATATTGATAAATGAATATTTCAACATAATTATAAAGGATAATAAAACAATTTCATGTCAATTGCACCGTGTTAAATGATTTCAATTTGAAAAATGAATTATTTTGAATAAAATTGTAGTGAAGTCAAATACAAATATTTTTATTAACTGGACGTCTGTGAAAAGTGTGTGTTCATAAAAGCCGATTATTACTAATAGGTGAAATATAAAAATCCATTTATTATTGTGATTGAATTTTCTGAAAATTTATCATTTCAAATGAGAATCCTGTGTATGTTTATTCGGTGTGAAATTCATATGAATATGCCTAACACTGGCAAACTATAAATATCCCATTATTTGTAGTTATAGTCATCGCCCTCCTCCATCCCCAACAAAAGAATTAAACAAAACAAAATCAGAAACAACCCTGAATTTACATATCAAACCATTAACGAACAAGAAATTATTATACAAAACAATATTTTGTTCGTATTTTCTGATGAATGTACTACTGTTTCGATTAAATGGGAAAACATAATAATTATTTTAACGTTTTTTTATTATTCTTCATTTTTGTGATTGTATTTTGAATGTGATTGTAAATTTTGTTCCACCAAAAAAAAAAAAATAAAATAAAATAAAAGGAAAACAAGAAGAAATTATAGAGTTTCAAAACAACAACAAAAAAGAAATTTTAAATGAACACAATTCATACTCAATAAATGTGTAAAGGAATAATATTGACATAAATTTAAATTCATTTAAGGGTGAGTATACTCATAAGAATTTATATGGTGCGCAACATATTATCTATTAAAATTCATTCAATTCGATTATTATACATGTTCTACCATCAACCAGATACTTGCACCTTTCTATTATTCTCACCTATCCAAAACACCTTCAAATAACCGTTAAGTTCAATTTTTATTCTTCATCTGATTAATCATTGAGATTCCATTAATGATTCTCTTATTTACTGATTGTTTTTTCTCAATTTGATTCACTATGCTATCTAATTCATTATTTTCTACGTAAAAAGCGTAGAAATAAAACAAATTCTTTTGAAGGAGAAATGTTTACAGAAAAGCAAAAAAAAAAAAAGAAAATAAGATTTTAATGTTATTTTACATTCATTTGATTTAAAAAATCGTGAAAATAAAATTTTCTTAAGGAGATTGAAATTCAAGAAAATAAACAAATGACACAAATGTATAAAAACGTAAAATAGAAATCTCTTGTAACAACCATTGAGTGTTATTTGAGGTATGAAACGCAAACATTCAGAGTATTAAAATTATGGATGTGAGGGATGCCATACTAAACGTGTATGCTACTGTTGGATACCTAATAAAAGGTTATTAGAAGACGTCAGGGCAAATGTTTGGGCTAAAAAACTTTTAATACGCTCCTCTCCTTAAGATATTCAATACTGGAATCTTCAGTCACTTTTTTTTTCCATTTTTTTTGCATGTTGGTTGTCTCTTTTTTTACTTTCTTTTTCTTCACTTGTTTTCTTTTTTTTTTTGATTTTTTGTTAGAGAGCTACCTAATTTATACCTTCAACTAAAAGAAAAAAAATTTCCATCTCTTTTCTCTTGTTACATCGTTTACGAGTATTGAGGGTGTACTACACTTTTTTTTTTACTGATCCAGAAAAGCTTAACAGCCGAATGAATATAATAAGAAACGAAGAAAAAAAAAACTTTATTCTCAGTTATACAAATTGCCGTGTACCCAATTAATGTATTATAAAATAAAATTTATGGTCGCAATTTCATCCATCCCCATGAATAAAGAAGGTATCCTCCGGTATCTTTTCTTCATTGTAATTTCATGGATATTCTACAAATTTTCTTTTTTATTTCTTTAAAAACATAATTCTCATCAAACGGATTTCGTAACACGTTTGGTATGAACACCATCATGATTTAATTCACATTATATTGGATGATGAAAAAGAGAAAAAAAAAAGCTGAAATGATGATTTTCACACAATAAAAAAACGAAAAACTGCAAGTAATGAAAAGCTCACTGATTTTCTATATCCGCGTGGAATCAGATAATGAATCACATTTTTTATTTGGTTGGTATTCTGTCATTGCCGATTTTTTTTTTTTTGGTTCTTTGAACGTGAACTGCTTTATTAGTTTGAATAAAACAGGTCAACCGGACAATTTTCTTTTTATTTTTTTTTTTATTGGTTGTATTCTGTCTATTACTATTTTATTCAGTTGATTTAAAATTGTAAAATGTTGACTGTAATCTCTTTCAATGTTATGGATAAAGACGACTCCTATATCAAATAGTCATTCTTTTCTACAGCATTTTATTGCGATGTGTTTGTATTTTTCGTTTTTCATTTATGATGAATTTGATTCGATTTTCTTTTTTTTTTTTTGGCGTACAAATTTACTCTTGAGATTCACTCACAAAGAAATACTCGAGGTCTCAGTCTATTCGATAAGTAATACTCGGCCAACGTACAAGGATGAATATTGTCCTTACCCTAATGCATACTATTGACCTTTAAAGACATTCGGTCAGTTTCACTTCTTTACTAAAAATGAAAACTTACACAGTTTTTATTTAAAATATTTTATTTAAGTCACGTTTCATATAGACGTGTCACTTTCTACCTTTTCACTATCCGAGATAAATCGAATTCCATAACGAACAAGACAGTTACAATCTGTCCACATTTTACTAAAGAAAATTTTCTTCTTTTAAAAATCATCGTCTCCATCAAAATCGATTATATTAAAAACTTTTCTCTTTCATTTTGTGTAAAATAAAAGTTCAACTGAATAAATTCTATTTTATTCATTTTACAGTCCTAACGGAGTTAAATTTATTTGTGACAATGGCATCTAATGAGCCGGACAACTCTGACGCACTGTTTGATGATTTTTCATTACATCGTACCAGGTAAATTCATGAATTTTCTTAAGAAAATTTTTTATTTATTAGTCTGTTGATCCGTCGTATTCTCCATTGAGCTTATGGGAAAACGGCACAAGACAATCCAAAAGGAAAAATAATAATGAAAAATCAATTTTCTCTGTTTTTTTTTTCTGTTTCTTCCTTTCTTTTTAATGATTTTGCACACAAAAAAAAACCCTTATCTATCTCACAGATCAACACGGGCCGCTAGTTTAGCCTCAGTCAAGTGTAATCTATTGAATTTTTTTGATACGGATCAAACCATATTGAAACCAATCAATTTGGCACCACCATCAGCATCTACAATAAATATTCGAAGACATTCAGCCCATTATTGTTCACTGACGGCTGCTGGTACAAATAAATTTGAAGACGATACAAACAAATCAAGTGATAAAAAAGATTTAGAAATTGAATTGACGGATGATAGTCAACCACCGCCGATACCAAAACGCACCTTTCAAGGTTTACTTCCGCATAAATCTATAAGTGATTCGTCGCATAAACATTTAACTGATAAATCGTTTAATACAATTATTGAACGTCGTTTACCAAAATATTCAATAGAATCATCAAATGATTCGCCACTTTTAAAATCGATATCAGATAATACAGCGTATGATTTTGATGGTATGAGTATTGCATCGTCCGTTTTTGAAGATAATAAAACTGTCGAATTTTATTCAACGGATACTGGTGGCGGTGGACTTAAAAAAACACTTTGTAATTCAACAGGATCTTCATGTGAATCAAATAAAATTTCAACGGATTCAGGTTATGCCAGTGTTTCATTTGAAAACGATCGAATCTTTTTTGGTACATCGGAAAATTTCCGTAGTCGTTTTTCATCAGTGGATACAATGTCTGATTGTTTAACACCAGATTCAACGAATGCTAATTCACCATTAATTAAAAATTTGGATTCACCATTTTTACAAAAATCATCATCAACAAATCGTACACAAGAGATAGATCGTATTAATAAAATGAAAAATATTTTAAATACAAATTGTTTAAATGATAATAAATCATTACCGGCTGTACCAAAACGTAATGGTAATAAGGTACCAAAAATACCACCACCACAAAATCGATCACGTAATTCACCGCCAGCACCACCAGCACGTGGTATAAATTCGGGTAAAGTACTTAATAACTCATATCCAATGAATGTATTAAATCGTAATGATCAACAACATTATCATCATCAACGTAAAATTGATAATAGTTCAGCTGGGAATAAACGTACAATTGGTCAAATGTATGAACGACAAGATTCAACAATATCAAGTGATAGTTATTCAGTATCCAGTCCAGGTTATAACTCAAAATCATTGGATGCGCCACTGTTACAGCATTCAGTTAAAATTAATAAAACCAAATCGATGAGGGATAAAGAATTCAATGATGGTGGACGTTTTAAATATGATAAAGTGATGAATCAACGACAAGATTCAAATCTATCAAGTGACAGTTTTAGTATGACCTCGAGTCCAGGCTATAACAGTAAATCACAAGAGACCCCATTACTTGGAACGGCGATCCGAATAACAAACAGTAAATATACATATTATATTAATCTATTTAACCATAATAAACGGGGTCTAGCTGGTCTGATAAATTCCGTATCTCATCACCAGACCAGTCAGCCAACAACCACCCACGCTTTATATAAACCAGTAACCGGTGACCCTAATTTGATTATTAAAACGTGTTTCAATTTTTTTTTTCACAGGTAAATTGGATCGATGTTTATTAGAAGATATTGTAAATGAGGTAAACGAGAGTACATCATTAGATGCGAGTCCATCAAAACCAGGTGGTTTACAAACAATTGTTCGTTTTAAACGGGGATCAAATGTATCCGTTCAGCACAAGGTAAATGAAATTCTGTTTTCTTTTCTAACACTTCTTAAAACATTTACTCAGTTATTGTTATACATTGGTTATAATTAAAATTCATGTGAAATTTCTTGTCTAATTTAGATTTTAAAGCCATCATCATCGGATAATAACGGTCACAATTATTCTGGTCCAATTAAATTCCGTTCATTAAATTTCAAAATTACCAAAAAACAACTGATGACTTTGTTACTCATTAATGTCATACTGCTCATTCTAACAGGTAAATTTGTGATTAAATTAATTATTAATCAATTTTGGAAAATTTTGTTTTTCAACTTAATTCCATTTAACAACATTTATCAAACATGAAATAATTTAATTTCTGCCATATAATTAATTGGATATCTATTCATTTTGGATTATTTAATTAGTGGTTGGTGTAACAATCATTGAAACAATGTATCCACGTATTACGTTCATCAATCAAACAGTTGTTAAATCAGTTGTGGTAAATGATACTGAAAAACAAAATAACGAATTTAATCCGGATACCTATAATCCGTGTCCGGGTGTTTGTCTCCCTGTAATTATACCCTTCTGTTTTGGATTATCATACAATTATACGGTATATCCAAATTATATTGGACATTTTGGTCAACCAGAAGCACAAGCGGTAAGTTCAAAATCATTAATTTTGATTATGAAACTAGAAATACATTGAATTACATACTCTCTCACTCTCTGTGGGTTTAATAAATAAATGTATTTGATTAATAACTCATCATTTATGCTGTTGGCATTTTCCAGGAATTACAAAATTTTGATTCATTATCCGATGTGAAATGTTATAATCTGATAGTGCTCTACTTATGCTCATTGTTTGTACCGAAATGTGGTCCGACAGGGAATACAGTGCCACCGTGTAAGATCTTATGTGAAGGTAAGCATTGACACCTAACTAGCACAATCCTACTTAAATGCAAATTTAATTCATGAATTAATGAAATATTCTCTTTCTTTTTTTTCTTATTTGACTTTGAATTTTCCACGTGCCTCATTTTATCTACCAATGTCAAATGCACACAGAATCAATGCGACGTTGTGGATTTTTCTTAGATATTTTCGCTTTAGATTTACCTGAATATCTCACCTGTGATTTATTTCATGATTCACCGAGTGCTGATGAATGTGTTGGTATGCAACAAGTAAAAGAAGAAGCACAACGAGCCGCAAATCCAAGTAAATTTATAATTAATTGAATTTTATTTAAAGTTCTCTTAATGACATTTTAATTTTTTTTTCATTGTTGAACAGAATGTTCTGGTTTTATGTGTGATGATAATCGTTGCATCCCAAAGGCATGGCGTTGTGACGGACATGTTGATTGCAAAGATCAAACAGATGAAGCACAATGTAATGCATGCGGTAAAGGATCAATTAGCTGTGGCAAAGACCGTTGTATGAGTCAGGATGATGTTTGCAATGGAGTCGTCGATTGTACTTATGGTCAAGATGAACGTAATTGCAGTAAGTATTAAGAATAGTTAAAGACCATTAAATTTTTAATGACTATCAATTACTAATTTTACGCTATTTCTATTACGTAGTACGTTTGAGTCAGAAAAACGGAGATGTTGGTAAAGGTGTATTAGAAGTATATCGTGCATCCGGTAAAGAATGGGTACCAGCTTGTATCAGTCATTGGGATACAGATATTTCACCGTCTGCAATTTGTTCATCGCTTGGTTATAATTCAGTGAATTCAAGTAACGTTACGTTCAAAGGAATGAATTTAGTAGCACCGTTAAATCAAACTAATTCAATTGGCCTCTATAAATATAAGAAATCATCGTTGCTCAAGGAGTCAGCTAAATGCCAATTCAGTGGAAATTATCCGATTGTTGAATTAACTTGCACCAATTTTGGTATGCAATTTACAATATTCAATTTATAATATACAATATTCAATATTCAATTTTAATTGGAATTTCATTATGAAATCGAGGAAATTGTACCATGTACAATGTAATCCATTGTGTATCTATTTATAATTTTAGAATGTGGACGAGTAAAGAATAAACGTCATCGAATGAAAACACGTGTAGTGGGTGGTAAGGAAACAACACCTGGTGATTGGCCTTTTATTGCAGCTATTCTTGGTGGACCAGCTGAAGTATTTTATTGTGCCGGTGTTCTAATTGCAGATCAATGGGTTTTAACTGCATCTCATTGCGTTGGAAAGTATGTGTACTTATTTATAGTCTCATATTTTGTGTATTTTACTTTTCTATTATTTTGTTCAAAAGATTTATGTCGAGGACTTTGATCATGATAACATTAAGTGTTTATAACTTAAAGATTTAAGAAAATTTTAAAAATATATTCTTTATTCCGCTAGTCATACAAGAAGAAATAAATCGGATTGGACTATTCAGTTGGGCATCACCAGACGTTTATCGCATACTTATTATGGTGAAAAAGTGAAAATAAAACGAGTCATATCACATCCGTTATATAATCAGAACATTAATCATGATAATGATATTGCGCTGTTCCAAGTAAGTGTACCGCTCATTTTGCTTATTCTATTTATTTGAAAATGACTGCTTGTTTTGCTATTTTATATCGCTTTCACTCATACTCAATTCATTTGTGTTTTGTGCAAAAACTTTTTTATTATTCTCTTGCTTGATACCCGCCAATGGGTGGCAAAAATGATACCTTCCCTGGCCTAGTTTATTGTACTTTGTTTTATTTTTGGGCCTATTTATTTAGATTTATTTTATGCGTTTATACGTTTTATTTTCGTCGTTGCCGTTAGGTGTAAGTCGAATAATTTAAATCTATTGATAGTAAATTGTTCTGTAACAATTTTTCACTTGGTTTTAACTTTGTGCCTGTTTTTTATTCACTCGTTCTCTCTCTTTATTTTAAAATAGTTGGATCATAGGGTGGCATTTCACGATCATTTATCACCCGTATGTCTACCACCGGACGATATGAAAGAAATTTCACCGGGTACAATATGTACGGTCATCGGTTGGGGTCTAACCGAAGATAGAAATGGCACGTATTTTGCAAATAATATGCATTTATTGAATATCAAATAACTGAATCATCCAGTTATTATTTGATTATGTTAAATTGAATGAATTAATAATGTTTATTTTGTTATCTTTTATCAAATATGATTTATAGGCAATCCAAAGGGATCTACGATTTCATATGAGCCAGCTATTAACGAGGTGAATGTACCAGTTATTGAACGTGAATTATGCAACGATTGGCTGGAAACATTAAACGTTACCAATGGTATGATCTGTGCTGGCTATAAAGAGGGTGGCCGTGATGCTTGTCAGGTGAATTTGCAATAATATTTTGACCGACTGATAATGAGATTGCTAATCAAATGATTTGCTTTTTCAATTTTCATTATTTTAGGGTGATTCAGGTGGACCGTTATTATGCAAAAAACCAGATAATCCGGATCAATGGTTTGTTGGCGGTATCGTATCATGGGGTATTTTATGTGCCCATCCAAAATTACCCGGTGTTTATGTAAATGTACCAAAGTATGTGCCATGGATAAAAGAACAAATGAATAAATACTCATCCAAGTACAGTAACTATAATTAAGTGAAATGCGTTTATAAATGAAGGACAGTCGATAAATGTTGGAGACACTATTACAAAGTGATATAAACTCTTTGTGTAATTCTTATTTTTTATGTTTCTTATTTTTTAATTAATATCTAAGAAATTCTTTTATTTTATTTTGGTTATTTAAATCGAAACGATAAGAGCTTTATTTTATCACGGAGGAGATAACTTTTTTAATTACTTGAAACTCTTAATTGTGCGATAGTGAGAATAAAGGAGATGAATAAGAAAAAAAAAATTAAAAAACAATCGCACAAAAGACACGAGATAATAAAACTCTTGACAATAATTTATAATCAATTAGATAAAGTATTTCGGGTGGAGTAAAACAAGAGAATTAGTGAAGTAAATAATATTTAAGAAAGTTCACTTATACAGTGATACTATAGTAATGTTGACAATATTCTATTAATTTTATTTATCTATCGAGACAATAAAGAGAAATAAAATGTGTTTTTAGTGAATTATGCATTAATTAGTATTGATTTTGCATACTCAATATAAAAGAGAAATTATTTTATTAAAATGAGAAAATGAATTAAAGAAATAGATGATGTTATCAATAAGTACTTAGAGTAATAAGTAAATAAGTTATAAATTATTGGATAGATAAATGCTTTAAATATGGTATTTTAAAAACAGTAGAGAATTAAAATTTAGTATTTGAATAACAAATAAGAAAAAAAAATAACAAAACTGCATGCATTGTGGAGTTAGATTAGTTAAGAGATACTTCTTCATTTCAATTGATAAGACAATAAGAGTCAAAATCACATACGAGAACAATTAAATTATAATCAATTGCAAATTTTATATCAATTGAAGCATAGTGAAGGGCTTAAATATCATTTGAATCATGTGATTACAATTCTAGGATTTTTATCATGTGTTTTAAGAACAATAAAAAATTAAGAAATTAAAGATGATACATAACTATAGATAAATATAAATGAAGAATAAAAATTATTATGAAAATTAATCTCAAATGATATTAATTAAAAATTACGTAGTGTTCATTGACAATAATGTTAAAAGAAAAAGAAAACCAAATGTAAAACTGATGAATCATAATTATACAATATGTAATAATCAATTAAATGTTGTCTTTATAATTAAAGAAAAAAAAAAAGGAAAGTTGATATTTATCATGTTTTTATAAAGAGATTTAAACGAAGATCCCATTAAAAGTGGAAAATTTGAAATGAAATTATATCAAATGAAAAGAATGAGATAAAAACACAAAAATTAATTAAGAAACCAGTAAAATAAAATGCTTATAATTGCTATCCTTAACATATGCGTATTATATAACAACTATATATTGATAATGTATAAGAACTTTTAGACGAGTTTATTTATGAGAAATCTATACCATGAAATACTATATTAAATGAAAATATATACTTGATAGATAAGAGACTAAATAACTATATACTGTTAAGTTAAAGAATCAAATCTAATGATAATTGACAAAATATTAAATTAATGAAGAGCTGTAGTAGATTAACTTAAATGTTTTATATAGAAATTGCGTGTTGACAAGAGTGGTGAATTGACTATAATTGTCAATTAGAATATATGATCAGTTGAAGATGCAGTTATATACATATATCAGACTATAAAATATTAAGTGTATTATGTATAAAATACAAGAGAACGTAGATAAATAATTATAAAAATGGTCATTTATTATTTATTGATTATCTGTATATCAAGAGATGATTATTATAACTAACTATTAATGAATGTTAAATTCTAAAGATGCGCTTTAGCATTACAGTTCAAGTATATTGTTTATGTTTCTCATTTAAAAAGAAATTTTATTTTCGTTTTCACCTCATTATAATTAAGTGCTTCTTCCCTAGATCCAGTGCTTTTAGTCCAAAATACTATTTGGATACATGGTTATTAATGTTTCATATACCAGTACACAAATAAGACAATATACTTTAATATTTTTAATTGTATTAATTGTTTCGTTCATGTTGTGAATGGAAAAGCTTTAAATATACAAAAATAAAAAAATTAAAAACATTGAAACACATCAATCTCTATTGAAAGCAACCAAAAGAAAATTGAATAAAATCGCATTCTTGTGAGCGATTAGTGGTATCGTTATATTTTCTGTGAGCTTCTCATTGAGATAATAGAAACACTTACATGTTTTTTATCGATAATGATAAAGGAAAATGAATATAATTTTCTTATATGAAAAGCAGGTTTACTATTTTATGTTTCGTGTAGCATTTAAATATTCATTTATCAAATGATACCAAACACATTAAAACTGTATAATATTATTTTCATAAAAGTGTACACATTTACCAGATTATTGGCAGTATTTTCCAAATGGTTCTAATGTAAAATTATTATAGAAAATGAAAAAAAAAAAAAAGTGAATGAAAAAACTTATATAAAACTTTGATTGAAAATCGTTAAGTGAAAATTTTAAGATACACAAAGTATCAAGACGCACATCTTTCATACTGAATATAAAAAACAATGTTAAGCAGTTAAATTACCGAAAACAAACATAATTGTCTGTAACATGTAGTAAACTGTTATGAAATAACGTATTGAAATTAAAGGATTCCAATTTTAATGGAATTAACAGTTAGTATCTAATGGAGTTCATTATTTAAAGCACATTGCAACAAAAAACGAAAAAGAGAATGTTTGTAAAACTACAAGTAGAAAATATTCCCAAAAAAAGTAATGAACATTTGAAAATCGAATTGAATATTACAAAAATGAGGTAATAAGAAATTATTTTTATATGGAAATGTCTTAAAACAAATTTTCAAAATCAGTAAACTATCAAGAAATGTATTCTTTAGAAACTAAGAGATAATAAAACAGTTTAAATGAAACGCTTCAACAATATTATGTAAAATGTACATGGTAAGAGTAAAATATTTGAAACAATTGGAAAATTTAAAGATTCTATTAAAAACTCTATTGATTCTATTGCAAACAAAAAACTATCAAAAAAAAACTCAACTGTATACTTGTCTTTCTTTTTGAATGATTTTTTAAAATTATGGCCGAAGTTTTAAAGAACAGATTATTGTGGCATCTTATAGAATATATAGAATTAGCGACTATATACACATTATAATTATTGAGAACAATGATGACTAATTATATTAACTTTAGTGATTAGATGTAAAAAAGATATTAAACTTGATGACAAATAATGAAAAATAAAAAAAAGAAGAAATTTTAGAAAAATTATACAACTATCTTGAATGAAATTATAGTGGTTGAAGGTAAACCTTTAGCTGAATAATCAGTGACTAAGAGCTCAGTTGAAAATCATGAAAGATGTTTAATTTTATGGTTACTAGTATTTAAGAATACATATTATATGATATAATGTGCATATTTTATACCTTTAGATAATAGATACTGCAACTATTAATTGTGCACAATGAACAAGATAAAAGAGGGAAATGAATAAATTATTTTCTATAAGGAGAAGAGTTAGGTGAATCGCCAAGAACCACTTTCGACAATATTGTACGATGACAATAACAAATATTATGAAAAGAATCAAAAAAATCAAATTTATGTAATAGAAATGTACTGGGGTAAATTACAAATCACAGTTGGAGGAAGGTCACTCCCTTTAACAGTCACAAATGAACTATAAAACCCATAAAATATGATAAAGGATATTGTACACTAATAGTAAAAACAATGCTTATTAGAAAAATAATAATGCTTTTTTATGTGAACAAAAGAAGACAAATAAATGAAAAAAAAATCCACAACTATTTAATGGAAAATGTATTAGTTAAATGTTATATAACACAAAAGCATGTAATGATGATAACTGGACAATATGAGAATCCAATAGATTTTAAGGTAAAAAGAGAAATGAAATCCCCAAATGGAAATTTAATAGTTACTTAACCGCTACAGCTTTTTATTACCATACCCTTGTGCGCTATTATATTTATTGTTTCTTGTTTTGTGTTATAAAATATATATCATTAATTGACAAAATGTATATGCGGTAATTTTATAAAAATGCTTTAGACAATAAGTTAATTAATGTATCCAGCCCAGTATAATACAATGAAACTCAAATATTTGATTCAACTACATGATTAACAATTTTTATGACAATTAAATACCAACATATCCATCCTACCTATGATAATGTGTATCATCAGGTTCATATCAAATTATAATCAAATAGTTTTTACGATTCACAATTGTGAATTAATAAATCATAAATTCATAAAAAACAAATTATAGTATAAAATCATACTGGGAATGAATTATATTGAGATATTAAATTGTAAACCAAATAATATTTTATTTTCTGTTTATCCTAATGGTATAAATGACTTTAACCGTTCATTTCAATAACCAATCGTTGTAATTTTGCCAAAATAAATGGTGTTAAGGCACAGAAAATCACATGCATTTTAGTATCTAATTGAAACATCAAACAGAATATTCAATTTTACAGTAATTTCATTTATTGATTCATCTATAGTGTGTACATGTATACAATTGAACGTCTCTAATTCTTAATATCCTATCACTTGGCGAGGATTCCTAATCTTTGATTTGATCCAGACCCTAAAAGAAACGACACCATGATCAGTGAACTTTAGAACATTGCCAAAAAATCAATAATGAAGAACTTACATTAAGTTTGTATGGGTCACCGGCCACCCTCACATCCCGAAGATAAGTTAAACGTTCCCATCGATTGTACATTGATCTATGATACCCCTAAAATCAACAAATAAAATATAAGGATCCCGGTTATGTAAACGAAATAGCAAGGTAAAGTGTTTTTTTTTTTACAGTGGCACTTACATTGTCGTTCACCAATTTATTTAGTCCATAGAATGCATAACCGGGAATGGACAACATCACAAAGATGATGCCAGCACCAGGTAGAATCTCAAACCACATTATTTAATTCAATTAAACTTGTACACTTTTAGCAAAATAAATAAAAGAGAAATAATTGGAATAATTTCTTCCACCTCTCAATTATTGGAATCCAATGTTATTATTCCAACTGTCATTGGAACTGTCAGTGCCGCCGCCAGTCAGTCATACCAAAATAAAATAGTCAAAATTTTTGTGTGTCGGAGCAAATTGAAAGTTTTAATTTTTTTTAATAAAAAAAAAATTTTTTGTTCTAATTAAATAAAAATAGTTTAAAAAAATTCGATAAAAAGTGATTGAGAAAATTGTGGTAATTAAACATAATTATAACCAACGAATTCGGCTAATTTTGGTGCCGAACAGGAAAGTTAACCTGAGATAACAAAATAAAAATTTTGCGGTGTAAAGGCTCTGGCTCTATCGAAATTCACAATTTCGGTGTGTAATCGAGAACACTTCAGTATTGGAGTTCAATAATAAAACCCCCCACGAATCCGATACATCGGGTTCCTTAACATTGTCGTGGTTATTTAAATGCAAAGTCATTTACATATAACAAATTAAAATTGTCTTTTTAGAAAATCATTCGAGTTATTAGTAAAACTTGAAAATTATTAGCCAAGGAAAAATAAAAGAATTGACACAAAATTACAAATTGATTAGAAAATTAAAATCCAGACTACGCATTACAGAATGGAAAGTGTAGTTGATAAGACATTTCCAAGTGAATTTTTGGTACCGAAAAATGAGACTGGTGTCTTGAATTTCTTAAGCAAATACCCAGAATACAATGGCAGGGATGTGACAATCGCTATCTTTGATTCTGGTGTAGATCCCAAAGCAGCTGGACTTCAGGTAATCATTAACCGGCCAGAGATTATTTGATAACGAATAGTTTAACCATTTTAATTACATTCATGTATAGTGTACACCGGATGGAGCAGTCAAAGTAATTGGTCGATATGATTGTTCTGGATGTGGTGATATAGACACATCGAGGAAGGTGACGGCTACCAATGGCATCATTACGGGCCTCAGTGGACGATCATTGAAGGTAAAAACCAACATTTATTCAATTTCATTGTTTTCGATTTACGCAACACTTTCGTTTATTTCGGACTCGATTTACATTATTGATAATAATAATAATAATAAATAACTCGAATTTCAGTTAACAGAATTCATGAAAACAAAAAATATATTGGGTGGCGAATACCGTGTTGGACTGAAAAGTTTATATGATTTGTATCCGATGAAAGTCCGAGAGAAATTAAATAGCGAAAATAAATTTAAAAGTTGGGATGATAACCAAAAGAAAGCGATGGCTGAAATACATCGTGAGCTGGATGTATTGGATGGTAAATCATCGCCAGGTGATTATTTTATAATCGCATGCATTTCTTTCTTGAAACAAGAATTGAGCAATAACGAAATATGTTGTAGGCAAACCAACTTCACTACATGATAAATTGAAAAAAGAAGATTTGGAAAACGCTCTCGATTTTCTGACTTCATATGAAAAGAAGTTTTCTGATTTACGTACCACATATGATTGTATTTTATTCCCCACAAGTGGAGGCTGGTACCTTGTAATTGACACTACGGAAACAGTAAGATTATACATTGAATTATACGCGGTTGATGATGACTATATTGTATTCTTGTTTTCAGGGTGACCTAGATAATGCTTTACTGATTGGAGAATATTCAAAAACGTATGAGATAAAAAGTATCGATGAACTCCTTTCTGTGTCAATGAACGTCCATGATAGTGGCGACATATTGGAATTAGTCGGAATGTGTTGTGAGTTATCCTATAATTCCTCTAAAAATTTATTATTCATCTGATTTAACATGAAATGTGATTGAATTTTTAGCAAGCCATGGTACTCATGTGGCCTCAATTGCGAGTGGATATCGTTCTGATAATAAAAATAAGGAAATGGATGGTGTTGCCCCAAATGCAAAGATTATTTCACTCACAATTGGTGACGGCCGTTTGGGATCAATGGAAACCGGTACAGCTCTAGTACGTGCCATGATTAAAGTAATGGAACTATGTAATTCGGGTATACGTATTGATATCATCAATATGAGTTATGGCGAACATGCTCATTGGTCAAACTCTGGCCGCATTGGTGAACTTATGAACGAGGTAGTAAACAAGTATGGTGTCGTTTGGATTGCGTCGGCCGGTAATCACGGACCAGCGTTATGTACAATTGGTACACCGCCCGATATTAGTCAACCGATATTTATTGGTGTAGGTGCATACGTTTCGCCTGGTATGATGGAAGCCGAATATGCTTTACGTCAAAAATTACCAGCAAACGTTTATACCTGGACCTCTCGTGATCCATGTATCGACGGTGGCCAAGGAGTGACCGTGTGTGCTCCTGGTGCTGCGATTGCAGCAGTTCCAGAATTTACTTTAACAAAACAACAGCTAATGAATGGTACCAGTATGGCAGCACCTCACGTAGCTGGTGCAGTAGCATTAATGATATCAGGTCTTAAGCATCGTGGTATTCCATTTTCACCATACAGCATTAAACGTGCTCTTTGGAATACGGCCACAAAACTAGATTATGTTGATAAGTTTGCACAAGGCAACGGTCTATTGAACGTAGAAAAAGCATTCGAATATCTAATTAAATACAAAGATGCACCAGAGAATCGAATTCGTTTCTCAATCGGTGTTGGATCACAATATCTCAAGGGTATCCATATAAGACGTGGTGTCCTGAATCGACCCGAGGAATATAACGTGACAATTGAACCGGTCTTCTTTAATGAAAAAGATACAGGTGATTAATTTTCATTTCCGTAATAAACGTGATTAAAATTCACTACATCTATTTCTGTTTTTCACCATTTAGATCCAAAGGATAAAATTAATTTCAACATGAGATTAACACTGGTTGCATCAGAGCCTTGGGTTCAGCTCGGATCATTTTTGGATCTTTGTTATTCGCCGCGTAGTTTAGTAGTGAAAATTGATCCGACACGTCTACCACAGGGAATCCATACAGCTTCGTAAGTATAATCACGTTTAATCAACCCCATGTGAATTTTCAATAATTATATTTCAACGTATAAATTTTAGCATCAAAGCGTATGATTCAGCTTGTGTTGATAAAGGTACTGTTTTCGAAATACCAATTAATGTGGTTCAACCAATCGTTGTTGATACCGAAAAAACAAAATCAATTAGATTTAAAGATGTTCTCTGTAAACCAAATACTATTTTGAGACATTTTATTCTTGTGCCAAATCATGCAACGTGGGCCGGTAAGTTATTCACAAGCATTAATAGACTTCATATTTAATTTAAATTTTGATTGGATTCCCTTTTCATAATAGTGCTAAAGATAAAATCAGCCGATGCTGTAGAAGATTTAGGTGGAAAATTCCTAATTCATACAATGCAAATAATGCCATTATTATTCTGTAAGGCAATGGAAACTTTAAAAGTGTTGCCTGTGTCAAATGAAAATGAAACCGTACACGCGTTTAAATGTGAAGAAAATAATATTTTGGAAGTTTGTGTTGCCAAGTATTGGTCGAATTTCGGTGAAACTCATATTACATATTCAATTGAATTCCATGGTGTCCATACAACTAGCTCAAGTAAATTGATATTTGGTTATATGTATCCGAATTTATATTTTAAATATTGATAATGTTTTTATTTTTCCTTATTTCAGATGTAATGCACAGTGCTCACGGTATTCACCGTATTGATATAACGACATTATACACAGAGGAATTGAATCCAACATTACAATTAAAGAAAGCCATTATGATATTGAAACCGGCTGAATCAAAAATTTCGCCATTAACCAGTCGTGATGTGATTCCTCAGAACCGTCAAATTTATCAGAATGTTTTAAATTATAATTTACATCTAACAAAGGGACAAGAAGTCGCTTTCTATGTGCCATTGCTTAGCAATGTACTTTATGAATCGGAATTTGAATCACAATTTTGGATGTTGTTTGATCCAAATAAGATGATGATTGCTTGTGGTGATGCCTATTCAAATAATTCATTTGTGAAAATCGAAAGAGGAGACTATACGATTCGGTTACAAATACGACATGAAAAGAAGGATTTATTAGAAAAAGTGAACGAAGCTGTTATGCTGGCCAGTTTTAAAATTAGTTCTCCAATTACAATGGATATTTATCGTACTTACAGCAATGCCATATCTGGTGGTAAAAAATTGGGTTCATTCCAATTACAAGCACGCCAAGTGTTGCCAATTTATATAGCTCCAATTTCACAAGAAAAGTAATTTGATTTTTCCTCAAGTATCAAAATGTATTGTTTAAGTAACATAATTTTTATTTCAATTTCAGATTATCGAAAGCAAATATTCCGTCACAATGTTCTTGGCTTGACGGTGTTATCACCTATGCTCGTGATGACCCAGCCAAGAAAGCTGATGTCAATTCCTTTGAATATGTATTGACTGAAGGACCGGCTGTGAAGAAGCCCGCTAATAGTCCAAAAGAGGTGAAATCCAAGTTAGAGGAATATAAGGAGGGTCTCAGGGACTTACAAATCAGTACAATTCCAAAATTAGAAAGTGATAAAGCCTTTGAATTGTATACAGAAATTCTAAAGACATTTAACAATTATTGTCCGGCACACATTGCTTACATCCAAAATATTGAACCATCTGAATTGAAATCACAATTTCCATACTATTTTGTTAAATCGTTAGATAAGACATTGGATTTTGCACCAATAAAACATGTGCAATCCAAAATCATTGAGCTTACCAGCAATGTTATCAACAATACTGACATTGAAAGTCTATTGAGCTACTATGGATTGAAATCTGATTCCCGTCAAGATGCACAAAAAATCAAAGCGTATGCAAGAAAATGTAATACCATTCAGTTTAATTCTATAAATTCTTGTAATTCTAGTGCATGTGACAAACAAAGAGCAACCCTACTCGAGGCATACACAAGACGAACGGTAGCCATGTGTAAATTGATTATAATGACTGCTATTGAAAATAAGGAAACGGCAACATATACAAACAATCTCGGAGAGATTGATAATATCTTTACAGAAGTTGGAAAATTTGTTGATTATACCGATTCAAAAGTGTGTATTATGAATATTCAATAATCGTTTAGTTTGCATTTTAAAATCTTTCTACTTACAGGTGATTCATGTGTCGATATGGCATGCATATATGCATCGTCACTACGGTCGTATGTGTAAACATTTGAATAAAATCTATGATGAAAAACTACAGAAGGAGGTACTTGAAGAGTTGCTATGCATATCGAAAGAGAAACGATGGGATCATATGGTTTATTACTTGGAAAAGGCGATTGTGTCAGCAAATCCTCTAGGGTATAGAGTGTTTTAATTTTTAATTATGTTTTGTTGTTTTTCATACGTCCAGAAGGATTTCCTCTATTAAAATTACCACCATTAACCATCTACACAAAACGTTGATGTGGAGGAAACTCTTTTGTTGACGGTTTCTTTCTTTCCTTTCAATAGTTTTTTTTTTTTCATTTATTTTCAATTGTTCTACCATAGTATAAGATCAATTTATGATAACTCGGTTAATAATTTACAGCCACAAATTGCGTGAATTGAATTCAAAACAGTTCATTGTACCTCATAGAAAATGAAGTTAATTATACTTAATTACTGTAGTGTTTAAAACGAAAAAAAAAAACAAAACAAAAATATTAATACAAATACTTAAGCGTTTATCATTTTATATCTGATATAATTAACAATAGGAAATTTTTATCCAAATACTTATTTAAGAGTAAAATTTCTTATATAATTACAAATAATCTATATGTTTGTCATCACATGGTGTTTTGTGCGATGCTGAACAGTTAAACGTTTAGGATATTTTATTAACATAATTAGGCAATTCTACTTTGAATATTTTTATTGATTTGTAATAAATTTTCATATTGTAAAAAGTTTTATGTTTTTCATATAAAAAAAAAAAACAAAACAAAATAATTCTTGAATGCTCTCTGCTGCTGTATCCCTATTTGTTGCTGTACGATTTTGTGCAATTTGTTTGATTTGCATCCCCCAATACATATCCAACAATTGAATAAAACAAAAAACCGTTTATTTCATTTATTTAATAAATAAATCAATTAATTATATTCTTTCCATTTTTAATAGATTTATGAAGCTAAAACGTCGAAGGTAAGGAATCGGTAATCTGAATAAAACAGATTACACGTTTTCTCCACTTATATACGAATTTAATTTTAATTAATATTCAAGTATTCTTTAACAGAACACTCAAATTACGTCATATCTCGAATGCACAACATGAAATGGTATGGAGGGATGATGAATAAAATAACATTTTCCGAAGAGAAAATCCATTTTTATTGCCTTGAAACGAATCTTAACTCTGTTATGTTTGAAAGTTGAAACATAAATATCAGTCCATGACTGTGTTTTCTTGATATTATGAATATTTTTTTTTTAGTTAATCGTAGTGAATTACTAATTCGAAGAGGATTTTAGTTTTAATTGTTAATAATCGTTATATTTAGAATTGTTTCATTTACCCAAAAACAAAAAAATGAGAAAGTAAGTGATGTTGTTCATTTTATTAATTTCGACACATTGATTTGCTTTCATTTATAATTGGAAAATTTTTATTAATGATTTAACGTGGATAAAAAGAGTAAAATTAAATAGTTAATCAATGATATGCCCAAAATAATTTATTCTTCATTTTGATTCATGTTCTCATAACTATGCTGCCTTTTGCTTTTATAATCATAGAGGTGGAGTATATGCCTTTACAATATTATTAATTACTCATTACTGTACCACGTGTGTATAAATTCGATGGCAATGTCACAATGCGAGTGACCTCAACCTAGGAAGTTCACAACAAGTATTCACTCATTCATTCATTCATATTTCATACAGATTAATTAGATTCTATTTCATTATATGAATTAATTAATGATAATCCATCCAAATACATCAAGAGAACCAAATTGTGCTGTTCGCTTTGTTAATCATTCATCATCTAATTTGCGCTTCCACATAACCACTGATGGCTGCTATCTGATAATGTGGTATTGTACTACCTCACTGGTAATACAAATCCATTTTGATTGAATATTGTCGCATAAATGCAAAAGACCTTCATTAACAATGAAATTTTAATTTAATTTCATAACGAATTTTTACTTCATAATATTTCAGTCACAGACCGAATATCCGTATTTCGTATTAACTTGATTGTATTAACTACAAGCAGACATTAAAATTAGCCGAAAAATTGAATTATAAGTTCAATTGCTGTCTCATTACAACCTGATTAAAGGTAAAAACGCTTGTGTGTATCATTTCATTCAAATTCACTACCATAAAGTTCAATGGAATGATGTTGGTTTCCCTTTTTGACTATTTTGTGTGAAAACCCAAAATACCATTCAAAAAATCTTAAATTCACAGGTGTCCGTGTCCGATTAAAACGAGACAATATTGTGATCTCACTGTCTTTCACCTTAATTATGTAAATTATCATGTTTTATTAATTCCAGGAACCCATAATTTACTTGCATTTCTATCTCTTTATCCAACACATTGAAAATTATAGCGTTTCCACTGTCCAAACAAATAGTGTTAACGATTGATAATGATAGGTTTCACATTAATTAATTAAATTCAACCTATGCAGATTCAGTGAACTTTTGTATTTTTTAGTCAGTCATTTATTTTAACGAATCCACCCATCTAGTTGCATTAGATAGTTAATAGAATAATACGTGTAAATAGGAATGATAAAATTTTAAAATTAATGAATAAGTGTTTCAACATTGATTGTGTAACTGATTATTATATGGCCAATAAAGATCAAGATCGCAATAAAAATAGACAATAAAATGTAAGCGCCACTACAAAAACTATTAATTTTATTTCCATTATTTTTTTTTAATGCAGTACATGGTGTCATTATTCTGCGTGTCTACGCACTTTCATACAACGATCCATATGAGTTATACCATATCAATTGCATTCGACAATAAAGTTCATCCGATTAATTTATAGAGCCCTCACGACACCACACAATTTACCTGACTGATTTAAAACCGCAGAAAAATACTTGTGTCCGTTCAAGATGAAACCGTGCATGTCTCCCTATTACGGCTATACTCAAAGGGACACAAGTCTTTGATAGTTATCCACCTATTATACAATTTAAAATATTTCCTTTAAGGTACAAAAAATATACAACCGCCATGTATTACCAGTAAATTGTGACACATTAACGTCCACATTTCGAATAACATTTTGCTACTGTTTTGTCCACTATGACAAACGATTTTTCAATACGATAGATGGTGCATTTTAATAGAAAGAATCGAATAAAATAGAATTTAATTAAATCGCCACCGCATAAAAAACCAGCACACGGCATTACAATATTTCAAGTCATCTAATAAAATTGGGGGAAAGTGATCTCATGCATCACGATTAAATTACGATAAACTTGATTCCCTTTTCCATTCCATATAAGATTACAACACAATTTTCCATACTGCACTCGTATACAATTTATATTATACGATTGATTCAATTTATTATATTTTAAATAGAATAAATATAAAATAATTATCATACAATAGGCGTTAGGATAACATATGTAAATTAAATATTATGATGCATTTGAATTTATAAATTGAAGATCACAATCAAAACAGTGAAAATAGTTACATGTGAAAATAAAATAAAAAAAAAAATCATTTCACCTGAACGTCACAACAAAAATTCTAAGGTGTGCAGCAGTTGATCTCATTTCATTTTCTAATACCAAGAATTCATGTTGATAGAACACAAAAGTCTATAAATAATACATAATTGCTTGTAAACAAGTACCAATTAAGTATACATGATTGCTTAATTTCCCCCAAAAAAATATTCAAAAATGAAAACTTTTCTATTCTATTATGCATTTTTGGTTATGAATTGGTCACCGTTTAAATACAAAATTATTATTGTAATAAAAATTGGGTGCATTTTGAATACCTTTTTATAATAAATTTCATCAATTTAATAATATGTTTCGGACAATTACATTTAATTTATGAATTGGTATCATTTTAATGAAATACACAAAAAAAAACATTTATTCTCTCAGTTGGTACCTATTCGTGCACATACTACTCATGATCACTTGTTGAACTAATTCGAGATGACGGGTGATTGATCCCACGATTTCATTCAATAATGATTTGTTATTTTTTTTTTAATCCATTATGCATGGGATTCAATTCAATATCGATTCAAATCAACCATTTGAATTAAACGCATTGACAATTTTATTTGTCGAAAAAACACTGTGCAACATATATCAGAACATTACTCGAGATCATTAATTTTCCGGATGTGTGCATTATTAAAGTATGATTCCGTTTCATATAACTTTGAATCGAATCAATCAATATTCAATTGAATTGAATTGTGAAACTTCTGGATTCTATCATTAGCAAAATAATTCTTTATTCAGTTTTAAAGCAAACGACTAAAGAATAGAAGAGAAAAGTGAAATTTCACCTATTGAGGAAATTCTTTTTAAAATGTTTGCCAAATTTCAGCATTACCCTCAATTATGAATTTGAATATTTGTTTGCCGTAATTTCATGGTGCTTTAATTAGAACATTTCATGGTAAATTGTTAATGTTTCAATATATTACGACTGGAGCTTAAGAGTTAACCACATTGACGATTCAAATAGGAAACGGTGGATGATCGCACTATCAAACAATGGATTTTGAATATAATTTTATTTTTTTCTATTTGAATTTCAGATTGTCCATACAAAAGGTATACAATGTCGCATAATGATCGACCATGTATAGTTTTAACAGCAATTGTTGAATGATGATTATGTGGTATTTTAATCACAAGTACATACAGTTTATATCACCCATGTAATTTCATTCATGTGTACAGGTGTACTCTTTTATGGTCATTTTAAATATTAGAGATGGTAATGACCAGTGCAGAGTCAGTTTGATGCCAGAGTTTGTTGTGATCACATGAACAATTAATTCATTCATTTATCATAAAGTGCGGTTCAATTAACGGCCAATAATTTCATTTTGAAAGTGATTAAGTTTGTTTGGTGCAACCACCGCAAAGTCTCTGTACAAGAGATTTTCCATTTTAGTGAGTTTAAATTAACGGATTTTCATTCCCATTGGATTACCCGTACGGATTATATTGGATTACAAATTTGAATTCTATTCTTTCATAGGTAACATTTTAATTATTTAATTAGCATATAGAATGTCAATATATTCCCTATTCAAAGTACTACTGAAAAACCATAATATTATCTAGTTTCATCAAAACTTTCATAAAATTCATAACGCATTGTTCATATAACATTCAACCTATTTATTGTTTTTCAATCATAATATTTGTCAATGCAATTAAAATTTGACCTCGGCTCATATACAATATAATTAACTTAAAATTCACGTACCATAACATAACTTAGTAAAATTAAATTCATCCACTTTAATATTACCCTTTGGAAGATAACCAAAAAAAAAAACATCTCATTCCCCATTAAACCAAATAATTATCATACCTTCTGATCGACTAACGGTACTTTTGCATACCAAAATCAATTTAATTTGTGGGCATTCACCTCTAAACTGAAACTCACTCGAGTTCATCAAAAAGTCACCATCTCTCATCATTATCATTCCATAAGGATCATTAAACTGTGTGTTGACTTTAATCATAACGATCAATTGCTAATAATCATATCAAAAATCATAATTTCCACAACAAGTCAATGACATAAAAATTTATCATATCGATGTGATCTCATTTTACGGTCAATATGAAATGTGTACCAATCTAATTATTGCTAGAAAAACCGTCCACCTTTTTGCCCATGGCATTTTCACAAAGGGAACAGAAATTGTAACGAACATGTTCACCTTTTTTCCCATCTCAATCGAGTACATTTCATTCTGTTATTCATATTTGCATTCGTTGTACGCTTTAAATTATCTATTGGACACCCAAATGGAATTTTCATGTTCAGGTGGGATCCATTTATAAGCATTCCGAATGTAATAAAAAACTCCAACGATCTCTCCAAACGTTGGAAAAAACGATATTCTGATCACCTCTTGTGGACATTTAAAACCATTTCATGGATACTCTATAGTTTTTTTTTTTCTCTCACATATTGGATTCTGTACTTTTTATTAACAATGAGTAAACATATTTCGCAATTTTCTCTATTCACTAAACTCATCATTATAATGATTTTAGAACATTATTTTCACAAAGAGCCGGAACTTACTTCCGTTGATTGGATTTACTGATTTTGTTACGCATTGTGAACTTTATGGTCTATCCAAATGTAATACATGAGTATAGAACAATTTTTTATATTAGCGCGTCCCATTATTAGCAAGTATTTCAAATTGGTACGATGGATTTAACGGACAATATTTAAATATTAATCACACTAAATTCCACACATATAATTAAACAACTGAAATCATTAATAGAGTTTTTGTTTTTCATAAAACACTTGTGCTTATTTCATTTGGATAACAAATATGGTTAAAATTCAACGGTATTTTGGAAAGATGAATATTTGTTACAGTTTGGTTACGTAACCATTAAAAGGAATATCAATTTCTATGTGTGTTTTCTAGGATCTCATCGTGTGCGTTTATAGAAAATATGAACAGTGAATAAACGAAATTTTTTAGAAACAATTTGCTATGATTGATTTATTTAATAGTGTGAAATTAAATTACCAAAAGAAAAATAAAATGAAAATGAAAAGAAAGGTTATGATGACACCAACAGTGAGAGAAATCATTACAATATTCCTCTTAGTGAAAATAATTGGTGTTGCAGGTAAATATCCAACAGTGTTTTAAGATAATGATATGAAATTTAACGGTGGAACTTATCTAATCAAAGGACAAACGACTTGTAACAATGGACTTGGACGCGTTCTGTATGAACGTTTACCTAATCAACAATTGCAGGGATTTGATGACGATGTGGTACGTGATTCCGCGGCACCATTTCGTGTTTTGGAAAAGTGTCAAGACCTTTGCTTAAGGGACAGAACGGCCACTAATAATCTAGTGAGAGCATGTACCAGTTTCGATTTCCAACCAGGCAGTCGGATTGCAGCATTTAGTGGTGGTGCAGAATACGAGGAGTCAACATGTTATCTTACTCGTGAACAGGTAATATATTAGAATAAATGGATCATTGGTTTCATTAATAATTGAACTAATAACATAGGCGGCTCCAGAGGGAATTGGCAATCTAATGTTGGTACCTAACAGCGTTCATTTCACAGAAGTTTGTTTAACATGTAAGTAAATAAGAAATTAAATATAAGCTGGTTCCTGATTAAATCTCACTTTTGATATACCAGCAAGCCGACCAGAAAGAGAATGTCCTAGCAGACGCTATGTATTCGAACGACATCCACGAAAAAAGCTAAAGCTTCCCATATCAGATATCAAGGAGGTAAGAAGAAACATAACATGAAGTTCTGTTTGAAATTAAATTGTAAATTTCCCCAACACTAAAATTTAGATGACAGCAGCGAATCGATCGGACTGTGAGGACAAATGTCTCTCGGAATTTTCTTTTGTCTGTCGGTCAGCAAACTATGATTCAACACAGCGAACTTGCACCATGACAAGATACACGAGACGTACTCATCCGGAACTGTTAGAGGATGATCCAAATTCTGATTATTTAGAAAATACTTGTTTAAATGGTAAGCGCTAATAATTACAATCACATTCACTATATCAAATATACATTAGTTTGTTAATTAACAAAAAAAAAATTAATGATTAAATTGCATGCTTTGCGTGCTAGAAAATATTCTATTATATTCATATACATTGCAAATCTATTTTATTTTTTGAATAGCTGAACGCCGTTGTGATGGATTAGCAGTATTTATAAAAGAAGAGAATAAACGGTTGGGTGGACCATTCGAGGTCGACATATTCAATAATATGACCCTGGAAGAATGCCAAACAATGTGTTTGAGAGCTGAAAAGTATGTGTTGACAATTTTTGCTGTTTAATTAATGTTTCTGTATAACACCACTTATTAGTTTCTAATTATAACAATTTTCATTTGTTTTTTTTTTAATTCGAAAACCCATAACGTTTAGATACTTTTGTCGGTCAGTTGAATTTGATGATCAAACAAAACAATGTATTTTATCTGAAGAGGATTCTGTATCACAGAAAGATGACATCAGCATCAGTTCCAGTCCTTCACATCATTTTTATGATCTCGTTTGTTTGGATAATCGTAAGATGAAACAAAAATCAACAAAACGTTCATTACTGTTAACAAATCTCTTTTTGTAATATATACAGCGCGCGCCTCAGAATATCCAGACAATTCAGTAACTTCGCATTTATTTTCTAGTGGTCGTAGACCAGACACTGCATTTCAACGATACAGGAATTCACGATTAGGTGGTGAATTCCATTCGGAAATCACTGGACGATCGTTGAGTGAATGCCTTGATGAGTGTTTACGTCAGACCAGTTTTCAATGTCGATCAGCCGTTTACAGTGATCGTTTCAGGACATGTCGATTAAGCAGATATAATCAGCGTGATGGTATGAGAATTATTTATGATGCAGATTATGATTATTACGAGAATTTGATGCGTAAGTATTTACTATTGTTTGTTAAATGCAATTGTGCACTTGTAATTTTGTTAAAATAGTAGGAGGAGACGGTGTTGGTGGAGATGGAAGACCAGACTCACGGCCAGATAACTCAGATTGGCGTCCAGGTGATAGAGACCGCGATCGTGACCGTGATCCAAACCGTTATCCAACGGATCCGAATAGATATCCTCCATATGATCGTTACCCTTCAATGCGTCCAGGCGATGGTACGTTTATTTCATTTAAATTAATTTCTACATTGCCTTCAACTTACACCGATTAATCTAATTTAAACTGTTTAAAGAAAGTTTTCTATGACAAGTTTTCTTTTCTCAATGGCACTAATAAGACGTGCTCATTTTGACTAACATTCAATTATTTCTCACTTTATAGATCGTTACCCAGGTATGGATAAGTATCCTGGTGATGATCGTTATCCAAATGATAGGCGGCCAGGTATGGATCGATATCCTGGTGGAATGGATAGATATCCGGGTGGTATGGATCGTTATCCCGATATGGAAAGATATCCGGGTGATTTTGACCGACATCCAGGTGGCATGGACAGGTATCCTGGAGGTATGGATAGATATCCCGGTGGTATGGACAGATATCCTGGCGGTATGGACAGATATCCTGGTGGAACGGATCGGTATCCTGGTGGAGCAGATCGGTATCCTGGTGGAGCGGATCGATATCCTGGTGGAATGGATCGTTATCCATATGAAAGGTATCCTCCAATGGATAGATATCCTCCGATCCCTGATAATCATTTGCCAGATGATAGACGGTATCCTGGAAGAGACAGAGATCGTTATCCTAGTCGTGATAGAGATCGTGATCGTTATCCATTCCCAGATAGAACTCCACCTGGCAGATATTCGCCAGTTGATAAGGAATACTATCCCGGCGATCGATATATGCCTGGTGGTTCAAGATATCCACCAAGTGGATCCAGGTATCCGATGATTCCAGATGACAGATATCCAATGAGTGGTAGATATCCACAGGGAAGATATCCTGATGTTGCTGGCGGTCGTTTAAAACCCGATCGTATTCCACCGGTTTCCGATAATAGATTTCCTGTAGGTAATGATAGAAATCCAACGTTTATTTACAAATATGGCAATCGGGAACGATTCCCCAGTGGAACAGGTAAGTCGAATAATCACAGATGGCACCATTAATATTTTATGTATTTGAAAATTAATCTGCATTTGATTTGAATTGCACCTTCATACAATCGTTTTCTACATTTATTTTTTTTTTACTTAAATCAGGATATGATCGATTCCCACCTCCATACTTTGATAGAACGTTTCCCGATCGCGGTTATATGGACAGAGGATATTTAGATAGAGGACATTCTTATTACGGCTCCCGTGAATTTGTAAGTTACTAGGTTATTTCTTTTACTAAATATAATTCTTACAATAAATCAATACATAGGGTATAGGAGAACGTTATCCAATGGAAAGACCCGGTTTAGGCAGACCTCCATATGGACCACCTGGAGAACAGCAGCCCTTTCGGCCGCCTATGGGATCAGGCTATGACAACAGTTTAGGTCCCTACGGTGGCGATGGCTTTGGTGGTTACGGACCACAAAAGCCTTATTTCTCAAAATGTGATGATAACGATGGATTCAGACAAACTGCATCACGACACCGATTACGACGACAATATGTGAAGAAATCATTGGCTGCTCCTACCTTAATTGCATGTCAGAGAGAATGTTCCGAAATAAGGGAATTCATGTGCAGAAGTTTCAATTACCGAGACCCAGCCATGGGTTATGAAGCCGATCGTGATAGAACGGCCGTACCGAATTGTGAACTCAGTGACAGAGATACCCGAGATTTAGATTTACAAAATCCATCAATGTTTGATGCTGGAAACTTTGACTTTTACGAACGTTCTATGTCGAGGAGTGGTGATGGTGATTGTTTAGATGGTATGTTCATATAACATAAGATTTTGACAATCCCTCAAACTAACATTCAAATTTATACATTATAGTATCACAAACGTGTAATGAAGATGGTATGGAATTCACATTGAGAACACCTGAAGGATTCCAAGGCCGTATTTATACTTATGGTTTCTATGATCGTTGTTTCTTCCGTGGAAACGGTGGAACAGTTAATGTTCTTCGTATTACCGGTCAGCAAGGATATCCAGAATGTGGAACACAACGAGTAAAGAGTTTCATTTATTGTTATGTGAATCAAATTCGATTATTTTTCTGTCTTAATTTAGAATGGCGATTCAATGACCAACATCGTTGTAGTACAATTCTCTGATCATGTGCAGACAGGAAAAGATAAACGATTTAATCTAACGTGCATCTTCCGAGGACCTGGTGAAGCTGTAGTCACATCTGGTTACATTGGAGCAGGGTAAAATTAGCAATCCGATTACTTTACTTTCTAGTTTTTCTCTAATTACATAGTAGAATTGACAATAGAGCTGCCAATTGATTTTAGTAGTTTAACGCTTTAAGTAACATATGAGTACAGTAGCTAATTACCCCGTTGAAACAATTAATTAGTTTCGATATATAGGATTGATTAATATCTGCATTACATTTACTCATTGACTATGTATTTTCTAATTTGATCAATCACATCAATTGATAAGCCAGTAGTTCAACTATGTATTTAGTGGAATAACAAACTAATTATTTCAACAAAATTTTGTCTAACAAGTAGAACAACTACTAACTGAAAAACAATTTAAATGGAATCCTTTGGATTTTTATTTTAAATCATGGGACAATCAATGAGTTAAAATAATTTCACAAGGGATTTCGAATAATGTCTCTGTTTAAAGAAGTTTCAATAATGTTGACAGGTCTGGAAGTCCAATACCAATTGAGTATTTGCCAGCAGAGAATACTTTAAGCTCAAAGGTAAGTTGGATGGAATTCAAAATTGGTTTTCGGTAAAAATAATTTATTAAATTATGACAGGTTCGTCTAATGATCCTGTATCAAGGACGGCCCACTACAACTATTGCCGTTGGAGATCCACTTACGTTTAGACTAGAAGCCCAAGACGGTTACAATCAAATAAGTGATATATTCGCTACTAATGTGATTGCAAGAGATCCATACTCAGGACGATCAATTCAATTAATAGATAGATACGGGTAGGGTTATTGCATTTTGATATTAAGCAACATTATCTAATTCAACAATTCTATATCTACAGTTGCCCGGTAGATCCATTTGTATTCCCAGAATTAGATAAATCGAGAGATGGAGACACTTTAGAAGCAAGATTCAATGCTTTCAAGATTCCAGAATCAAATTTCTTAGTATTCGAAGCAACAGTTCGTTCTTGTCGTGATGGATGTCAGCCAGCTTACTGTCCGACAGGTCAAAGTGGACGATCGGAACCATCATTTGGAAAACGTCGTCGTCGTTCAATAAATGATACTGCAGAAGCCATTAGAGAAGATCGTATAATATTACCACAAGAAAACGTAACCCTGTTTTCAACTTTATTAAAGAGCAACTTAAAAGCTTCAAGTAAGAACCATGAGAGAGAGCAGAGTGGGATAGACCAAAAAATTAATATTAACGATATTGCAGATGCTACTACTGAAGTTCCAGAGAAATCATCAGACCCAGAAGAAATGCCCGAGCATGTACACGAAATGATAGAGGTATTTGATTCACGGGACGAAATTGATCAAGGCGCAGTTGCAAGGAAATTAGTTTCTCCAATAGAAACTGTATGCATGTCACCAACTGAATACCATGGATTGCTCACAGCACTTGTACTTCTGATATTACTTTTATTAGTCGTTAGTTTAGTATCTGGACTAGCTTACAGGTAAATTAGTCGTTTATAGCCAAGAAGTGCTCGGATAATCTAATATGAGAATATATTTTCAGAAAGTATTGGATAGTTGTTAGGAAAAATGTAACCGTTGATCGTAGCTCAGTGAACTCATATAACAATTCGACATTCCGACAAAATATTTCGACCAGTCAATTTGATGCGTCTGGACGATCGGGTACGCCACATTCAATTCGTCCAGGATTATCATTATTTTCGGGAAACTTAAATAAGACATTTGCGACTGGGTAAGTTATATATAGTATTGTATCAGTGACTGTTGTATTAACTGTATTTATTATTTGTTTAGAAATCTAGCAAGAATGTGTCAACTGCCAGTAATAAACCCGATTCGAACCAGTGGGATTGAAACAGAATTTGATGATCCCAGTGAACCTATCTACACCGACCCATCCCTATTTGAACGTTCCAGGTGAGTTAAACGAAAATCAACCTGACTGTGAAACATTCAGTATTCCGGCATTTCGATTTCATTTCATCAAAATTATTCCTTTCGTTTATGCGTCTTCTTACGGCAGAGTATAAAACTTCTGCTAATTTCATTTTCAGATCATTGGGAAGTGTGGCGATGGAGGATCTACTTGAGGAGCAATCAGACTCCCAGAAAACAAAAAACTAGATGATAGATTAGCTACTAGAGATTAATAGATATTCGAGAAAACACACTCTGTGTTGAATGGACCAAGTGAATTTATGCGATCACTTATACATTATCTAATTGTATTTCGAGTTAAGTGCAGTGTTTAGAATTATTTTTTATTTGTATTAAATTAAGTAATTCAGATCAGATTAATTATTTTCTCGTACGGTTTTAATAAACATTTCCCACTATTTTAAAAGAAGTCTTGAATTTACTCACGTTTTGATGTTCTTGAAGCTGATTTCAGGTCACACACATAATAAATGAACTCACTTCACTTAAACTTTTTTCACCACTTTAATTGCATCACTTGGTAAAAATTTAATTAACTTTCTCTGACTTAACACAAGAAATTTGCACAAAATCCGCCATTTTCAAAGTGAAAAAATCTTAGCTTTTGATCCTGCCATCTGTTGTGAATTGTAGAAAATGCCACCTCCCATGTATTTGATCTCTGGAATGTTGGCCACCTTGGAGTATATTTCAAAACTAACATTTATTTTAAATTTTAAATTCTAAATTTTAAACTTTATAATGTTATTATTATTTTAATTATTGTGTATTCCTTTTGGTAACTTTTAAAATTCATGTTAATATTGATGTTTTTGCGAACTTGCATTGCTTGAAATGTGTTCTTCCGACTCGGTAGACTGTTTTATTAATCTTTTCAATCTGTAATTTGTATGTTGTGTTCATTCAATAAAGTAAAGTACTTCGATTCATGCAATTATCATAATATTGCTTAACAAAAGTAAATTTTCTGTACGCATGTACACTGTGGAATTCAATAATTGGAGACGATTCTTTAGATGGACTGAGTCTGGATGCAAATACGAATGCCAATATGAAAATGGTAAGTAGCCAACAGCTGAAAGAAAAAATGCTCCATCAATTTGACATTTGGGCGACATCACTTTGCTCGTTCATAATATTTCATTCAGACAGTGCAGTGCTAAACTAAGTGTTGAAAGAATTAAGTTCCAAGTGAGTTCCGTTCCGATTTCACTCTTTTAAAAGCATCTTTATTTAAATGATAATCAATAATAGGAAATAGATTGTGCAAGTGTTATCATTATTGAATTTGAGCTAGTGGAATCTGGTGATTAATGCGAATAAAATCAAATGTTTTTGGCTCTTAATGGAGGCCTGGTTGCATATGTTTTGTGATAAACCATTGCCATGTAAAAAATAAGTGTAATGCGATTAATTTTATGTTGAATTTGTTATTGTTCAAAGTGTTTTTCAACACTCAAATCGTTTGATAGTGAAATTAAGTTCGAAACCGATATATTGGTGCACACACAGTTTTGATGTTATTGTGAATGATGGCATCAAAGTATGTGGCTACAACAAGTCCAGGATGTACAGCACCACCGTCAAGTGGCCACCACCATCAGCTGGGCGCTGTATCGAATTCAACTCCTGTCTCGGGTCCAACAAATGGTCGAAATGGTGGTGCAGGTGCCAACCGATTAGCCGTGGATAGATTAGTTCGTGTTGGATATTATGAACTTGAGCAAACAATCGGGAAAGGAAACTTTGCTGTTGTTAAATTGGCCTCGAATATTGTCACCAAATCGAAGGTAATTTCACGTATTATTACTCTTTAAATGTAATACATTATTTTCAACCAGTTCAATTGAACGGGAGTGAGAGAATTACTAGCCAAAACGAAGAGAAGAAAAAAAAAACATGTCCGAAGTACTTAATATTTTTTTATTGAGAAAACTCATTCGGTGTGATGAAATAATGAACCAAAACTATAAGTGAAGCTTGAGCAATTACCATGCATTGTACATAAGATTATAAGCTGTTTCTCTCTCGGTTCGGTAAAAGACTACGTCAAATCTTACAATCAAAGCATCGTATTGAAATTGGTTTACGAACACCCAAAGTCAATACAAACAGTTTAAGTAACACTTAATTTTCTTGTTGTTTTGTGTTACACCGAAAAATTATTCAAAGATTTTGACTCTTTCATCGCAATTCAGTACTAGTACCCCATGCAGATCAGTGCCATTATTGTGGAGCTTTTTTTTGTTCCACACAGTCCGTCGTTTCGATGGGTTTCCTTATTGTTGTTATTATTTTAATGTTTTTTTTTTTCGGTTAAATCTCTTATCGCACATATATTTTAATACTAATGGAAATAGACCGTCAGTTACAATGACCAGAAGAATATAATATTTGTTAAATACAATGAATCGCATTGAGTAGAATGGGAAACACAACAGCCGCAATTATAGAGCATGCGAGATAGATTAGATCACTGGAATGAATTACTCCCCAAATATTGATAAGTTCTAAACAAAATACACATAGCCGGAAAGTATTAGAATTACATTGACTTTTAATTAGTATCAAGTACACAAAACTGGAAATGTTGAGAAACAATACCCATTCACATTCCAAACAATAAATTAATGATTATTCTACGATGAATGTTGATTCTCCCTCTTTTCCAGTGATATCAAACAAGAAAATAAAAAACAAAAATTCATGTGATTCTGTAACAGAGGCCAACAGCAAAAAGAAACACAACAAACTTTAATCATTTATTTGTAATAATAAATAAAAAATATGTACATAAAGATTTTAGTTGATGACACTCTGGATTTGTTCCACATTGTTACGAATTGTTTAAAGCCTAGCACCAGCAACTTAGTTTATATGTTTCTATAGATCTCTCTTTCTCTCTATCTCTGGCTGGCTGTCTGATATTGAGTTTTATATTTTGCCAGAGTTTTATTTTTGATTATCATATTCAATTGAAATTTGTATGTTGGCTTATGCTTTTTTATACTGTCATCGGTTCACGTTTCGCAATGATCACAGAAAAACAGTTTAGGGAATATGTGTGGTATACAATTCAAAGTTACGTACTTATCGGTTACCGACAAGAGTCTGTACAAAGTCATATCGCGACAATGCTAAAAGATGTATTTTGATGTGTGTATGTGTTGTAAACTAATCGTATCACTTGTGAGTAGTGATTAAGAGGAATAATAATAAAAAGCACAATAATAAAATAAAAACCCATGGAATTATTATGATGGGAGAGTTTCAGTATTTAACCAGTTTCTTCTTTTGGTTGTCATGATACGGCTTGAGATAGACCAATGATGTTGGTAAGCCAACAGAAAGTGATCATAAAACCATAATGAGTATAATTTACCTAGCGGAACATTTGGTTTTGTACCCTAATGGATATAAGAGACTTGTAAGCATATTATATTCCAATTTAAGAGAGATCCAAGAGACAAACAACCGAAACATTCATAAAAATATTAGCGCGCGCTTGTCACAACTGTTCAAATGATATGAACATGAGAATTATGGATGCTGTTTGGTTGAAGATGATAGATCTCTCAATACAGTAGAGATTTGTGAATGAAAATTTATATCGCATTCAGTTGTTTTCGATAAATTCTTCTCTTATGTGTTTTCTCTCTTTAATTCTCTGTATATTACGGTATATGATTTATAACTGAGACGTACATTGAGCTGAATGCAAGGAACATAATATTCATTGACTTCAGAATGGCGCATATTAGCGAACAGAGATTTCATCTTAAATCTTCTCCAAGATATCTTCAAATCACATTCATAAAAATTTTCCTATGGATTATATGGGCACCCTCTCAGTTGAAATGTATCTCTTAGAACAGTAATAAAAATCTGGAAATTGAAATGAGAAATATAATAAGAGCACGATTGATGTTCTGCGCGAGTCTATCAAAAGATGCTAATTGATCTTAATTTCAGAGGGGGAGAACATTGATTGTATTTAAGCATCATTCAGTTTTATGTTAGGCTGAGTCTTAGACAAAACTATGGGTATTTCGTCTAGATACTTTTGAGGAGAATTTATTCAATTTTTTTCTTATGAATGGCTTCTCGGTCCGATAAGATAAACAATATAATGCTTTGGTTTTTTTTTTTATTTCGAACGTTTGACGGTTTCGCAATAAATAATGTTATTGCTCAAAAGTGTGAGACATATTTTATTCTGTTTTTCTTTTTCTTATAATTTTGAATTCATCCATTGAAGAAAATTATGAATTTAAAGTCGTACTGTCAACCGTTTGTATGCATATCAAATGTTATTAAATAATGTCCACTTAAATTATTTATTTGATTGCATTTGTTATACCATAACAGAGTGTATCTTTTAAAATAGTAACGATAACGATTATTATATGTGATACTGATGAATATAAACTACCAAATTATACCATATTTAATAGTATGTTTTGATCAATTTATATCATACTGAATTGAAGTCTCATGATCTTTTAAGTGGTTTATATTGTTTATACAAATGCTTGTTCGTATTCGCGTTCATATTCCATATAATATGGTTGATCATATATCGGGTGTGAAAAATATAGAATGAACACGTTGACCATTCTCTATATATTCCTATCTAGTGAAATGAATACAGTAAGTGAAGAATAGTTGCTATGAATTGCGTACTCTCTGATGATGTACAATGAAAAAAAAAATACTTTTGCTACTTTGGTTCAACGAAAAATGTTGTGGAGGTCACGTGAATTTGGTCACCTTTGCCACCCAGTAGAATGGAATGGGTTTTGATTCGATATGATGGAGCTGCTGTGCGATAAAAAACGAGACAAGAGAATTATGTAAAATAAACGTTTTATGAATTTTGATTTTCACGTTGTGGGAATTCATGTTATGGATTTTTTTCCGTGTGCTGTTTTGTTGTTTTTGTTCGTTTTATTGTTTTCGATCGGTTCTTGTTATGCTGTGATGGCAACCAGAATTATGATTATGATAATGATAATGAAAGAGAATGTATATGTTACCATTAAATAAAAAGGTAACGCGTATATATCTAATTAGTTTCATGCCATATATGAAGAGTAATCATATTCCAGGTGAACATTAAGGAGATTGGTATTTTTTTTTCTCTATGCCGTAGAGATATTGCGCAAAGAGAAAATTGCTGTTATGTTTCATCATTATCCATCGGTTGTTGATTGTTGAACCAGAATATGTGTATGTGTGTAGGTATTTTCATTCATAAGAAAAAATGAATTGTGTCTCAGGTGAACTTAATACTTAATATGAAGAAGACCCTCACCTTGACTCAAATTTAATGTTTTGTGGAATCACCACCTACAATTTCATCCAGTTGTATTACAAGGTACAACGCGCAAATCAAAAAACAAAAATTATTATTGTTGTTTTACCGCTCACTGACTGTATATCCCAATTGAACTGAAGTGCCCATTAAATTTCTTAGAAAATTTTATCAATTTCTGCATTATATTCTAATCATACACTTGGGGAACACATTACTTATAGTTTGTATTTACAATTCATAATGAATACTTAAACAAAAATAATTGTTGTTGATAATTAATCAATGTTTACAATGAAAACATATAAATTACATAAAAACCCGATTACAAATGATAATAAATTAACAAACTCTTTTAAGGCTTTAAGATTACACACTTACTCTCAGGTGATATCGTTGCACACAATTGGAATATAAAATTGGATGTTTGAAACGCTGTATTTTCAATTACTTTAATATTACTTATCTATTAAACTATCCAACTGTTCGTTTGAAACTAAATTGATAATTAACTATTTTGGTAAAAATTACAAAGTAATGCTAATTCCTTAATACTTATCTAATACTTATCGTGTTTATCTTAAAGCCTAAGCTAAGTAAATGTAACATAATTTTACATGAGAGTATAATATCATGAAGTGAATCGAAACTGATTACATTGAAGATTCTTTTTGTTATAAATCAGCTATTATTTCATTGTTGAGTTTTTTTAAGTATTCAACTCACAGCGAAATCACATTGATCTAAGGATAGAAAATGCAGTCGTGATTCAAATGGTGAGACTTGTTGACGGATAAACGATTTAAATGATTAATTGGTAATAAAACATGTTGGTCGAGTGAAAGTTTTCAATCATTTAAGAATGTGGGGAGGCATAATGACATTTTCATTGATAAATCAGTTTTTGTTGTACGTAGAAATTTTATCAGTTGAAATATGTAGATTGATCGTATAAAGATATGAGAAATCACAATTGATGTGCAAATCTAAAAGTGCAAAGTAATGGGAATAATAAAAAAATTTGTTACATGGAAGTATACTTCACTTTTACGGTAATCACTAATCAGCAGTTTGTTCAAACCTATGAATGAACGAAACGAGAAACTTGTCCGATTATAGCATTTAATTTATCAGTAACTGATGGTGTGATGTTATCAAATCAAAAAAAAAAACTTATCAATTGATATTTTATTAAATTTTCAACGATTTCAGGTGAGAATTATTATACATACACTTTAACCATATTAATTTGAAATATTTATCTACTCTCATACGGTAATATGTGGACTCTTTGGTGTTATCATCTCAATAGAAATTTTATGTACTATAAATTATTAGGCCCACAGTGGAACATTTAATGATTTTTATAATTTTAATGTTAATATTTCATGTGTTATTGCCATACTATTGAATTAATTATGTTACAGTGTTGCACAAACAATATTAAGTTTAATTGAATATATTATAGAAGTATACAAATATAATAAAATTAATATAAAAAGAAATTTAATTATCATAGAAAAGAAAACATAAATTATGTGATGTAAAACAGTGAAGAAATACGTCATTGAAATACACATAAGTAAACAAAATTTAATTAGTATATGACAATTAATTGAATTCTTAGTAAAATAAAAGAGTATAGATTCTCACCAATTTAACTCAAGGTGTATCATTTTAATTTTCGCTTAATATTTGATCTGAAGTATGTCAATTAAACTAGTCAAGAAATCAATATGGTTTATCTAGAAGTTGACCAAAAAATTCCCTTATTAATTTATTTGATACCAAACGTCACTTGTACTAGGTGAGAGAAAGAGAGAAATTAAACAAAGCATGCAACAATTGCGTGCAGTTAAGTAACAGTGGTGGATCTAATTTATATTTTATTGTCACTTGTGTTGAGTTAACGACTAATTGGTAATAATGTTAACAGAGAGAGAGAGAGAGAGAGAGAGAGAGTGAATTCTGTTATTTATTGTCCATTGCGATTAATAAAATCATTATTATTACTTGACGATCTGTTTAATTAACATTTGTTAAAGAAACATTATAATTTATATATGATAGTTGATAGTAATATGGAGACAATGTTACGGTTGGGAAGATAATTTATTAAAATTCATAAAAATATAGACTGTTTTATGATGAAAGCAGGATATGTGTGGTACTTTAATTTTCAGTACACCTGTTATCACCTGATACTTTGCGAATACAACAAAGTATGATTTCTCGTCACTGATTAATAAATTATCGTCTATTAGACTGAAAAATTATGAAATCATTTATGATTTTTGCATAGAATTCCATAGAGTTAATAATCAATACATATACACCATTTGATAGAATTTAAATTGAATAGTGGTCTTCCTGAATTGTTTATTATCAAACGATAAATATCTATTAACATGCAATGATAACAAAACATGATAAAATAAAGGTTAAACCAATCTACAGATATTGACCGGTATTATGCTGTTATAACCGGTATTTGTTGAATATCGGATAAATTAAACATAATAAGTAAATTATGTATACAACATTGTATTATAGATAAGTGTCAATGTGGAAATCTAATTTCTACATTCAAGTAAATAGAAAAGACTACATAACAAAATTATTGTAATAAAATCTGTCGCGACTAGAAAGAATTCGCATACAATAAACTGAACTAAATCACAATGGCAAAAGAACATAATTAATTATGATTGAAAGCAAAATTTTATGTTCCTTATTTTCACTATGTTAAACAATGTGTTAATAGTTTTGTATATTTTACCCTCAATTAAGTACTGTTACTATGTGCAATAGGTATTGTGTGAAACTTTCAATCAAGTGAATCAAATAATTTATAGTTGATAGGGTCTGGTCAAAGCTTTTATGTCTACAGCCTTCCAAGCTTAAATTCACTGCTATGTTATTATGTGACAGTAACTATTTGAATGTGAAAATCATAGTTATATTATGTATAGGGAATTAGTTGATATTATTTTTCTTTATGGTTTATAAGTATTTCCACGTTTTTAGTTGAATATAGTGCGTAAATAAACAACCTCTTCTAATGAAAATTAACAAAAAACCACTCATATGAACTCTAATCAGTCACCGAGTAAAAATTAATCTTGGCAACGCAATTCATTAGTCAACATGACCGGTGAAATGTAAAACACAGTAAAAATGGGGTTTTGGGTGGGAATACAAATACAAAAATTCTAATCCGAATGGTAAAAGGAATTTTGTTAAAATCAAGTGGTGGCCACTTTTAATGTATGATGACACCATTTACATATGAAAAACATTATGACCACATGAATTGTTAGGCGGTAAAGAAACAGAAGAGAGAAATAAAAAACTTTGCATAGAATATTTTGCTTTGAAATCAGTAGACACCACACGAAAAACCTCAACAAAAAAAATAAAATTTGCGAATACATTATGTTGTTTGTGGCCTTTGGTGGTCTCAGTCTGTCAATCAAATATTTACGTGTTGTATGTTTCATTCTAATGTTTTTGTTCTCATGTAGCTCGTGCCGAATTTACCTAACTTTGGTTCGTCCCCCAAAATAATTATGATCCTATGAATTAAATAATTTACTATGAGTAGTTTTAAGAGTTATCATCCAACTCTTCAATTAGTGATAGCAATTGCACACATTGATTGATGGCAATTTAAAACGGCTTTAAATCAATTCTCGGATGAAGCAGGATAATTTCCATACATAAATTAATTGATGAGGTAAAATTGTATGCAAATTGGTTGGCTTCGTACACAGTATGATTCCACATTCTACATAACTACAAACGATATTATATTGTAGTCGTAAATAAAATCGGCATTTGTTTTCATTTACATAAAAATGAACAATGCGCTAATGTGTACGCTCAAAAGGTCAATTAATTTGTATTTATGAAACAATTAATAACATCATAATAGTTTATCAAATACAATTGATTGGTTAGTGTTAATATTGTTTTATGGATTGTTGTTGCCATTTAATTAATATGGATTTCAAATGAAAGAATCAAATTGATTGAAAATAAGAAGAACAACTAACAGTCACTTAATTGAATGAGAATTATAAGCGTTAGTATTTACTAAAAAACATTGGGACTGATATTAAACACATTGTTGGAAAATGATCATAGCTGAACAATCCATAAAAATATTATGATTAATAGTGAATGGAAGTAATTGAAGATGTCCATAAGCCTCATCGAATTACTCAAAGATTTAATATCATTCTGTTTAAATTAAATTATTTTCCTGTTTGTTTTGAAGCAATTGAAAATTCAATTTAATTAGGACCGACACGTTTTAGCACTTTTAAAATCAATTCCTGTGACTTCGAGCTTAGGTACATTGCGCTTTTAATGAAAAAAATAAACATAAATAGTTTAATTTGTTTGTGACAGCGGGAACATTTTATTAGATTTATAATGCACATGAAAGTACTCGAACCAATAGTTGCTAAGCTCTTTCAATGAATATAGAATATATGAGATTGAATCTGGTTTATAGTAAAATTGATTTTTTATTGCATTTACTGTGGCCAAATGGAGCCATGAAGAATCGTCGTTTCCTTGGATTAAGTTTGCCTTGATAATATAATCTTCTGGTATAATCCTAACGTCAGGTGCATTTTTCAAGTTTAATAAAAAATCGATGATAACCTTGCCCTTTTACTTAAAACTCCAACGATATAGACAGAGAGAATTGTTACCTACATGGTAAACGTCATCGTGTGAAAATTGCATTAAAGGGATACTTTGAATAGAAGTTAAACATTCTGTCATTTCATGGAAATAGAATTTACAAACTAAATTTAAGTATTTACCTGTTTGTAGAAACTAACAATAGAAAATTGATTCAATTTTTACCTTTTGACCTTAAATTCACACCATAAGACAAATATGGAATTCAATGCTGGTTCTTTGACTTAGTCTGATATGAATCGAAACTCCTACACACATCGTTTAGTCACATTAAATAATAATCGCTTGAATGCATCCAATGATACAATTATGACAATTGTTTCTGTTATCCAATTCTTATACTTATATGTTTTGTATTTCTATTTGACTGTTTTTAGGTGGCAATCAAGATAATTGATAAAACATGTCTGGATGATGATAATTTAGCTAAAATATTCCGGGAAATATCAATACTCAAGTTACTACGACATCCACACATCACACGTTTATACGAGGTCATGGAATCTAGAAATATGATTTATTTGGTAACAGAATATGCATCACACGGTGAGATATTTGATCATTTAGTAACTAATGGTCGGATGAAAGAAGAGGAAGCGGCTAGAGTATTTGTACAAATTTTATCGGCTGTTGATTACTGTCATTCCAAAGGTGTGGTACATCGTGATCTAAAAGCCGAAAATGTATTGCTTGACAGTGAAATGAATATTAAGGTAATAAGGAAAATCAAATTTAATTTTTTTCTACTCGAATATTAATTTAGAATACACTTAGAATCATGTGAATTAATCATGTTTTCACTTTCAGTTGGCAGATTTCGGTTTCAGTAATACATTTACGCCAGGATCACCCTTACGTACATGGTGTGGTACACCACCATATGCAGCACCTGAAGTATTTCAAGGATTAGAGTATGATGGCCCCAAATCAGATATATGGAGTTTAGGTGTTGTCCTATATGTCCTTGTATGCGGTGCATTGCCATTTGATGGTGCCACCATACATGAATTACGTAGTATGGTGGTAGCTGGTAAATTTCGAATTCCATATTTTATGTCACAGGAATGTGAACACTTGATACGGCACATGCTTGTCGTTGAACCAGAAAAACGTTATTCATTAGCTCATATAACAAAACATAAATGGCTTCAGTCATACGTACATTTATTAGATGAAGCTAAACAACAAATTTATGCGGAACCAACAAATTTAGACTCTGTTGTTATGACCCATATGCTACAATTACCTGGCCTAACAGCTGATATGATCCTGCAGTCAGTCCATGAAGCACGTTTTGATCATATTTATGCAATTTACAATTTACTGGAGGACAAATTATTGCAAAAACGCAAGGATCATCAACGTCTTCAACACCATGCAAATATGGCATACTCAAGGTAAGTGTAAAACATGGAGTTTAAAATTAATTTCCAATTCAAAATAATATTTAAACGGTTGTATTTACAAATTGAATATATTTGTTTTTAGGTCAAGGAAGGCCAGTATTACAACAGGAGTTGTAGACCGTACGACTGAAAGTTTAAAAATGGATGTAACTGATCGATTGAGTCCATTAACCAGCGGTAGTACAACATTTGTTGGATTTCCGCCAAATGCAGATCCATCAAGTGAATTGGAAAAATATAGTGAAATGGATTGTGATAATACATTAGCGGTACGTACATCGGATACGCAACCGTCTACCGATCATTTATCATTGTTGGCGGCAAATAATAATGTTGGTAATATAAGACGGCATACGGTTGGTCCAGGTGATGTAGCACATGAGCAAGCTCTAGTGAATCCATCGATGCCAATTAATTTTAAAACTGGTAATGACGTGGGTCCACAATTACCGATTAATTTACCAATGTTGGAGAATCAACCGTTACATAATTTCACTATAAAAGATCAGCACCTATTAAAACCACCGACTGTTATGGGAGCAAGTACGTATAATTTACAAGTACATAATTTACTTTGACTTGTTTACTAAAGAGTACCAAGAGCTATTGAACATTGTATTATTTAAAATACAATAAGCCAAGTCACATTTTTCATTTATTTATTATAAAATGAAAATTATATAAAACTTAAATCGGTTTTTATGTTCATTTCTTTTTAGCTGGTGCCTTTGGGAGACGTGCTTCTGACGGTGGAGCAAATTTACATATTTATTATCCGACTAATATGTATAGTACAACACCGTCACGTGAAAGTCTTCGTATTAGCGGTATGGTAGACCCATCCCAGAATACAATGTCAGATATATCACCGACATTGGAAATAAGCGATGAATCAAATGAAGAAATTCAAAGGTTGGCCATTGAATTCTCTTTTTTTTTTTTACTTTTATTTAAGAAAACATAAAGCAGTAATTTACTTAAATTAAAATACTGTTTTTATATCCAATGGGTCTTGAAATTGTATGTTGATTGAAAGCAATATATTTTTATTTGAAGGTATATGCATGGTCGTGGAGGTACAAAACGGCATACATTTGGTTGTGAAAATGATTTGGCCACAACAGCAACAGTAAACGGTGATAATATGATGGAACCACCACAAGCACATTCCCCAGCACCGTCAGGCGGTAGAACGAGAAGATCTGGTTTACTCACTGTCATGGAACGGCCGCCAGGTAATTGATTTATAGCAATTGGACTTTTTTGTATATTTTGGAATTGAAATTTCAAATTAAATTCAAGTGTGATATATAACATTTAATTTTTACATATTGATTTTATTTTTTTTTCTTATATTTCGCATGTATTCGCATGTTAATTAAATTATCACTAGGCTAATATTTTGGATATTTAATTCGTTTTTATTTAAATGATTTTTTTTCTTTCTTTATTTTTTTTTTATGTATGATTGTTGTTGTTGCTTGGCTGTTACTTATCATTTTTTAAAATCCAAATATGAATTAAACCAAAAATAAAATAAATTGTATAAAAATCCACACGGCACATTATAAAAAAACAAACAAACACTGTAATTGCACAACATGTTGACAAAATTATTTGATGATTGGGATGACGTCGTGATGTTGTTACACACAGTTATTAGTCCCGATCTAGTAAGAGAGGTAGAGGCTAGAATGAAACGTAATTATTTGCCACCATCACTGGCCAATTATCCGATGGGTAACTCATATACAGGTAATCAAAATTGTAATGTAGCACCATCACAGAGTCCGCCGTTATCGATGCCATCGATAACGACCGGTCAAGTGCCATCAAATGGTCAACGACGTTATGGTCGTACATACAATAAATTACCCACCGTTATGGAAGTTGGTGAGTTATTCTAAATTATTACAACAATTTTTTAATGATAACAAATATCTGTGAATCGTCGATAATATGATACACATACAACAGAACTGCTTTAAAAATCAATGCCAAGGATATAAATGAGTAATACATAATAATTAATTCTTGTTGTTTTTTTTTACTGTTTATGTTTAATGGAAAATTGAATATGATTTTTATGATTTATTACTTGGTGTTTATTTAAAACAGTTGTTTCATTTACCAATTGATTTTTATTTAATTGATGGATCGATGTTTAACGCAATCGTATTTCTAACGAATTTTTACTTTTAATGGAAATTGTAAATTAATTGCATAATAATTATTTATAAATTTTAGGTCGTTATTCTCCTGTACGGCGTGCATCAGAAGGCTCTAGAAGTCATTCACAAGGTCCGTTACAAGAATGCCAACAATTACAAAAAGGATTAGCTCAAAGAAATCTCTGTGTAACGGCAAGCCCTCCATTAGATGCTTCTATTAGTTTGCCAGGTATATTCAATTTGATATTGTTTACATCAAAATGGAATTTCGTAACATTGAACTCTTGTTATCATTTTAGGTTCCCCAATTCATGTAAAGAAAACATCACTAACTGACAAGAACGTACAGAATATTGTGGTACCGCCTGATATTATGATGTCAATGATTGGTGAATTGGGTCGTTTAGTAAATGATAACCGTATTAGTGCTGATATGGCAAATCAAATAGTGGCAACAAATGAAGTGCCGGTTGAATTAGCTCATCATTTTGGTTTAGTTGCACATGCTACACAATCATCTGCACTAGATTTGAATAGTGCAATATTGGGTCAAAATGTCCAACCATTTAATAAAGTTTTATCTGGCCTAAATTCAAACAGTGGCAGCGGTTATAGTTCACCAAGCCAATCAATTTATGGAGGCGGTTCGGCAACACCAACATATATGAGTAATAGTACGGGTTTTAATTCACCGGTGACGGCATGCCAATCACCAAATTATAGTTTTAGCGGTTGTGCATCACCAAATCCATATTATAATCCAGGCGCTGCATCACCATTGCACCAGATTACAAAAGGTATCAGTGGCTTGACAACAGGTGGTGGTGGTTCAATTACAAGAGGCACATCAGCTGCATTAGAATCAGCTACATTTAATCAACCGCTTGATCTTAGTTTAATGTCTGGGGGCGTTGGTGATCAACCGACCGATTATTCAATGACAAATACTAGTAGTTTTGTGGCAACCGCTAATTCAGGAAATTGGTATATACCACAGCAATTTTATGAAATTAAAGGACCATTGAATCTATCAGCTGCTCAACAAGTGCGTATTGTGCCAACACCGCCAGCCTCACCGAATCTCTGTATAATACAAGAAGAATATTCGCATACGGTTGGTGGAATAAAATGCCAACCAAATCCATCAATTATGATGAATCCAACACCAGAAGATCTCAATTATCCGCTAGTGCATCCACAAATATGTTTAACTGACGTTCAAGGCAGTGAAATAACATTAGTTGCCCAATCGGATTCATCGAATNAAGAAGAATATTCGCATACGGTTGGTGGAATAAAATGCCAACCAAATCCATCAATTATGATGAATCCAACACCAGAAGATCTCAATTATCCGCTAGTGCATCCACAAATATGTTTAACTGACGTTCAAGGCAGTGAAATAACATTAGTTGCCCAATCGGATTCATCGAATCGTAATTCATTGGTAGTGGATAGTGATGATTCGCTTGATATGCAAAGTTCAATGACACTACAAGGTTTAGTGATTAGTGAAGCACCTAGTGATATGCCATCAATAACACGCGGTGTTGGCCGTAAAGCAAGCTTGGATAGTGAAAATAACTCATCGAAATTAGAGACTGATACAACAAATTCGGCAAGACGTGGTAGTGATAAGTCACTCGGTTTCAGTGATGATAGTTTAAGTAATGATTCAAATAATTTATCACCGGGTCAAGATCATTCCGTTGAAAGTTCTGGTTTTAAAAGTACCGATTCGCATAGTGAACAAATTGATAGTCGTCTATCACCAGATTCACTATCTGATAATAAAATACCAGGTGATGAGTGTTATGAATTACGGCTACCTCAAGAATGCTCCAATTTGGAGTCATCGAAAATATTAGAGATTGTTAAAAAACAATTAGATTCCAAGATGACACCGATGAGTTCGGTGTTAAATACAACTGATTTGAATGAAACAAATATGATGCCATCAAGTAGCACAAATCCAGTACAAGACATATCAAATTTAAGCATTGAATATTCTGGCGGTCTTCAAATTGAATTACAAGTATGTGAGGGTCGCAATAATGATAATTCAGGTAGTAAAGGTTTAAAATTGCGTCGTATATCCGGTGATCAATGTGAATATGGTAAATTATGTCAACAATTGATTAGTTCATTAACTGTATAAGATTTTGTTGAATAATTTTCCTAAATACCTATTCGCTTTATTATTATTAATTGATGAATTGAAAAGAAAAAATCTCTTAATAAACGAGGCGCCGTACGAATGCTAAACGGACTGTAGGGATGCTACTATTATTAGAATTTAGATTCCTACCATTAATTGTAATTTAGTAGTTATTATAATAGGAATTGCATAAGAAAATATTATTTTTTAATTATGTTCCTGTTTTCTCACGTTTTTGTGACTGTGACTGAAACTACTGTATAATTTTACTCTTCGCTGAACATTAATACAGACAGAGACGGTGTAACAGATATGAAATTTGTTAACAACATGAGAGACAAAAATAAGTAACACACAATTGAGATTTATATTTTTTTTTTTATTTGAATTTTCAATAGATGTGAATGGCATAACAATTTATATTTGTTATAAGGGCATTATCGAATCAATGAAACGTTAAATCTCTCAACCTGTGTATAGTTAGTGAATAACTTTTAGGTGAGGGCAAAAACATTGATATCACACTGTGGCAATAGTTTAGTACCTTTATCATGCAATTATTCTGGTTCATCTTTATTTCTTCTGTTTGTGTGTACACAGAAATGATTATTGTAATTCGATTTGGTTGAATTGTTTACCAAAACTAAAAAAATTGATTTTAATTTATTGAATGGGCCCCGACAGTTGTTATTGAATAATTTAGTTCTTGTTGGGCTTTTTGCGTTGTTTCGTTTTATTAAAAGTATCATTTCTTCTGTTTTATTATTTTATTCTGTATAAAACACGCGTACCAGAATAATTTGATTCGACTCACGTTCTTAAATTGTGTTGATCTTCTATTATTCCAAGAGTGCAATTTCTTACAATTTATTGATTGTAGAGACAGTGTTCGCATGATTAATTAGTTCTTTTATTTTATTTAATTAAATGTGAAGACAGAGAAAATTTTAACGATTTTAGTTGTCAGACAATTGTGTTTGAATAGATCCTTTATGAATTGATACATTGATAATGAAAATACAATGAATGTAACATCGTGTATAATTTAAATAACATTCCATATAAAATGCGTTGATCATAAGCACATAGATTGTATGAAATGATGTGCTATTGTAAATGAAATTTTAATTATGAAAAAGTCCTATTATGAATAGATGATTATTATTTTTTTCAGTGTCTAATAGTGCACTTATATTTACCACATTCCTTCCCTTCCTCATGATTAGAAATATCGTTTAATTTGATCGATTTAAAAAATTTAAAAGAAAACAATTGATAACATTAGAATTAATGAATTTAATACAAATCGTGCTATGAGATAGGTTTTATTGTAATTCTCTTATCGTATATTTGTCATTGATTCTCTGTAAATAGTATTGTTTTTGTCGTTATAGTTAGATGTTTATATAAAAGAAAATAACTACAATTACATTTATACATAATGAAGAGAAACAAATCATAACTAATGATGAATAGGAAACACTCTAAATGTGGAGATAATAGAACGGTAGATTAGGATTTCTATGATTGGGTATTGGGAGTTTTTATGTTTAGTGCAAAACAAAAGGGATGATTTAATTTCAATGAATTCAAAATTAAATTATTAAATGGCATTGAATTGAGAGTACACACATCTATTGTAGTTTACTCAAATTCTTTTATACGTAAATCAATAACTTCTTTTGAATGAAGATTCAATTCCGTTTATTGTTTATTTCGAACCAAGTAAATTCATTTCAACAATGATTTCGTTGGTCAGCAATGCTTTTTATGAGGCAACATTATATAGTTGAAAATTAAAATTGAAATTCGTTTTAAATTAATTTAGTGATTGTTCATTTTATTTGGTAATGAAATGATGATGAGAAATGTTTTTTTTTT